>CM053584.1:169633813-169674214 GCA_028627135.1 Pseudochirops cupreus
TTGTCATTTGAGTTAATATATTTTTTAAGGTGTTAATTTCTTCAGTCAGGTTGTTGACTCTCTTTTCATGATTTTCTTGCATCATTCTTATTTCTCTTCCCAATTTTTCCTCCAATTCTCTCATTTGGTTTTCAAAATCCTTCTTAAGCTGATCTCTAGCTTTTAGGCAATCTTCATGTTTCTTGGAAGCTTTTGGTACGGGAGTTCTGACTGTGTGGTCTTCTTCCCATTCCCTGCTTTGATCCTTCTTTTCCCCAAAGAAGGAATCTAGAGTTTGGTTGCTGTTCTTACTTTGCTTCCTATGCTTGCTCATGGTTGGCCAGTCACTGATTTTTTTGAGCTCTGTGGAACTCTCCTTCCAGAGGGGAAAGCTCTGTCTCAAATCGCTGGGGTTTTCCCAGCTGCCTGCACTTTTAGGAGGCTGCTGCAGCCCCCACCAGCTCTGGCTCACTGAAAACGCACCCTAGGACCACCACCCAAGACCACAATCCGGATCCAGGCCACTCAACGCAAGAGCACTTGGCTTCTCAATGATCGCTTGACCCTCCTGCAGTCTGCAGGCCGGAAGCTCTGAAGCAGCAAGGTGGAGGCAGCTGCAGGGCCTCTGCTTCTGCCCCTTCCTTGCCCTGGAGGCAGTTTGGCTGGACCTGCTTATCTCTCTCAATTTTAGCTGAGTTCCACTGACCTTTCACTTAGTCCTTTTTTTCTTATGGCTTGATAATGCTGGATACTGCTACAGCTGCCGCAGATCTGCTCTCCTGAAGCTCCAGCTGTGGCTCAGCTCAGCTTGTCAGGCCGCCCCCAGGGCCAAGCCACCATTTCAGGCTGAGCTGGTTTTGGCTCCCAGCGCTGAGAAGGTCCTTCCTAGTTGAGCTGCCTTCAGCAGAGAGTATATTTGTGTGCATTTTAGAGCTCTAGAATTTGTTTAGAGTCATATTTTATGGGTATTTTCAGGTGGCTATGTGGGAGCTGCAGTACCTTGCTGCTCCTACGCCGCCATCCTGAACAAACGGGTATTAAAAGAATTACAAACTATTAATACCCACGTGAAGCAACTCCAAATCATTTATAATAAGAAAAATGTAATTTAAAATAACGCTGAAGTTTCATTTCACACCCCAAATTACCAAAGATTCACAAAATATGGGTATAGCTAATGTTAGAGGGGTGGTGGGAAGATGGGTATATTGATGCATTGTTGGTTCAGTTAAGACTCAGTACAATCATTTTGGAAAGCAATTTGGAATTACGGAAATAAAGTAACTAAAATATTCATAACTCCTGACCCAGATATTCCATTACTTGGCTTATAACCTAAGGAGGTCATTGATAAGAAAGTCCTCATATACACCATAATATTTATAGTTGCACTTTTTGTGACAGTAAAGAATTGGAAATCAAATAGGGGCATAATGAATTGGGAATAGCTAAACAAATTGTAGTATGTGGATATAACAGAATATTATTATTGTACTCTAGAAAAAATGATAAATGTGATAAATACAGAGAAGTAGGGGGAAAAATCTACATGAACTGAAGCACAGTGGAATAAGCAGAACTAAGAAAATAATTACCATAGCAATGTAAACAGAAATAACCACATATGGACAAATCAAAAGTAAAAGTTATAAAATTTTTGAATTCCAAATTCACTCCTCTTCCTCATAGTCCTTCCTTGAGAAGGCAAGCAATTTGACATCAATTATATGTATGCAATCATTCAAAACAGTTCCATAGGGGTAGGTAGGCGGCACAGTGAATAGAGCACAGGACCTGAAGTCAGGAGGACCTGAGTTCAAATCTGGCCTCAGACACTTGACACTTACTGGCTGTGTGACCTTGGGCAAGTCACTTAATCCCAATTGTCTTGCCTTCCCTTCTCAAAAACAAATACTCCCATATTAAAAGTATTGCAAAAGAAAATGCAGATCAAAATGAACAAACAAATGAACCAATCTCAGGAATAATAAAGAAAGTTTAAAAAAGTATGCTTCAATCTGCATTCAGACTCCATCAGTTTTTTCTTTATGATGTTTTTCATCATAAGTCCTTTAGAATTGTTTTACATCACTGTATTGCTGAGAATGGCTAAGTCATTCACAGTTGGTCATTATACAATATTGTTATCATTATGTACAATGTTTTCCTGGTTCTGCTCATTTTACTTTCCATCAGTTCACGGAAGTCTTTCCAGGTTTTTCTGAAAGCATCATGTTTATCTTTTCTAATAGCACAATAGCATTCCATCACAATCATATTCTATAACTTATTCAGCCATTCCCCAACTGATTGGCATCCCCTCAATTTCCAATTCTTTGTACCACAAAAAAAGAGTTGTTATAATAATTTTTGTTCATATAGGTCCTTTTCCTCTGATCTTTTTGGAGTATGGTATGGTGAAAGGGTATACACAGTTTTATAGCCCTTTAGGCACAGTTCCAAATTGTTCTCCAGCATGATTAGATCAGTCCACAACTTCACCAACAAGTCATTTTCTTGTTGTTCAGTCCTTTCAGCTGTGTCTGACTCTTCATGATCCCATTTTCGGTTTTCTTAGCAAAGACATTGGAGCGGTTTTCCATTTCCTTTTCTAGCTCATTTTATAGACGAGGAAATTGAGGGAAATAGGGTTAAATGACCTACTCAGGGCCACACAGATAGCAAGTATCTAAGGCTGGATTCAAACTCAGTAAAACGGGTCTTCCTGATGCTAGGCCTAGTGCTGCATCAGTGTGCCAGTTTTTCCACATCCCCTCCACCATCTGTCACTCTCCTTTTCTGTCACACTGATCAGTCTGATTGGTGTGAATAGGAACCTTAGATTTGTTTCAGTTTGATTTCTCAGCAGTGATTTAGAGCATTTTTATACTGCTATAGATGTTTGATTTCTTTCTCTGAAAATTGCCTGTTTATATCTTTTGACCATTTATCAATTTAAGAATGACTTGTATTCTTATAAATTTGACTCAGTTCTCTGTATATTTGAGAAATGAGGCCTTTAAAAGAGGAACTTAATGTAAAAATTTCCCCCAGTTTCCTGCTTCTCTTCGAATCTTGGCTGTATTGATTTTGTGTAAAACCTTTTTAAAATTTGATATAATCAAAATTGTCCATTTAAAATCTCATAATGCTCTTTGTCTCTTGTTTGGTCACAGATTCATCCTTTATCTGACAGGCAAAATACTCCCAGGGATCCTTAATTTGCTTGTGATATCACCTTTTATGTGTAAATCATGTGCCTACTTTCACCTTTCCTCGGGATACATTGTGAGATATTTTTGTCAAAAAGTGATTTATTGTCCCCAAAGCTTGGATCTCTAAGTTTGTCAAACACTAAATGACTAAGGTCATTTACTACTGTGTATTGTATACCTAATCTATTTCCGTGATGTCACTATATCTCTTAGCCACGTTCAGATTGTTTTGATGATTATCACTTTGTAATACAATTTGAGATCTGGCATTGTTGGACCATCTTCTTTCATGTTTTTTTTTTTTTTTTGTCAATACCCTTGAGATTCTTGGCCTTTTGTTCTTCCAGATGAATTTTGATAATATTTTTCCTACCATTGTAAAATAATTTTTTGTAATTTAATTGATATGGCATTGAATAAGTAAATTAATTTAAGTAGAATTATTATATTAGCTTGGTCTACCCATGAACAATTACTATTTCACCAACTGTTTATATAGGACTTTATTTGTGTGAAAATTGTTTTGTAATTGTGTTCATATAGTTTCTGGTGTGATCTTAGCAGGTAGACTCCCAAGTATTTTATATTGTCTTCTGTTATTTTAAATGGAATTTCTCTTTTTATCTCTTTCTGTTAAATTTTGTGGGTAATATACAGAAATACTAATGATTACTGCGGGTTTATTATATATCTTGTAATTTTGCTAAAGTCATTAATTATTTAAACCAGTTTTTTTTCAGTTTATTCTCTAGGATTCTCCGTTTATACCAGTATATCATCTGTAAAGAGCTGATAGTTTTTGTTTCCTCATTGCCTTCAATTTATTTTTCTTGTCTTATTGCTATAGTTAGCATTTCTAGAACAATACTGAATAACAGTTGTTATAATGGGCATCCTTGCTTCATCCCTGATCTTACTGGGAAGGCTTCTAGCTTATCCCCAGTATAGATAATGTTTTCTGATAGTTTTAGATAGATATTACTTATAACTTTAAGGAAATCTCTATTTCCATGTATTCTAGTGTTTTTAATAGGAATGAGTGTTGTATTTTGTCAAAGACTTTTTCTACATCTATTGAAAAATCATAAGTTTTCTATTTATTGATATGGTCAATTTTGCTGATAGTATTCCTAATATTGAACTAGCCCTGCATTCCTGGCATAAATCTCATGTGTATGAGCTTTGACTATTTTTATTTTTAACTATTATAATAAGAGGCAGACCTTTTCTTTTTTTATTTGCCTTTTTTTTTAGAGGGGGGAATGTAGGGCAATTGAGGTTAAGTGACTTGCCCAAGGTCACATGGCTAATACTCATTAAGTGTCTGAGGTACTCTATTCACTGCACCACCTAGCTGCCCCAGTGTATGATCTTTGCTATATGTTGCTGTAATTTCCTTGCAATTACAATTTCCTTGTAATTTTATTTAAAAGTTTTCATCAATATTCATTAGGAAAATTGGTCTATAGTTTTCTTTCTCTGTTTTGGTGCTTCCTGGTTTAGATATTAGCATCATATTTGTGTTGTAAAAGGAATTTGGTAAGACTCCTTCTTTGCCTATTTTTCCAAACAATTTATGCAAGTATTGAAATGAATTGTTCCTTAAATGTTTGGTAGAATTTGCTAGTGAATCCATTTGTTTCTGGAGATCTTTTCTTAGGGAGCTCACTGATGGTTTGTTTATTTCTTTTTCTAAGACAGGATTATTTAAGTATTCAATTTCCTCTTCTGTTAATCTGGGTGATTTATATATATATATATATATATATATGTATATGTATATATATATCCATTCATTTCACTTAGATTGTTAGATTTATTAGCATAAAATTGGGCAAAACAGCTCCTTAAAAAATCTTTATTGGTGGTGAATTCATTCTTTTCATTTCTGGTACTGGTAACTTGGTTTACTTTTTAAAAAAATAAAGTTAACCACTGATTTATCCATTTTATTCTCCCCCCCAAAAAACAACCAGCTCCTAGTTTTTATGTATTAGTTAAAATTTTTTTTTACTTCCAATTTTGTTCATCTCTCCTTTGAGTTTTGATTTTTCAGGATTTCCAATTTGGTGTTTAATTAGAAATTTTAAATTTGTTCCTTTTCTAGCGTTTTTAGTTGTCTGCCCAGTTAATTGATCTGCATTTATTTATTTACCTATCTTATTTTATTGATGTAAGCATTGAGAGATATAAATTTTCACCTAAGTACTGCTTTGGCTGCATCCCAAAAATTCTGGTATGCCGTTTCATTGTTATCATTCCCTTTAAAGATATTATTGATTGATTCTATGATTTGTTCTTCGACCCACTCATTCTTTAGGATTAGATTGTTTAGTTTCCAATTAATTTTTAACTTCTTCCCACAACCCATTATTAAATGTAATTTTTATTGCATTATGATCTGAAGAGGATACATTTAGTATTTCTGCTTTTCTGAATTTGATTGTGAGGTTTTTATGCCCTAATTTTTGTGTACATGCACATTCCACTGGGAAAAAGTATATTCCTTTCTATTCCCATTCAATTTTCTCTAGGGATCTATCACATCTAACTTTTCTAAAATTCTATTCATCTCCTCAACTTCTTTCTTGTTTATTTTGGTTAGATTTATTGAGTTCTGAGACAAGAAAATTGAGGTCCTCCACTAGTATAGTTTTATTTTCTATTCCTCCTGTAATTCATTTAACTTTTCCTTTAAGAATCAGGATGCTATGCCATTTGGTGCATATATGCTTAGTATTGCTATTACTTCAAAATATGTTTTTTAATGGCACCTTTTAGCAAAATGTAGTTTCTCTGTTTATCTCTTTCAATTAGATCTATTTTTGCTTTTGCTTTGTCTGAGATCATGCTTGTTATTCCTACTTAGCATAACAGATTCTGATCCAGAACCTTTTCCTTTACTCTTTGTGTATTTCTTTGCTTCAACATGTTTCTCATAAACATACAGAATTCTCATTCTGAATCCACTTTTCTACCTGCTTCTGTTTAATGGGCACGTTCATCCCATTCACATTCACAGTCATGATTATTAACTGTGTATTTCCCTCCATCCTGCTTTCCCTTAACCTACTCTCCATTCTATCAACCCCACTCCCCTTCTCTTATCCCAGTACTTTCCTTTTTCTCTCTAGGGTAAGATAAATTTCTATTCTCAAATGAGTGTATATATTATCCCCTTTGTGAGGCAATTCTGAGAGTAAGTTTCAAGTATTGCCTGGCACCTTCCTCAAACCTTTCCTTCCACTGTAAAAGTTTTCTTGCCTCTTTTACATGAAATAATTTACCCTACTCCATCTCTCCCTTCACCCTTTCCTCAGTGTATCCTTCATTCTCACTCCTTAATTATTTTTCATTTCAACCCATTATAGTCAATTCACACCTGTGCCCTGGGTCTATGTAATTCTCCTTCTAATTACCCTAATAATGATAAAGTTCTTAAAAGCTACATGTATCATCTGCCCATATAGGAATATAAACAATTTCATTTAATTGAATCCCTTATTTCTCCTTCATTATGTTTATGTTTCTCTTAAGTCTTGTGTTTGAATATCAAATTTTCTAGTCATCTCTGGTCTTCTCATTACTAATGGTTGGAAACCCAATATTTTATTAAATGTCCATTTGTTCTTGAAGGATTTTACTCGGTTTTGCTGGGTGGGTGATTCCTTGGCTGTAGTTCTTGCCTTCTAGAATATCATATTCCAAGCCCTCCAAATCCTTTAATGTGGAAGCTTTGAAATTTTGTGTATCCTGGGATTCCATAATATTTGAATAATATTTTCTTGGGTGCTTGCAATAATTTCTTCTCAACCATGGGGCTCTGGAATTTGACTATAATATTCCTGGGAGTTTTTGTTTTGGGATCTCTTTTAGAAGGTGATTGGTGGATTCTTTCAGTTCTTACTTTACGCCTGGATCTAAGATACTGGAGTAGTTTTCCTTGATAATTTCTTGAAATATGTCTTTTTTTTTAATCATAGTTTTTAGGTAATCCAACAATTCTTAGTTTCTCTATCCTCAATCCATTTTCAAGAACAGTTTCTAGAAAATTGTTTCACCTGACCTTTGTTGATTCTGTTACTCCAGAATTCAATTTGAGGCATTATTATAGAATTCTTTGAGAGGGAATTTGAGAGAGTTCAGTCGAGGGTCTCTTTACTTCACCATCTTGTTTCTACACCCTCTTATTTTTTTTAAAAAAATCCTATTTTTTTGTACAGATGGCTTTCTGGGAGTGGAAAGAGTACTGGAAAATATGGTGATGTAATAAACCAAAGTTCTCAATTAAAATTTATATTTTTTAGAGTCAGAGAAAGAAACAAGGGAAAATTTTTTATTCCTTATCTGATTCTTACTAACAAGAAGAAATTGGTTGCTGGTATAGAAAGGAGGATGGAGTAGATGGCAAGTGACCATTCTATCCTTGAATCTGTGGCAGAGAAGAAGAGGAAATTGCCATATAGTCTGATAGACTTTAGATTTTGGAAAAACTAATTCAAAGGACTTAGAGAAAGATTAGATAGTATCCAATAGAGTAAAGTGCTTCAGGGGAAGTCAGCTTGGGAAATACAGCAGACGTTTAGGAATTCAGGACCTAAAGGGAAACAATTTCAATGAGAAGAATACTGAGATCTTTCTGAAGAAACCAATGGGAGCACACAGGGAATTCACTAATCAAATTAAATTTAAATAAGTAAAGTTCATAAGATGGAAGCAAGGCCACATAACAGAGAATAACTGAGTGAAGCTTGAATGGTCCTACAACAAGCTGGTAAGGGAAGCTAAGCACAATTTTTTTAAAAAAGAAAATTCTTTTAAAAAAATTATACTAAAAGAAAGGGGAAGATAAAAAACAAGCTTATATCTTGATTTGGGGCAAAACAGGATGATGATAACTTATAGGAAAGAAAGTAGCACTTCTCCATTCTCATTGTCTTTGTTGTTACTAAAAAGGAGAATGGACACTGGAAATGACACAACAAAAATGAGTAAGAGGTACTTGATACTCAAGATAATTAAGAATATAGTAAAAGAGTATTTAGTTTCCTTTGGTGAATTTGTGTCACCTGGTTTGGATGATTTATATCCTTTCAAATAATTGGCAGATGTGATTGCTGAACTACTGTTAACAAAAACTGAAAGATAAAGGAAAATGGGTGAAGTGCTGCAAGATTGGAGAAGAGATATCTCAATTTTCAGAAAATGGAAAAGAACATAATCTTCAAAACAAAGGCCAGGGAGCTTAACTTTGATTCTTGGGAAAATTCTAAAAAATATGATTAGATAGTGAACACCTAGAAATAGAAGCAGTGACTATAAGGAGCTCTTATTGAGAACAGTGTAAGCTAGATTACCATCTTTTTGCCTCTTTTCCCCCTAAAATATCTCCTTGAGAGAAAGGAATCAGGTCTTCTTCACCACTGTACTCCCGCAGCACTTAGTAAGTGCTCGACAAATTGCTGCTGAATGAAAGCATCCTCTACTAACCTCCTACTCCACTGTGGAATCATGGTTTGGTGATGGCTCCAGATTCTTGGTACACTTAACATTTTATGGTTTCTTCCCCCACAAAAAGTATCACATCCTACTTTTACTATTTATACTTCCTTGATATCTAATTACTCTTTCTTCTTTCTTCATAAGATATAAGATGATCTTTCAAGAGCTAATACATTCTTCAATCTCAGTATGAATACATGAAAGAAATCTTCACTCAACCAAGTGGATTTTATAATTTGGTTCTATATAGCAATTTAATTTGTACCTGAACACAATAGCTATACAACATGAATTTATTAAATAATACCGTGTGCATCTACATCTAGTTTTACCTGTACTGGCTACATAGAAAGAAAATGATGATTTTAGTTGCTTTGCTACTTATGTTGGAATGGTTGTTTTTTAAAAACGGGGTGACAGTTTTTGGTTGCTTTTTTGTGAAGTTAGCAGATATTGTCTAATTTTAAAAAGGCTTGTTTTGATGTAATTTCATACAGAACATGTCAACCTTTTGTAGTTACTAGTGATAATATTTTCACATTAACTATCTGATACTATCTAAATTTTGCAAAATATTTAAAATATTGGATCACATAGTAATAAACCAGTTATGCCCAAGGAGTACATTTACTGATTTCAATCAGTCTTGGATATGATGTAGTGACAGGGATATCCAATTAAGATAAGGAAAATATTGAACACAAAGGATACCACCCAACAAGACCTGATGAAAACCAGCTTTTTGACTTTAATTAAAAACACAGCAATTTTTAAATGCCTTATTCATTTTTTATTATAAAATCAAAACACAAGATTTTCCTCTTTAATGAAAAGCAGAAACATTTAAAATGTTTTTAAAAGTTAAAAAAGAATTTTTTAAAAGCCCAGGAAACTGCCCCTTTGTAATTCTGTCATGTCAAATTTTGATTTTTTATACAATATGATTTTAGAACAATGTTTGTTAAAAAGAGGGAAAATTTTCCTAATAACTCTCCAGTACAAATCTCAGTTGCCTGATTAGCTGATATGATACTAGCTCCTGTTACTGCAACTGTTTCAACAGACAACAGAAGGAATAAAGATGATCATTTCAACATTTTTAACTGCTTAGGTAAACTCATGAGCTTGAAGGAACTTTTAGTGAAACTTAAAAAAAATTAATATACATATGCAACTTTCTAAATAGTTTTATTTGTAAATAATTAAGATCTATACTCCAAAGGAATTAAGTGACACAAAATACAGTTACAGCAGAAATAATAATGAAGGTGCAAATTGGACAAAATGGGTATAGTATCATAGAATTTTAGGTCTAGAAAGGACTTTAGAAATTATCTACTCCTGTTTCCCAGGAAGGCTAAATGATTTATCCAAGGCCATATAGTTCTAGGAATCAGTGGTAGAACTACTACTGATAATATTACTGTCCAATTACTCATGACCCCATTTAAGGCTCTCTTGGCAAAAATACTGGAGTGGTTTGCCATTTCCTTCTCCAGCTCATTTTACAAATGAACTGAGGAAAACAGGGTTAAATGACTTGCCCAGGGTCACACAGCTAGTAACAGTCTGTAGTCAGATTTGAATTCAGGAAGATGAGTTGTCCTGCCTTTAGACCCAACACTCTCTCTACCGTGCCACCTAGCTACCCAATCAACAACGAAAACAGCAGTAGAACTACCACCAGGTCCTGGTCACCTGACTTACCTATGTTCTTCTGACCACATCACATTGTCTTACACTTGATTCAGTTTATTCTACTTCAAGAAATAGTTACTGACTGCTTCTTTATCATATTTTATTCTTTATATTATATACACACTATATTATACTCTTTATTATATATCTAGTTATGCCATTCCTCTCCTCAAAAATCTTCAATGGCTCCTCATTACATATAGAATAAAGTGGAAATTATTTCTCCATTTAACATCCTCCAAAATCTGGTGCCACCCTGCATTTCCAGCCCTATTTCAGGCTACGCTCTAACCAAACTAGACTATTAGCTAACCACCTGAAATATGCCTGTGCCCCCATTGTTACCTATGCCTAGAATGCCATCATATGTCTCTAAGAATTCCTATCCATCCTTTAAAATCAGACACAAATGCTACCTTGTCTTTGGTATTCCCTCAAGTAGAGGCCATTTCCATCCAAACTCAAACTCCCATTGAGCGATTTGTTTTCTTCTCTTTAATGAATGGATCATGCATTGTTTTGTTTTATAATTATCTGTGTGTCATCTTTCCAATTAAGTCTGTTAAGTTCTGCAAATGCACAGATTGTATCTGTATGCTATAGTTTGGATAAAGTTGTTTCCCTGAAGTCTAATACAACTGGTGACATCAACATTTGCCAACCGAAGCTGATTTGGAGGAAGCTGGGAAGGTAGGCCAGGCCTCAAACAAACAGGAAATAATACAGCAAACTGTATGAATTCTGTGGAACCCAGACCCTTACTCTCATGTCCTTAGGACCCACAGCTTATGGAGTCAACGTTGGAAAGGTTTTCTAGTCCATCTGCACCTGAAAAAAAAATCTCCCTAACACACATAATAATTCAGCCTTTGCTCAAAGATCTCAAGGGTGGGAGAGTAATCTTTGGGGGTGGCCCGTTTTACTTCTGGACAGTATCGCTCATTAAGAAGCTTTTCCTTCCATCAAGCCTAAAAAGGCCTCTGCAACTTGCATGCACTGTTCACAGTTCTCCCCTCTGGAGTGAAAAAGAACCAGATATTCCTATATTTTGGTTTATTACATCCTTTAAGACACCTATTATGCCCCAACTCTGAAATATCCTTAGCTCTGACAGTGAATCCTTACATGGCAGAAACTGGAGGCCTCTGACCATCCTATCAAAAACTATGTCGTTTAATCTTTATATATCCAGGATATATTTTGTCTCAAATGACAAACAAGTATCAGTCACTTCTAAAAGTAATGTTATTTAAAAACTAAGTCATTAAATGAAAATAATGGTGCCACTTGGAAACAGATTAATCATTAGTTGTAGAAATGACTTGGATTTCTATTTTTAAGAAGGTGCATCATATAATCAAATAAAAAAAATATAATATAGCATAGTAAAGGCAGAAAGTCTAAGAGAAGAAAGGGTACCTGCTCTTGGGATTCCATCTCCCGGTGCTGCAGTTTTTTCTCTATGGAGTGCATCTGAATGCTTCGGTTTTCCAGCTCATCTTGTAAAGCCTAAAATGAAGTGAATCAGTGAAAAAAGTAAATATATTGAATTGGAGAAACACTTTGCAAGTAACCTGACAATAAACATCATAACTCTGTTGTTTCCTACCTTTTTTGTTTCTTAAAAGTTCAACTTAATAAAAATGACGAGCTTTTGTATAGCTTTCTCCTACTATAAGAAAATGTAATATAAAGACATGTGAAATAGCTAAATTAGGGTGACAACTTGCTTCACAAAAGGTTATTTACTTCTATATGGATTTATCATAGATTTCCTTAAAATAGTCTCTGGGACACATTTAAAATAAAAATTGATTTATAAAATGGAACCTATCCAAAACATTCTGTCAATTCAACTAAAAATAACATTAAATATCTGCCCATGTACTCAGTCCAAGAACTTTTCTGTTATAGAAATGAAATGCAGAATTGTATTCATTTAAAATGAAAGGCAGCAAGGTGGCCCAGAGGACAGAGAACTGGACTTGGAGTCAGTAGTACCTGAGTTCAAACCTGGCCTTGGACATTTACTAGCTGTGAGACAGACCTTAGGCAAGTCATATCATCTTTCTGTGCCTCAGTTTCCTCACTGATAATGAGGATAATAATAGCACCTACCTCTTAGGGTTGTTATTTGTAAAGAGTAAAACTTAAAATGTTATATAAATGCTTGCTATTGTTATTATAATAAAATTCCACCAATAAATATTTACTGTGTAAACACTGTACGTATTCCTGGTTTGTAGTGGTGTGTGTATAACCTTTACCTCTATGAAGTCCCTTTCTTCTTCTTCTGTAGTGAGAGGAGAAAAATAGTGAGGACAGGGAGGAGAGAATGCAATGTGTTAATGAGTTCTCAAGATTGTTAACACATATTCATTTAAATGCTAGTACTCTATGTGAAATCTTGGTGCAGTGGAAATAGTCAGAAGATTTGGGTTCAAATCCTGGCTCTGTCATTTGCTACTGTGTGATCTAAGGTGAGTCACTTAATTTTCTGTATCTGTTTCTTTACCTGTAAAATGAGGAGGTTGAACTAGATGGTTTCTAGTCTTAACTTGACGATACTATGGTCTTACAAAAGCAGATTTAAAGCATGTATGGAGATGAAGATGATATGAAAATAATACTTAAGAAGTACATATTAATACATATTGAAGGAAGTACTAAGATTTGGAAGAATCTAAAAACTATATTCTCTAATGTATAGTATCTATTATTACATTGGCTTACAATGTTATTTTTAAAATTGGAATAAAAAAAGAAACATATGTCTTTCAAACAATGTCAAGAGTACATGGTTGACCTATACACAATATGCATGATATGTTGAAGTGAATTGGTAACAACTAAAAAAAATTAAATTAAAAATATATAAAGCTTATATTTTTCTAGAGCCCTAGGAAAGCACAGATATGGACAAAATTGATTGACTGAAGAGAAGAATTTGCATATTTTGAAATGACCAAAAAAAAAAAAGAAAAGAAAATTATATCAAAAGATTCAGGCTGCCCTTGAATATCTATATATTTAAAAATCAGAGTGTGAGGTGGTACCAAAACATTCATCCAAAGCAGACTTTGGTAACCAGAAAGAATTTGAAATTCCTCCAAATCCTTATTTCTCTTTGAGTTTATCAATTATTTCTATTAGAGGAGAGCACAATACTTGTTAGTTGTATTTTCAGTTAGCTAGCACTAATTTGTTAAAATTTTCTTGCCTATCAAAGAGCAATTACAAACATCTGTTGAGCAAAACAGCAAATTGGAGAGATTAAAGGATTGAAAGGAATGTTCGTGGTTTAATAACAATCATTCAGAAAATTTCTTTCAGTTGTCAAGATCACCATTTTGGCTGTTTGTTTTTGAAATACAAAATGTAACACAATGGCTCTTATGTATACTTTGGCTCCATTTAAGATGGATCTTAAATATATTTTGTACTTCTCTTACATTCTTATGATTTATTTTGTGCCACAGTTTTTACGTAATACATTATATCCTGTGCTAAACTGGAAGCTCCATAAGGCCAGCAATCAAGTCTTATTTATCCTTGTGTCCTCCAAATACTATAAAAATAATAAGCATTGAATAAATGTTGAATTGAATTATGGGTAAAATATATGATTTGTAAATAAAAATGAATTCTGATTTCATTTTACCAAATAAAAAATTGCAAATGCAATAATTTTCACTATAAAATATTACCAATTAATTTGATCTGATGTAATCATTAGATTTATTCTTTGACAGTGAAACTCTCTATCATTCAAATGGAATGATACTGTATATTAATCTGGAATTCTACTACAACATTTCATTTCCATAAAGATTTCAATTTATATGTGGTCCATCATGTAACCGAAGAGCCAGGGCATAAAAATTACTGATTTTCTACACAGAGAAGGTAGTCATATCTAACAGGAATCTGAACTCCCCAACCCATAACCTTTTTTTTTAAAGTGCCTAAAATACATTATACCTCATGAAGATGATAAGAGTATTTTGATAGTGTAGAATAATGGAACTGGTCTTGGATTTAGAAGACCTGGGTTCAAGCCTGAGCTCTACCTTTTATTAGTTATGTGATCTTGAGCAAGTCACCTAACTTGTTTGGATAATCCATTTTTTCATTTCTCAAATGAGGATAATAATTCTTGCACTAGCTGCTTCATGAGGGTCACAAGAAGTGTTTTTTTCTTACTCTTAAAGTATTATATATGAGTTAAGGTAAGACAATATTTACTCTATTTCTGAATTTTAAAACTATAAACACCAAAACATTAAAATTTACATCATAATTCGGGACAAGAATCTTAGAACTAGAAGAGAGACCCCAAAGCTGAACTCATTCAGTCCCTTAACAATGAGTCAGTGCACAGAGGGTGGTGGGAGGGGGAACAAACATTTAATAATCTTCTATTACCCGCTGGGCACTGTCCTAAGAACTTTACAGTATTTCATTTGAGCCTCACAACGGGTAGGTACTACTATTACATTCATTTTTCAGTTATATCTGAGGACACATGTGAATTCAGGTCTTCCTGTCTCCAGGAGCAGCACTCTATCCACTTGTACCACCTAACCTCTATATTAACTATTAGGCTAAGCTGCAAGATGGCTCAGCCTGGAGTCAGGAAGAACTGAATTCAAATTCAGGATCAGGCCCTTACTAGCAAGTCACTTCACCTCTTTTTGCCTTAATCCACAGAGAAGTAAACAGCAAACCACTCCAGTATCTTTGCCAAGAAAACCCCATAGATAGAATGGTCCATAGGGTCATAAAAGCGGCAGGCATGAATGATTGGACAACAATCTATTAGGCACTATGCTAGGTAGTGGAGATTGAAAAAAAAATGAAGTGGTCATTCTCTTCAAGGAACTTAGACTACTAGGGAAGAAAATATGTACATATCTAAGTATACACAGAATATGTTTAAAATAGACACAAGGTTGTTTTACTAGATAGTGACAGATAAAGACAGGTCATACGAGGTTGGTGACTTGCTTCATCTTACAGAGCTAGTTAGTGGCAGAATAGAAATTAGAAGTCAATTTTCACTTCAGTGCTTTTCTTATCATACCAATAGCTATGTTGAGTTTCAAACAATTATTCAGTAGCACAATTAAGATCCTTGCCCCCAAGTAAGTTCTTGAAATTCAAATTTTCATTCATAAGCTTTAAATTTAACATTAAACTCAAAGAATCATTCTTTTCCAGTTTATAAGAAAAAAGTTCTGAATAATGAGGAAATTTGCTAACCAACATCAGAGTAAGAGTGTAAATTAAAGCATATTTTGAACAATTAAATTGTTCAAAATGCAAAATTAATGACTTTCCTAAGTATGCTATTAATTTGAATCACCACTGAAAAGACAATCCTTTCCTTCTCCCAATTAAACTGGCTTTTAAATCTTGCACAATAAACTTCTTGTTGAAAGTCTACATTATACTTGACCTTAAAGAGTGCTTTATGTTGGTCTGTGAACAATCACATGAAATAATTTGCTTTCCAGGGCAGACATTCTACACTTCCTAAAGTATATAAAAATGTTAATAAGATACTAAGCTTTATTCCAACAAAGAAGATATACTACAATTCTCAAAAAAAGAGGAGTGGACACATTATACAACGGTGATGATTAATCAAAATTAAAGTGTCAATATTCCTTATTGTTAAAGTGAACACTTGAGGGTAAACCACACTGTCTTAGTAGTTAATGTTTCTGATGCCCAATCCCTTTTACTACAGTAATTGCTTCCATATTGGTACAGAAAAAAATTAACACCATATTTAATAATACTACCGTTGATAATCTAACTTCAATCCAGTAGAGTTTGTAGACAAAATTAGTTAGATATTAAAGTTTCATTTCATTCAAAATAGAGGCTTCAGGAACATAGCTCTAAATTAATGGGACAAGCATGAAATGGTTGCAAATATAAACTTTCTGTTGCTTTCAAATAAATAAAAAAAAGTTCCATTCAAATAATTCATATTGTATTTCTGAAAGTTGTCCAATAGGGAAAGCTTTTAGTTAGGCACTAATAAATATTTGTTGAATGAATGAATGAATGAAGATAATGATGAAGTATCAGTGTTTTTCTGGTATATGATTATCACTCATTTATTTAATCATGCAAACATGTATGTACAGTAAACATTTCTTAAGTCTCTACTATGTGGTAGGTGATGATACGAACACAGAAGTTGGCCTACCCTTATGAAGCTTATAGTTTACAAAATAGATTTCTGAATTATAAAATTTCCCATTCCTATTATTAGTATACAGTCCTTTGTATAAGTAGAAAATGCTACTGTTTAGGGAAAAATTTAGTGCATAAGCTTTGAGTTGTTTTCACATAGTGGTGATAGATTTTTGCTAGTTCATCTGTAGACTTTTTTTAAGGAATGATGTATGGGAAGAGGGATAGGTGATACAGTTAGTCAATCAACATTTATTAAGCACTTAGTATGCTTCAGGCACTGCACTAAGCACTGAGGATACAAAGAAAGGCAAAAGATGGTCCTTGCTCCTGAGGAGTTCACAGTCTAATGGAGGAGAGAACGTGCAAACCGATCATAGGGAGGATAAATGGAAATAATCAAGAGAGGAAAGGCATTAGCATTAAGGGAAAATTGGGAAAAGTTTCCTACAAAGGTGGGATTTTAGTTGGGACTTGAAGCCAGGAAAGCCAGGAGTTGGAGGTAAGAGGGTAAAGAGGTCCAGGCATGGGGAACTGGACTGGAATTCGGGTCTGTGGTCATGAAACAAAGAGAAGCAAAGCTTGGATCTGGACCAATGTTAGAGTTAAGCTTTAAATAACTCAGCATTAAAAAAGTTACAATGAATTGTAGCATTTGTAGTAAAGGTGCTATTAAAGTGAAATTCATTATGTTCTAAATTCTAACAGGACAAAAAAATAGTATTTCATTTAGAACAAAGAATACAGAGTGTATAAATCAGAATATGAGCACAATTAAAAAGTTTCTTTCCACTATATTTAAGCTAGAAAGTAAAGAAAGTTAGGGGACCAAGATTTTACACTAATGAGATAGATTTTTCAAAAATGCTAACAGTTTGTCTGCATCTTGAAATTTCTTATAAATAAAATCTACCTCCCCCCTTTGATATTTTGCACGTCAAATAAAAGTGAGACCCAGTCAATCTCTATGATTTATGTAAAGAATGACTAATAATAAGGACAAAATTGTGACCACTTTAAGAACAAATAATTACCTTTAAAAATAATGTCTATAAAGATTCAAGTAGTGTTGTCCTATTCCAGCAATAATAAACAGTCGACGATATTTGTAAAGGGCAACTTTTCTGAGGTATATAATTCAGCTTCAAATCTTGAATGTTTTCTTACGAATTTTATAGAAAAGACTAATTCAAAGCTAATGCAAAATGCTTGCAAATTATAGTATTAAAATCTCTTCACATTTTCATGGGTGAGCCATAAATGTTGAATTACGACCTTAAACCACTAGGACAAAGCAAAAAGGCCAAATCTTGTCCTCTGACTGTGGAGACAGAAATCTGGGACTACCCAAAGATTACACAATAGCAGGCACAGGGAGAGATCTTTTAACTGGGTGATCTCCTTGCTAATTTACAGAGGCTGTTACGGCTTGGGCGGGGGAGAGGAGATGGAGGGAATGAAGAGAGGAGAGGGAGGGGAAGGGAAGGGGGAAGGGGAGATCGATTATCAAAAGTAACTGTGAATCTTCAGCTAAAATTCCACCCAGCTTATCTTAAAGTAACTACTTCCATTCAGAGTTTTCCAGGGTAAAAATAACAATACCACAATCCTAAATAAAAAAATGTTTTTATTAGTGAATCTCTGATTATAAAGAATGGTTCATACCAAAAGTCTAAAGAAAACCAGAGCAACAGTCATTACAGAGACCACTAATAGGTTCGCACACACAATAGTATACTTTTTTCTTTTGATCTACCCTCAGGAATTTTTGTTGTTTTTACTTTTTGCTTCACATTCCAAAATATTTTTTAAATCCTCAATTCTTATTCTCTTTCCCTCTCTCTCTCTCTCTCTCTCTCTCTTCTTTCTTTCTCATCCCTTTAGCGTCAATTTTTTTTTCAGAGTTTTAACTTACTACATATGTTTGCTGTTCACGTAAGGCAGAATTCCTTTCTGGTGGGAATGATTTTAGTTCTTGTTGCAACATACCATATAGCAAAGAAATTATGCTTTGATGTAAGTTATTGCTACAGTATTCATTAGGCTACTGATTTAATATGAAAGGCAAAAATACTGTGGTCGATATCAAAATAATACCATTGTTTTCTTCAAAGAAAAAATATTTTCCTTAAAAGAAAATCCCCAACAAAATCTATATTCATGTTGCTTCTAGGGGTGGAACCAAGATGGCAGAATAGAGAAGTACCCTAGCTCTCCTGATATTCCTCTCAAGACAATTTAAAATAATGCCTCAAATAAGTTTGGAATGGCAGAGTCAGTGAAAGGTCCAAATGAAACATTCTTTGAGCCCAAGACGACTTAGGGTGTTGGAGAGATCCATGACACTGTGGTGAAGACTAGCATGGAGTCCATGTGGATTAAATACCAGTGCTGAGACTAAGTGATGGCAAAAGAAGCGCCAGCAGCTTAGGGAGCTCTCAAGCGAGAGACCTAAAGGGGGAGGTTACTGCCAACTTGGCAGTGTGAAGGCACAAATTCACCTGAGCTCTCCCAAATTCACCACCAATCAAAATAACACCTCCAAATGAATTCTAGAGTGGCAGAATTAACAAAAAGTTAGGGTGAAACAATTTTCTAGCCAAAGTCAACCTGGGGCTTGGCAGGAAAGGTCTGTCTCACTGGAGTGAGAGTGGAGCACAGTGCAACTCAGGCATGGTAGCACAAATTTCTCTGGAAAGCCAGCAGTAGGCCTTGGGGGCAACTGAATTGGTGGGGGGAGTGGTTTCTAGAACTCTCAGTTCACAGAGAGGTAAGGGAATTAGACAAGTGGTCAGAAGGAGATTACAGAAGACCCTTTGATTGCATTTGGAGAAGGATTCTATTGCATTGCCCATATGCAGTCCCAGGGTGAGAAGAATCATTAGCAGGAGCTTAGACCTTGGTCACCGTTGCAGGGCAGAAAACAGTGCTTATGGTTGCACAGGTCAGGAAAGCAGTGACTATACCTCTCCTTACAGCACACAATCTTGGAAGAACTGAGAACTTGCAGAACCCCAGAGCTTGCTCTGAAAGTAGTCCACAAAAACCTGAAGCTTGGAAAAGTGCCCCTTCCACCATGGGACCAGAGTCCAACTTTAACATAAAGTAAAGAGTCAAAAAACCAACCAAACAAACAAAAAAACCAAACCAACAAAACCAGATCATAGAAAGTTAGTATGGTGAGAGGGAAGATCAAAACACAAATTCAAAGAAGCCAATGAAATCAAAGTAGCTGCATGTAAAACCACAAAGAGAAAGATAAACTGGTCTGAGGTCTCAGAAGAGCTCAAAAAGGATTTTAAAAATCAAACGAGAGATAGAAGAAAAAATGGGGAAAGAAATGAGAGCAAACATCAACAGTTTGGTTAAAGAGGCACAAAAAATACTGAAGAAAATAACACCCTAAAAAGATAGAATAGGCCAAATGACAAAAGAGGCACAAAAAATTCACTGAAAAGAAGAACTCCTAAACAAGCAGAATTGGCCAAATGGAAAAAGAGGTACAAAAGCTTACTGAAGAAAATTATTCATTAAAAATTAGAAATGGGCAATTGGAAACTAATGACTTCATGAGACTTTAAGAAACAATAAAGTAAAATCAAAAGAATGAAAGAATAGAAGAAAATGTGAAATATCTCACTGGAAGAGTGGATGGACTGGAACTGACCTAGAAAATAGATTGTGGAAAGGTAATTTAAGAATTGTTAGACCATCTGAAAGCCATGAGCAAAAAAAAAAAAAGCCTAGACATCATATTTTGAGAAATTATCAAGGAAAACTGTCTTGATCTCTTAGAGCAGCGGTTCTCAACCTGTGGGTCGTGACCCCTTTGGGGGTTGATTGACCCTTTCACAGGGGTTGCCTAAGACCATCAGAAAATACATATTTCCAATGGTCTTAGGAACCGAGACACCACTCCTCTATCCATCTCCAGGCATGTCCGCCCACATGCAGATATGCCCACATATGAATATTAAAGGGTTGCAGCATTAGGAAAGTTGAGAACCACTGTCTAGAGCCACAGAGTAAAATGGAAATTGAAATAATCCACCAGTCACTTTCTGAAAGAGATCCTCAAATCAAAACTCCTAGAAATAGAGTAGTCAAATTGCAGAGCACCCAAGTCAAAAAGAAAATATTGCAAGGAGCCAAAAGAAAAAATTAAAATATTGTGGAGCCACAATCAGGATAATATAAAATTTAGCAGCTTCTACATTAAAGAATCCGAGGGCTTGAAACAAGATATTCAGAAGTTCAAAGGAGCTAGGATTAAAACCAAGAATCACCTACCCAGCAAAATAGAGTATAATACTTGAAGGGAAAAAGATGAATATTTAGCATAATCAAGAACTTTCTTTCTTTGGTATTATAAACATGTACTTTAACTTATTCAGGAAGGAAATAAATTTTTTTTTGACAACACAGATTCTCAATATCATCATTTTTGCATTGCATTCAATCTACATTTAATATTAACTGATGAGCCAGTTGCACAGTGAGACTATGTTCCATTGGTAGTGTTTCAATATTAAGAGAGCTAGATAGCATATTGGGTATACCACTTTGTATAATTTATGTAAATTTATAAACAAGAACTGTACAAGATTGACAAGGAGGGAAAGATTGCAATCTCCATCACTGAATGAATTGTCTACATAAATGAGATCAGAAATCTGTCAAAGTATCTAATATTTAATCCTTCTATACCTTCTTGAAGGTTGTTAAAATTCTTCAGTGTTTGTGTGGAAACATTCACCAACTACATTACCCATATTCATGATCTCCATTATTGATAACATGCTATCTTGTCCTACACTTTCCTGCTTTTAAATCATTCTACATGTCATTTCCTAGATTGATCTTCTAACTCCTATTCTCCCAACCATGTTATCATTTGCAATTGAGAACTTTCAAGCATTCCTGATGAAAAGACCAGAACTGAATATAAAAATGTAACTTTCAAATTCAAGCCTTAAGAGAAACATATGAAGTAAATATGAAAGGGAAATCACATGAGACTTGATATGGTTAAATTGCTTATATTCCTATATGGGAAGATGATAGTTGTAACTCCTAAGGACTTTATTATTATTAGGGCAGGTAGAAGAAGTATGCATAGATAAGAGGGCAGAGGTGTGAGTTGACTACGATGGAATGATATCCAAAAAAAAAAAATAAGACTAAGGGGTAAGAAAAAAGGATGCATTGGAAGAACAGTAAAGGCAAGGTAGAACGGGGGTAAAGGATCTCACATAAAAAAGGTGAGAAAGGAAGAACTTTTATGATGGAGGGGAAGATTGGGGGTGTACCATGCAATGTCTGAAACTTACTCTCAATGGAATTGTCTCGGAGGTAATAATGAGTTGGGTATAGATATCTATCTTACCCTAGAGGAAAGTAGGAAGTGAACAGGATACGAGAAGGAAGGGGGGGGGGCAGTAGAAAGAAGGGTGGATTAATAAGGTAAGTAGTGGTTAGAAACAAAATAGACTTTTTAGAAGAAACAGGGCAAAAAGAGAAAGAAAGAAGGATAAATAGAAGGGAAAATGCAGATGGAGGGAAACATACACTTAATGAGCTTACCCATAAAATGAAAGGGATACCAAAGTAGATTAAAAAACCAAAATCCTACAATATGTTGCTTACAAGAAACACACTCGAAGCAGAGAGACACAAAAGGTAACAATAAGGGGCTGGAGCAGAATTTATTATGCTTCAGCTGAAATAAAAAAAGCAGGAATAGCAATCATGATCTCAGACAAAGCAAAAGTAAAAATAAATCTAATTAAAAGAACTAAGCAGTGAAACTATATTTTGTGAAAAGGTATCGCAGACAATGAAACAATATTAATATTAAACATATATGCAGCAAATGGCATAGCTTCCAAATTCTTAAAGGAAAAGTTAGATGAGTTACAGGAGGAAATAAAAAATAAAATATACTTACTAGGAGGATTTCAACTTCCTTCTCTCAGAATGAAATACATTTAACCATAAAATAAATAAGAAAAGAAGTTAGGGAGATGAACAGAATTTTAGAAAAGTTAGACATGATAGACATTTGGAGAAAATGGAATGGGAATAGAAAGGAATATATATTTTTCTCAGTGGTACATGACACCCACAAAAAAAGTGACTATATATTATGGCATGAAAACCTCACAACCAAATTGGAATATGATATTCTAGAAGTCAAAAGAGCTATGATTAAAACCAAGAATAACCTACCCAACAAAATTAAATATAACCTCTCAAGGAAAAAGGTTGATAGTTAATAAAAAAAAATAGGACTTTCAAGAATTCCTGATGAGAAAACCAGAGCTGAATAGACAATTTAATTTTCAAATATAAACCTCAAGAAAAACATAAAAAGTAAATACAAAAGAGAAATCATAAGAGATTCAGTAAGGTTAAACTGTTTCTTTTTCTTTCCTTCTTTCTTTTTTCTTTTTTGCTTTTTGGAGGGGGAAAGGCAGGTCAATTGGGGACTTGCCCAAGGTCACACAGCTAGTAAGTGTTAAGTGTCTGAGGCTGGATTTGAACTCAGGTCCTCCTGACTCCAGGGCCAGTGCTTTATTTATGGCACCACTTAGCTGCCCCTGTTTATTTTTCCATATGAGAAGATGATACATGTACTTTCTAAAAACTTGATCATTAGTAGGGAAGTTAGAAAGATTTTATATAGAAAGAGAGAGCAGGAGTGAGTCAATTACACGTAGAGAAAAAAAATGGGTAAGTAAGAAAGAGGGATGCTCATGGAGAAAGCAGAAAATAGGGAAAGGAGGAAAATTATCTTACAAAAAAGAGGCATGGAAGAACTTTTACAGTGGAGGTGAAAATGGTGGATGTTGGTTGGGCAATGCTTAAACCTTGCTCATATCTAAACTGATTCAAAAATGGGAAAAACATAAATGTATATACTTGGTTATAGAAATCTATCTTTCTTAATGGGAAGAAGGAGGGGAAGGGGATAAGAGAAAAACGAGTGGTGATAAGAGGGCTGATAAAAGAAGGCAATGGTCCGAAGCAAAACATATTTTTAGAGTAGGGAAAGGATAAAAAGAAAGAGAAAAGGATAAACAGATAAAAATAGGGTGGTGGAAAATGCACAGTTGGGAATTATAATTCTGAATGTGAATAGAATGACCTCACCCATAAAATGGAAGTAGATAGCAGAATGGTTTAAAAAACAGAATCTAACAATATGTTGTTTATAAGAAACAAAAGTGAAGTAGAGAGAGTAAAACACAGAGTTGAAATAAGGGGATGGAGCAGAATTAATTATGCTTTAGTTGAAGAGAAAAAGAGAGGTGTAAAAATCAATATCTCAGACAAAGCAAAAGTAAAAATAGACATAATTAGAAAGGATAAGCGGGGAAACTATATCTTGCTAAAAGGAGCCATAGACAAAGAAGTAATATTATGCAACAAATGGCATAACATCCAAGACCTTAAAGTAAAAATTCAATCAATCAGGAGGAAATAGCAAAACTATACTAGTATGGAACTTCAACTTTTCCATCTCAGAGCTAGATAAATCTTACCATTAGATAAATAAGAAAGACATCAAGGAGATGAAGAGGATCTTAGGAAAGTTAGATGTGAGAGACTTCTGGAAAAAACTGAATGATAATAGAAAGGAGTATGCCATTTCCTCAGCTGTACATATCACCTTTACAAAAACTGACATTATTTGGCATAAAAATCTCACAAGATGCAGAAAATTCCAGACTGCAAGGCAACAAAAACTATATTAAATAAAGGATCATGGAAGTAATTGGGAACTAATTATCTAAGCCTAAAGAATGAGGAAAGTCAAAGAACAAATCAATGAAACAACCAATAATTTCATTAAAGAGAATGACAATGACTTCAAAATTTGTGAAATGCAACCAAAAGAGTACATAGGGAAAGATTTATATTTCTAAATGCATACGTCACTAAGAGAGAGAAAAAGCAGATCAGTGAATTAAGCATGCAACTAAAAAAAACTTTAGAAGAACAAATTAAAAATCCCTAATTAAATACTAAAATGGAAATCCTGAAAATTAAAGGAGAAATTAATAAAATTGAGAATAAAAAAATCTGTTCAACTAATAATTAAAACTAAAAGCTGGTTTTATGAAAAAAAATAGTTAAGCCATTGGTTAATTTGATTAAAAAAGAAGAAAACCAAATTGCTGGTATCAAAAATGAAACCACAAATGAAGATGAAATTAAAACAATTATTAGGAACTATTTTGCCCGATTATATGCCAGTAAAACTGACAATCTAAGTGAAATAGATGAATATTTACAAAAATGTTAACAGAGTGGGAAACAGAATACTTAAATAACCTTGTACAATGCCAAGCAAAGGCAACTTCCAAGGTTTGGAATACCAGCATAGTAACTCTTTATTCAGTGACAAATTAAGGCAACAAAACAAAACAAAACCCCAAACCATTCACAGAACAGAGAAAATTAAAATACAGTGTAACTCATTCAATTAGCAAGTAAGTTCTCAATTCAATCCAAGTACTACTCCACCCCTGGACAGTATATTTATTTAGTCAGTCAAAGTCTGTCTTCTCAAATGGAGATTAGTTTCCAATCATAAACAAAGTACATTCATTTGGTCAGTCACAGAGCACAAAAAGTCAGAAGTTTCCCACCCCTGGATCACAACTGAATTAAGATACCATCCATTAACACCAAGCACTTTCTCAACAAGGGCAGGACAGCACAAAAGGCCATCTATCCTCAAGCTACAAGATATCATCACAGTATTGAATACCCAAGGAGAGGTCCTTTCTTCATCTTGACAGGAGGCAAGTTCTCAGCAATCTCTGTTCCTGGGGAGACAAAGCTTAACAAAGCCATAAGATACATTGCCAGTGTCCTTGTCAATCTACTCTCTGCCTGCAGAACAGTCCCAGAACCCCTGAAAACATCAGCAAGACCCTCTTCCAGGATTTCTGTAAACATATAACAAGAAAATCCTTCTTCAGGTTTCTGAGCCAACAGCAAGGTTCCAGGACCTCTGCAACAACAACACTGTCCTTCACCAGCAGACGAATCTGGTGAAACAACATCAAAACAGACAGACAAAATACCGGCATCACAGCCATGCCTCCTCAGTTCTCAGCAGCTCTGGGTGGCAATTCTCTAAAGTCCTGGGCAGCTCCAATTGGCCCTCAGCAGTCTCTCTCAGCAACTCTGGACCATGGCAATTCTCCTCTCTCTCTCTGCCTCCCCCATACAGCTCCCCAAAAGTCCTTCTGGCCTCCTCTGCTTGGGCTTTTCTCTAAATTCAGGGCACCAGCTCCTCTCAGTTCAGCTCTTTCTTTTCATGTCAATAAGTCCATCCCACAAGTGGGATTCACAAGCTCTGGGTTTTAACACTCAACCGGAAAACCAAGCCAATACAGGGGGATCTTTTAAATGCTATTACCATTATACCTTGTCTTAGAAAATGAAATGGAATAAGCCATCATTAAGTTCCCAAGAAAAAATCCCTAAGACCATATGGATTCATAACTGAATTCTACCCAATATTGAAAGAACAATTAATCCCAATAATGTAGAAACTATTTGAAAAAATAGCTAAAGAAAGAGTCCTACCGAACTCCTTTTATGACACAAATATGGTTTTGAAATCTAAACCAGGGAGAGAAATACAGAAAAAAACCCTATAAACAAATTTCCTTAATGAGGATCTATGCAAAATTTTAAATACAATACTAACCAGGTAAATACAGCAATATATCATAAGGATCATATATTATGACCAGGTGAGATTTATAGCAGGAATACAGGATTGGTTCAGAATAAGGAAGACTATCAGTATAAATGACCACATCAATAACAAAATCAACAGAAATCATATGATTATCTCAATAGATGCAGAAAATTTGACAAAATACAATACCCTATTAAAAACACACAGAAAGCATGGGAAAGCATGGGAACCAATGAGGCCTTTCTTAAAATGATAAGTAGTATGTATTTAAAATGAAGAGCAAGAATTATTTGTAATAGGTAAAAACTTGAAGCCTTCACAATAACATCAGGAGTGAAGCAAGGATGTCCATTGTCACTACTATTATTCAATATTGTACTAGAAATGCTAGCTGTAAGAGAGAAAAAAGAAATTGAAGGAATAAATATAGGTAACAAGGAAACAAAATTATCACTCTTTGAAGAAGATAGCATGGTATACTTTGAGACCCCTAGAGAATCACTTAAAAACTACTTGGAACAATGAACAACTTCAGCAAAGTTGCAGGACACAAAATACATCCACATAAATCATCAACATTTCTATATACTACTAACAAAACCCAGCAGCAAGAGGTAGAAAGAAAAATTCCATTTAAAATAACTGCAGACAATATAAAATACGAGGGATTTGACCTGCCAAGACAAACTCCAGGTTTATATGATCACAATTACAACTACTTTTCACATAAAGATAGATCTAAACAACTGGTGAGATATTAATTGCTCATGAGTAGGTCAAGAAAATATAATAAAAATTACAATTATACCTAAGTTAATTTATTTATTCAGTGCCATATCAATCCAACTAACAATTATTTTGTAGAGCTAGATAAAATAGTAACAAAATTCATGTGGAAGAAGAAAAAAAGGTAGAAAATATCAAGGGAATCAATGACTTTTTTAAAACTAAAGGCAGCCTAGCACTTGCAGATTTTAAACTATATTACAAAGCAGTAATTATGAAAAGTCTGGGACTGTCTAAGAAATAGAGTGGTAGATCAATGGAATGGATAGTAAAAAAAGTGTAATCTATTGTTTGATAAACCCAAAGATCCATGCTTTGGGGGTAAGAACACAACATTTTATAAAAATTGCTGGGAAAACTGGAAATTGGTTTGGCAGAAACTAGGCATAAACTTACATCTCATATTGTATACTAAGATAAAGTCAAAATGGATAAATGATTTTGACATAAAGGGGATATCATAAGTAAATTAGAGGAATATGGAAAAATGTAGCTATCACTATGGATAAGAGAAGAGACTAAAGAAGACTAAATAAGAGATAGAAGGATTATGGGAAGTAATATAATTTTGATTCCATGAAATTAAATGGCTTTTGCATAAACAAAACAATGTAGCCAAAATTAGGGCAAGAGTAAAATGGAAAAAAAATTTGCAGCAAGTTTCTCTGATGAAGTCCTCATTTCTCAAATATAAAGGAAATTGAGTAGATTTATAAAAATAAAAGCCATTCCCCAGTTAATAAATGATCAACAGATATGGACAGGCAGTTTTCAGAAGAAGAAATCAGTACTGATTAGAGAAATGCAAACTAAAAGAACTATGAGATACCACCTAACATCTATCAGAGTGGCTATGAAAGAAAAAAATGACAAATGCTAGAGAGGATGTGGAAAAATCAGGACATTAACATACTGTTGGTGGAGTTGTGAACTAGTCCAACCATTCTAGGAAACAATTGGAATTATTCCATAAGAGCTTTAAAACTGTGCATACCTATTGACCTAGAAATACCAATATTAGGATATGTCCAAAAGACAAAAAAAAATGGAAAAGGACTTATTTGTACAAAAATATTTATAGCAGAAATTTTTGTGGTAGCAAAGAATTGGAAACTGAGGGGACGCCTATCAGTTGGGAAATGGCTAAACAAGTTGTGACATATGATTGTGCTATAAGAAATAACAAATGATATGTTTTGCATGACTTCACATATATACTCTGTCAAATTGCCTGCCTTCTCAAGTGAGTTGGAGGGGAATAATGGAAAGAATTTAGAATATAAAAATTTAGAAATAAATGTTCAAAAAAATTTTTACATGTAATTGAGGAGAAAAAATGATGAGCAGGATGATTTCAGAAAAACCTGGTAAGACTTATATGAACTGATGCAAAGTACAGTGAAGAGAACCAGGAGAACACTGTATACAGTACAGTAATATTGTGAGGATGATCAACTGTGAAAGACGTAGCTACTCTGAACAAGACAATTCCCAAGGATCCATGACGACAAATGCTATTTGCCTCTAAAGAGAGAACTGACAAACAATGAAGATTGAGGCACACTTTAAAAGAAAACTTTATTTTTATTGTTTTATTTGTGTTTTCCTTTGTAACATGGCTAACCTGGAAATGTTTTATATGACTACACACGCATAAACTGAAATCAAATTACTTGTCTTCTCAAAAAGGGAGGGGGACATGGGAAGAAGAGAATTTGAAACTCAAAAATTTTAAAAATGACTGCTAAAATTTTTTTACATGTAATTGGGAAATATTTCACTCAATAAATAAAAATAATTTAAAAATCTTTTTCCACTACTCAAAATTCCTGCAGCAAAACAACAATAAATATTTTTTCCCTAGGATGAATAGAAATTCTAAAAATTTATATTATTTCAAATCTTTAATGTTTAAGAGAAGCCGAAATTTAAGAGAATCATAGATTAAGGTTTTTCTCCTGGTAGCTTTGCCCAAATTTGTCATTTGGTATTGAAATTAAGAAATTTAGCTATTACCTGTCTAAAAGTTTTTCTTTGGTGGCAATCTATGGATCAGTATTTCGTTATGTGTATTCAAAAGTTCTGGGCCATTTACTTGTATTATTTCTTCCCATGTTGTATGTATTCAGTTTTTGAAGGAAATTAAACTTTGATACCTTACTAATTTGTCTGTAAAACACAATCTTTTGGGAGATCTATGATTTTAAAGTTAGCTCTGTATCCTATCATCAAACTTATTTGCTTTGGATTGTATAAATTCAAGAGTTCTTTTAAAGTTTATTGCCTTCTGCTTCCATGTTTTTGTCTTACAAATTTGCCATTCTTTTAGAGCATCACCTTCTTTGGAGAGATACTTCCTCATGTTTTCTTTTTCCTTCTTTTTGACTTTGTCTTTTTAAATTATTCATTGGGAGTTCTGATTTTTTTTCTTTTTGGAAGGGGGAAGGCAAGGCAATTGGGATTAAGTGTCTTGACCAAGGTCCCCTGGCTACTAAGTGTTAAGTGTCTGAGGGTGGATTTCAACTCAGGTCCTCTTGATTCTAGGTCCAGTGTTCTATTCATTGTACCACCAAGCCACCCTGAGAGTTCTGATTTTTAATGTAGTTTTTAAATTCACAATATATTTCTTAAAAAAAAATTTCTCCTTCAAAACATTCTGTAGTTCCTTGCTATTATACCACAGTCTTGGGGAAGCTTGCAATATTCTCATCATCATAGGATTTTGTTTAATTTTTTTCCCCAGAGTATGATATATATACTATGCTCTAGTTTCTCTTTTCATTTTTACTAATATTTTCTTCTGTCTTCAATTCAGAGAAATCTGGGAAGACATATGAATTTATGGTGAGTGAAGTAAGCCAAACCAAAAGAACAATTTATATAATGATTACAATATTGAAAAAGAAAACAGTTTTGAAAGAATTATGACTGCTGTTCAATACAATGAACAATCATAAGTTCATTAGCCTCATGATGAAACACGTTTACCATCTCTGGGCAGAAAGTGATAGACCAAAAGTGTAGAACGAGACATGTGGTTTTAGAGAAGACCAATGTATGAAATTGTTTTGCTTTATTCACAATTTCCTATACAATTGTCTTCTTCTATTCTTTGCATATGGAAATGTTCCTGTCTGTTGATGTTTGTTAAGTTCATAATTTTAAAAGAAATAGTCTCATACTCTTATTCATTGCTTTAAAAAAACATTTCTTCTGTCCACATGAATTTGATGTGTTTATTTTGGTCAATTCCATATTATTGTCAAATTTAAATTATTTCTTAATAACATCCTTATGCAATTTTATCCATGTAACTGAGTCAAAGTCACGGTGTATTGATTTTCTTTGAGTGGCTCTGTGGTTTCATTGGTGTATGAAAGACGTGTCAAAGTTGTGGCTGCTTCCCAGCCAAGCTCCCAGGTATGGTCAAAGTCAGGTGAAATATTATTGGGAAATGTCTAACAGGATAAATAAAAACATAATGCAACATAGCCAGTGTTAATTTCTGGGATTTTCTAAGTCAGCAGGTGCAAGAAGAGATACCTTTTTATTTGAATTCAACACTGCTGGTATAGGGTAAAGCACTTTCTTTACCAAGGTAGACAAGTATCTCAATAGTTCTAAACTTAGAGATTTTCCTGGGGCACTCAGAGTTTAAAGTAGTTTTCTTAGAGTCACATAACCAGTAGATGTCGAAGATGGGACTCGAACCCAGCTGAAGCTCAGTGGATATAGAGTGCTGGGCTTGAAATCAGGAAGACCTGAGTTCAAATCCAGCCTCAGACATCTACTGGCTATGTGACTTTGGGCAAATCACTTAACTTCTGTTTGCCTAGGAGGCCGCTAGGTGGCTCAGTGGATAAAGAGCTGGGCCTAGAATCAGGCAGTATGAGTTCAAAGGTAGAAAATCACTTAACATTTTTACCATAATCCACCGGAGAAGGAAATGGCTAACCATTTCAGCATTTTTGCCAGAAAATCCCATGGACAGCATAGTCCATGAGGTCATAAAGAGTTGAACGTGACTGAACAACAGCATCAATAATTTTTAACTCACATACACCGGGTTCAGTAATGGAAAAACTCAAAAAGAAGGCATTTGGCTTTTTTTTAAACACTTATTTGCTCCATCCCAGCATGTGCTTGGGGAAAAGCTCTTAACAAAACTTAAGTATGGGTTCTTTTTAGGGTACTCCTAAAAGGTATTCACAGGTATTCCTTCTAATAAAATTACCTTATAAAATAGAACGTACTATATATCAAGTATGGGGTAGCAATTTATCTCCTCCAACCAAAAGAAATACCTAAAATACAAAAGATTTATAAGTGAAAATTCACAAATACTTATGTAAAGTGTTACGAGCCTCCACTAACCACGAGCCAACATGAAACCAGGAGCTTGAGGAGACTATAACAAGGGCCTGGCTAATAGACCCTATGAGCAAATCCAGAGCGCTCAACTAATGTAATTTCCTTCTAAATTTTGGAGCATGCTTAGTAAATATTCTGTAACTGGCTCTGGTCAGTTAACTATGTCATAAATAGGGACCTCTTTGATTGGTTCTGGTTGCAAAGCCGAAAATGGAGGCACATTCAAAAGGAACTAACTGATCATGAGATCAACTTCTCTTTGGGAAGACAGGAAATGTTTTAAATAGAAAGATCTTGGGCTTTTCCCGTCTGAGGCCTAATATATGGCCTGACCATTTGTTCTTTCATTTTAGGTGAAGAAGACCGGAGATGGATTAGAAATTATGAGTTTCAAAAGAGCAGGAGACTGGGTTACTGAAATCTGGAAATGGAGTACATGCTTGGGTTTACAGTCGGTTGGTATAACTTTGAAGCCCCACAGAGCAACCTTCAGGACTCAGATCAACAGCAATGCAGATAAAGGGTTATCTAGCTGTGATGCTGCATTTGAATATGAACTCAGTGGTCCTGAGGCCATATAGAAAATGCATTAAGCATGAGCCTACTCTCCCTAGAGATCCAAGTGATATAGGGGAGAGAGTTCCTTTAAGGTGTTGGGGGGGGGGGATATGTATACTTCTGTTCTTGTTATATCTTTGAAGAACATATCCCTTTCTAAAAGTTGATTGGTGTTAATTGGTTAAAAGGCACTGGGGAGCTAGTAGGGGAAGCATATCAGAATGGGGAGTTGAACCGACAGCATTAGAGAAAGACTTGACTCCTTACCAGAGTCTCTTTAAAGGGAGATGTGGCCAGCCTTGCTCTGGGTAAATAAGGCTAGAGTACTCACTATACTTAAAACATGAAATGGCTCATTACTAAGTACTCACAGGAGCCCATAAACAGATACACAAAACAACACATAGTCAGTCAGTTAACAATTGTTTAAGCCCTTACTATGTGCCAGGCACTGTGCTAAGTGCTGGAGATACAAAGAAAAATAAAAGATAGTTTCTACCCTCAAACAATTATATACATGTGAAATACATGTAGCACAAACAGAAGGTAATCTCAGAGGAAAGACATTAAGGGGGACCAAGAAAGGCTTCTTTGTAGAAGGTGGACTTGAAAAAAGCCAGTCAAGTCTCAGGAGGAGGTAGAGATAAGGACAGCCAGTGAAAATACATGGATCTGTGAGATAGAGTTCCCAAAATGCCAATCCTGTAGATCTGGGGATGGGGATGTTTTTCTCTTCATTACCCTCATTAAAGAGAAATTATGGATCCTGCATTAAAAAAAACAAACATTTTATTTCAATTCACTTTGTCTTTATCCCAGAGTTGCCTAAACTTTTGGGCACTCAAACATTTAGCAAAGGGTCCCTTCCAAGTCACTTTACTACCCTGGGGAAGGCTTCTTTCTTCTCTTCCCCTAAAAATGTCAGCATCTATTAAGTTACATCCATACATATATAAAATCCTTGTTTCTAAAACTGAGTTTGCTAGCAGCTAATTCTATTTACTCTGGTCTTAGTTTTAGCTTCTGTTATTTTGGTATGCCTTATTAATTTTTATTAACTCATAAAATGGAATTTTTTGTTGTGGTTAAGTATAGGTATATCCTGGGGTGGCTAGGTGGTGCAGTGAATAGAGCATCAGCCCTAGAGTCAGGAGGACCTGAGTTCAAGTCCAGCCTCAGACACTTACTACTTACTGGCCGTGTGAACTTGGGCAAGTCTCTTGCCCTGCCCTCCCCTCTTCAAAAAGCCAAAAAAAAAAAAGTATAGGTACATCACAAAAAAAATGTGTGGATAAATATCAGAAGAAGAAAAGGAAAGAGAAGTCAACTTTCCAGAGCTGTTTGATAGATAGTACTGGGAATACAATTCAGAGAACAGATCAGGAGGCTTTCTTTTTCTGGGTAAAAACCCAAGTATTATTTTGCTCCTAGCTCTGGAAAGCTCTTTACTGTGCTGAGATGTGAAACGATAAGAGACATCATACTGCAAGATGAGAGACTGATATACTACAAAGTCTGTTGCAGGGAGAGAAAGAGAAAAGAAGAAGATAAAGGAGAAAAGAAGAGAGGAAGAAGACTCTCCAAACCTTTCAAAGCAAGTAAGAGATGGGGGTGGCTAGGTGGTACAGTGAATAGAGAACCAGCCCTGGAAACAGGAGGACCTGAGTTCAAATCCAGCCTCAGACACTTAACACTTACTAGCTGTGTGACCTTGGGCAAGTCACTTAATCCCAAATGCCCAGCCATCACCCCCTCCAAAAAGAAAAAAAAAAGCAAGTAAGGAAATTACACAAGCCTGATGGATGTTTAGCTACTTTCAAGAGAAACTATATATTGAATGCTAAGTAAATGCTATACTAAGATGCAAAGTCTATATTCATTTGGAAATAAAAGCAAAAAAACAAAACAAAACAAAAAGAGAGATGGAAGATTACACAAGAAAATACTCTTGGAAGGCTTCCACAGCAAAACAAAACAATGAAGACTTTGAAAATCAAATTTCACAGAAACATTTGTTCATGGTTTAGCAAAATTTTGGAAAATGACTGAAGTCAAGTAAGACATAGTTTACCACCTTCTGCTGCCTATTGTCAGTACCCTACAGAAATGTGAAATAAGGCTACAATGTTTACTGAAGATATTTTTTCATTAATCTTTTGCTGTCACAGAAATAAAGTAATTTGAACAGGAAAAAAAATCTTAGAACAAATGGTTTCCTATTTGAAAACAAATTACTCAGCATTTCCTCCATATAATCTTCAGAGAAGTGCTGTAACTATGCTTCCACATGTAATTCTTTGACAAGATTTCCTTCCTTTGGGATTTTCTCTAAACTAAATGGCATTAGGAAATTGTCTTTTAAAACCATGACCTCCTTTCTAAGCTTGATTATCAACAATATAAACTCAACAATATTTAAAAAAACATTTTAAAAAAACTACAAAAGGAAATATTTTTCAGTTGTCTATACATAGCTTCTACAGGATAGTTCTAGTTTAAATCTACAATGAGTTGATAATGAGAATTATCTCTTTCCTCATCTTTTTGTAGCTTACCTAGATGTTTTATACCCACAATTTTTGCTGTTGTTGAGAAGATCATTTCTATTTTTAAATGCATTTAAAATACATGTGGAAAAGCACTGGAAAAGGAATGGGGAATCTTGATTTTTAGTCTGGCTTTGTGGCTAACGCTGCATATATATGGGTAAATTACTAAATTATTCAATATGTATACAGCAAGAAGATTTGTAAAATACTTTACATACATAATATTATCTCATTTGATCCTCACAGTGAACCTGTGAGTTAGGTAGCATAGGTGTTAATTCATTTCACAGATGAGAAAACTGAGTCTCACAGAGTCTGAGTGATTTGTCTAAGGTCACATACAGTAACTAGGTAGTGAGAGCAGCAAATCTCTTTCTACTATGCTACACTCCTTTTCCTCAGAGCTTCATTTTCTTCATTTGATTCAATTAAAAAATTATTTGCAACTTACTATATGTAAAGTACTTTAGATGTGTAAAATGAGAATACTGGATTAGATGGTCTTCAAGCTTTTGTTCAGCCTTGAAATTCTACTGATGGAGAATACAAAGTAGTGATTTTTCCTGTATTTGCATAAAAGGAAACTTAACTCATGGCAATGACTGTGCTTGGTAATTATCTCATTATAACACTGTTCTTTTTGAGTTAGACATGAAAATGGAATGAATGACGATGGTTTTTAATTATGTTGGATGATGAGCTGAAGTAGAACTTCTGAAAGACAGGTAAATGGAAGAAAAATAAGGGCAAAACAAAGCAAACTAGAGGAAATATGACAATACCAACTGACAGACCCAACTGGCATCTGTTACCATTAGAGATCAGGGCCCATTTTGATTTAAAAATCAAAAACCAAAAACCAAAACCAGTGAAATGTTTGAAGGAAGAAGGTATTGATTTTGCAAAGGGTGGTCATCAACCTATGAGCATTCATGAAATGTCTATCTACTACACTGCCCTGAGGGGTACGAGTATAATGAAAAGAAGACTACCGGTAGTGTAGGTCACGTGTCAGTCTTCAATGGCATAAAAGAAAGCTACTAATGGAGTTCTACCTAGTACTATAAGCACATTTTAAGAAGGCTACAGAAAGGCAGTCTAGTAAGCACAGTAGTCATATGAGCTATTATAATTTGTTACATGCTGTCTACTGACTGTACCATCACATTTAGTTTATGTTCCACCTGAAACCTGAGCACGTTTCTCCAGTGCCCGCGGCAAACATTATTTACATTGAGATCCCATTTGCACATAATTCCAAAAGCAACACAAGACAACCCTTGGAGTTTCAATAATGGTGGATTTATTGATACTGCTTATTCATTTTAAAAAGAATCACCATCATCATTATTTTGGATAACTGAAAGGCAAAGGAAAACATCTCCCCAAACCAGCAGTTTCTATATTATGAAATAATCAATTTCACCTTTACTGGTGATAAGACATTAATGGCAAGGATGACTAGTAAAAGACTTTGAAAAGGTAAATGGCATGGTTGGCAGTCCAAGTGTAGAATAGATTGAGCTAAAATTGTGGATTAAAACAGAAAAATTCAGTTCTCTGGATTAGGAAAAAGAGACTAGTACATACTACAGTTTTGGCATGATTCTACCTCTCAATGTGGTAAGAATATAAAATATGAGAATGAATAATGGTGTGTGGAGGTGGGGGTGGTGGTAGCACTTGTTTTTAAGAATGCTGCTTTGTTTTATGAACAAGTCTATTTGTTTTGGCTCTAACTTAATTCAAGTACATTTCTGCATATTTTACTGTGTAGTTTATAGACATCAAAGAACATTGTCCCCTTTCATCATTATTTACACATAAAAATCATGCAATTTGCGGTGTACTTAAGATTTACCTCATAAAAATTCTTGAATTTAATTTATTAATTGCTTATGATTCGAAGTCAAACAGGGCTGAGATGCAAATCATATGTTGCCTTGAAATATTGTACCACCAGATCATGTGTTATTAATGAGATTTTGAACAATCTTATGAATATTTATTTATGTGGTTAGAGGGCTTTATGAAAAATCCTCGAGCAAGTGACAGAAATGTGAAAGGTTTCTGCCTCTCTTAAAAAACAATAGTGGTGGCTGTTTCTTTGTTTTTAATTCTACTTTTTCCACAATTTTTCTGATATTGAAGAATTCCAGGAATCCACCAACCATCCCAATCTTTTCTTTCGACTCCACATCTTTATTCCCAACTGGTCTTATTATTGCTTTTATAGCAGTAGCCATCTATTGTCACTCTACCTTCCCATTCATGGAACAATTTAGAAATGAAAATTCTAGTGTTATTTTATCATGCCATGAATATATCAGATTAATTTTGCCCAATTAGGTAAATGTAAAAAACAAAACGTATAGAATATATAAGGAATGCTGAGGATATGGATGAGGCAAGAGGGGGAAAAAGTTGTTATATTTTGCTTAATTTAATAATTTCATGCAGTTTCCTGGAAAACGTTTTGTGTGGGTGTATATCTACTCTCTGTAAACTGCATATTCTATGTTTAGTTAAGCACTAAACACCAAAGGAATGAGGATATACACAGAGAATGAGGCAGAATTAAGCTTTAAAACTTTCCCTATGGTTTAATTTAGAACATGTATATGTGAATAACAACAATGTAATTTTTGGTGCACAGTCTGAGAATGGCTTCATTTTGCCATATATTCTAAGAAGAGGCAGTAAGACAAAGTGAGTAGTAGGGATTGTCTTTAAAGTCAGTAAGTCCTAGGTTCAAGTGCTACTACTGACACACACTAGCAGTGTTGGCAAATCACTTAACCCCTCGATACTCTTGGCAACTGCAAGGTTATACATTACCAATGAGCTGCTAATCTGAACTGGTAGGGGAAGTTTCCACCCCCTGAAGTTCTAGTCCGTAGATGAAACCACAGATCTGGACTAATGCATTTCAGTAGAGAACACTATATTCTCCTTTCTTGACAGATAACTAAACTAGTAGATCAGAGAAACGCTGTAGATATAGTTTATATTTAGCAAAATAATTGATAGAATATTCACAGAATTTCTGTGGACAATATGGATAGATATGTACTTGATAATAATCTAATAAATGGATTTGGAACTAGATTAATGAATGGACTCAAAGAGTAGTTGTAAAGGTTCAGCGTCAACATGGCAGGAGGCCTCCAGGGAAGTGCCCAGTGACTTGTGCTTGGCTTTATGTTATTTTAACATTTTTATCAAGGGCTTGGATTAAGGCATCTATGGCACACACGCTCATCAAATCTGGAGATGACACAAAGCTGAAAGAGACAGTGAACATACTGGATGACAGAATTAGGATGCTAAAAGATCAAAGTGACATGTTAAGTCATTGGGCAGAATCTAATAAAATGAAATTTAATAGGGTTAAATGTCAGTTATGGAGAGGCAGTGTGGCAGAATGGACAGTGAGCTGGCCTTCGAATTAGGAAAGCCTGTATTCACATTCCATCTCTGATACCTACTGGTTTGTGACCCTGGGCAACTCTATCCAGACTACAGACCATGCCCTGGAGGAATTAAGCCTTTCAGTTCTGGACCTGTCCAAGTTGCCCTGACTGATAAGTACCTCTCACGGCTCACTATATCTACAGCAGCTTTATATATGCTGCACTTCACATCCTAGTCATCTTTTCTTACTCTTTGCCCTGTTGCTGCGTTAGGTACTCTGCTCCCAACTTCCACCTTTTCTGCTCTGGAACCATAACAAGTTAGCCAATTAATAAGCATGTATAAAGTGCCTACCATGTGCCAGGCATTGTGCTAAGTGCCAAGGATATATAGAAAGGCAAAAAACAGTCCATATTCTCAAGGAGCTCACAGTCTAGCAATACTACAGTGGAAGCTACACCATGTAGCTCCTCAGCTCTAGCACAGTACAACATCTCTGGGCCTTTCCAGACCAACACATCCTTCCCTATCATTCCCTTATGTATTTTCTTGCTCATTAGAATGCAAATACCTTGAGGACAGAAACCATCTCCTTTTTGTATTTGCTCACTCAGTGCTTGGCATAGTTCTGTGCACAAAGTAAACATCAATAAATGCTTTTGCTTTTGTTTATTTATTCAAGAGTTGTAGATCTGGATTGATGGAGGGAGTTTCCTTACCTTGAGCTCTCCACACCAATTAGAATGCAAGTATGAAAACAGGTACACATTAGCCAACTTACTAAGGAAAGTATTATATGTGAGTCGAACAGTGCATTTCAAAAATTAGGTAAAAAAAAACACAGAATGGGGAAGGTATGACTAATAGAAGCTGCTATTAAAAAGATCTGGGGGATTTAGTGAACTGTGAATCCAATTAATGCCAACAGCAAGATGTGGAAGTTAAAAAAAAAGAATATTGGGCTATACTGACAGGCAGAGCTTCCAGAAATAAGGATGCAATAGTCCCTCTGCTCTCTGCCCTCATCAGATCACAGCTTTAGTAATATATTTTAGTCTAGGTATCACAAGGCTAGAATGAAATTGATAAGTTGGAGAGTGTCTAGAGCAGGGCAAACTCAATGGTGAAGGTTAATAAGTCTAATGAGTTGAAGGAACTGAGGTTGTTTAGTGTGGAAAAGAGAAGACTCAGGGGAGACATGATAGCTGTTTTTAAGCATATGAAGGGCTGTACTGTGGAAGAGAGATTAGACTTGCTGTCTTTGGCCCTGGAGGTCAGAACCAAGAGTGATGTGTGTAAGCTTGAGAAGAAGTCAGTTTAGGCTTGCTATCAGGGAAAATGTCATAATCAGAGCTGTCCAAGTGCAATGGGATTAGGTAGCATGTGCCCCTTTGCATACTTCTTGATTGTAAATGGAGGATGGGGGAGGAGCAGGACAGGATGGAGATCTTCAAGCAGAGACTGAATGACCAGGTCAGTATGTTGTAGTGAGAAATTTCTTTGGAGATTCAGTCAGACTAGACAGCTAAAGTCCCTTCCAACTTGGAAATCCTGTGATTATGTATATGCAAAATCAGTATTCACAACTTTTTCTTTTTCAATTAAGAATTTAAAAAAATAACATTCTGGGGGGGCGGAGCCAAGATGGCGGCGTAGCAGCAGCAACATATCGCAGCTCTCACATAGCCACCCCAAAATACCCATAAAATAGGACTCTAAACCAATCCCAGAACTCCAAAACGCACACAAAGATACTTCCCACTAAAGTCAGCTCTGCTACGAGGAACCATATCAGCACTGTGAACCGAAACCAGCCTGCCCTGAAGCCGTGGCTGTGCCCCGGGGGCAGCTGGACTGGAAGAGCTGAGGAGCCTCTCAGGTGAGTGAATTAGCAGCAGCTGCGAGTGGGATTTGTGAAAGGGGGAGATAAGCAGTCCAGCCAGAAGGCCTCCAGAGCAGAAAAGCGATAGGCAACTCGGTGTTGCAACTTCCCGCCTGCGGCCTGCAGGCAGCAGGGGGACTGAGCGATTGTTCTCAGGCCAGAGCTCTTGCGTTGAGCGGCCTGGACGGATCGCCGTCTTGGGCCTCGGTCTTGGAGTCCTCGCTATCCAGTCAGCCAGAAGCATATAGGAAGAGTTCCCAGCCTCTTCCTAAGAGCTATGGCAGCTGGGAGGACCCTAGCGATTTGGGACAGAGCTTTCCCTTCTGGAAGCAGAGCCCCACAGAGATTTAAAAAAAAAATCACAGTCTGGAGAACCATGAGTAAGAATAAGCATAAGAAGCAAAGTAAGAACAGCTCCCAGACCCTTGATTCCTTCTTTGGGGAAAAGAAAGATCATGGGAGAGAGAGGGAGGAGGAGAGCGCAGCCAGAGCACCCCCACCAGGGGCCTCCAATAAACA
>CM053584.1:169674714-169690951 GCA_028627135.1 Pseudochirops cupreus
GTTACAAGGTTAAGCTCAGCACTGAATACCCAAGGAAAGGGCCTTCTTTCATCTTCACTCGAGGCAAGCCCTCAGTAGTCTCAGTTCCTGGGGAGACAAGGCTCAACAAAGCCATAGCCAGTGTCCTCATCAAGTCACTCTCTGCCTGTAGAACAGTCCCAGAACCGCTGAAAACATCAGCAAGGTCCTCTTCCAGGATTTCTGTGCAGGTACCACAAGGAAATCCTCCTTCAAGGCTTCTGAACCAACAGCCAGGTTCCAGGACCTCTCCAACAGCAGCAGCACTGTCCTTCACCATCAGGTGAATCTGGCAAAACAACATAAAAACAGACAGACAAAATACTGGTATCACAGCTATGCCTCCTCAGTCCTTGGCAGTTCTGGGTGGCAGTTCCAGGTGGCAGTTCCAATGGGCTCTTAGCAGTCTCTTTCTCTCAGCAACTCAGGCTCCAAGATACAGGACACTGCTCTCCCAAAGTCCTTCTAGCCTTCTCTAGGCTTGGGCCTCTCTCCCAATTCACGGCTCCTCCCAGTTCAGCCCTCTCTCTTCACGTCAACAAGTCCATCCCACAAGTGGGATTCACAAGCTCTGGGTTTTAACACTCAACCCAAAAACCAAGCCAGTACAGGGGCATCTCCAAATTCCATTACCATTACATTACTTTACACCTAAAATTTCATAGGAGCTAATCAAGCAGAATATATTGTGTCTCAGGTAAATTTGAAAAAGTAAGAGTAGCAATCAGACAAGGAAAGTAGGAAAAGACATCATTAAAAGAGGTAAGCAAAGAAATTTCATTATGTTCAAAACCACCTTAGGAAATGAAATTGTAATACTTCTCCCATTCCACACATACACTGAATGGCAAAGTACCTAAATATTTAAAAGCAGGAGTTTTTAACTTTTGGTGGTAGTGGTGAGATATGGCATGGACTCCTTTGGCATATTTTTTCCCATAATACTTTGTAACTGCATAAAATAAAATATTTAACATTTCAAAGAAAACCAGTTATATAAAAATAAAATTAGCAAAAAAATTTTAAAACAGCAAGTTTATGGCCCCCAAGTTAAGCATCCCCAATTTAGAGTAAAAGGAGAAATAATAGTCAGGGACTTGAATGAATCTCTTTCAGACCTAGATAAAAATAACAAAAAGATAAAAGAGAAAGATGTTTAAACCCTGAATAGAATTTTAGGAAAATTAGATATGACACATCTCTGGAGAATTATGAATGAGAACATAAATATTTTATACATACTTGGCAGCTGTGTGACACTTTTATAAAAACTGACCTTGTCTGAAGCATAAAAATTTCAGAAACATGTAGCAAAGAAGATACAGTAAACACAGTCTTTATTGACTAGAACATAGTAACAAGCATAATCAATAAATGCCCTTTGAAGGAGGGTTCAAACTTAAATGGATATTAAATAATTTAGTTATAAAGAATTCTTTACCATGTCAAAGAACATAATAGTTAATATCACCAATAAAAGTGACAAAAATTAAACAACATATTGGGACTTTCAGAATACTGCCAAAGCAGTCATTTTCATTAACAAAAGAGAAAAAAAGATCAATAAGGTAGGCATAGAAATAAAAAAAATGAGAAAAGCAACAAATTAAAAAAAACCTAAAGACTAAAAACAGAAATTCTGAAAATTAGATGAGATAAAAGTAAAGTCAACTGAACGTGAAGTGGGAGAAGTACAAACCAACCCATTCAACTCTCTGTCTCATTAAACATTTTGTTATCCCCCCCAAAATCAGAATGATTTTTGGTAAAGTCCATATGGCAGTTTATAGTGAATTCATAAATTAATACTCTTCCATAAAATGAGCCTACCATGACTGGTAAACATGGAAATTAAACTCACCAAAAAACATGCAGTGTTGAATTTAACAAACAGGTATCATTTTGCAAAGTACATATAGATTACTGCTCTTTGTGCTTAGAGAGGTCTTCTTCAACCTAATGGCAATAAAGGAATAGCAAGCTTTTCCCCATCAAAGGAAAAGTATGATCTTAGTAGAGAATCAATCCATACATTGTTGCATTTCAGTTTCAGAAGCTGCATTGAGTGCACGATCATTTGTAAACAAAAAAAATCACGTACCAATCCTCCTTTGAAGGCTTGTCAATTTTTGTTGTCATTTCAAGTTAAATAATTTACCATCAGTGTGGTAGCTGACCTTGATGCCTTGTTCACACACATTGAAGATGGCTGACAGTATTGCTGAAAACATAATGCTGGGAGTAAGTACATGGCCTTGCTTCACTCCACTGGTGACTAGGAAGTGCAAGAGCATTGCATATCATCCAGAACACAGGCAAGCATGTCATCACGAAATTGATGTACAATACTGATGAACTTCTCCAGGCAAAGACATTCTGCCATAATTTTCCATAAGTCTTTATGACTCAAGTATCAAAGGCCTTGAGCAAGATCAATGAATGTTGTCTACAGACCTCTGTTCTGCTCCTGGAATTTCTCTTGAAGTTGTTGGGCAGCAAATACCACATTGATCATTGCTTGGTTCTTTCTGAAGCTGCACTGGCTCTCAGTGTTTGGGAGACTCCGAAGGAAAGTGTGGAAAAGAAGAGGTAATAGACTGTCTACCAAACTCAAAGTCTACAGAGTTGCTGTGCTGACTTCATTGTTGCATACCTGTGAGACGTGGACAATATGTCTTTGCCATGCCAGGAAACAGAATTGCTTCCATTTAAATTGTTTTAGGAAGATTCCAAAGATCACCTGACAAGATAAGGTACCAGACACTGAGGTCCTTTTCAAAGCTAAACTGCCAAGCACTCAAACTTTACTGCAGAGAGTGCAACTCCAATGGGCTGGCAGTGTTTTCTGAAAGCCAAATGTATATTTGCCTATTTTACAGAAAACTCTCACAAGGAAGGCGCTCATATATTGGTCAGAAGAAGTGATGCAAAGAAAATCTCACGGTCTCTCTGAAGAAATTTGGAATCAATTGCGTGACATGGAAGACGCTGGTTAAGGAATGCCCAGAATGGTGTGTGCACATCAAAAAAAAAAAGGCACTGTGTGAGTGAAGCAGGTCAAAAGAAAAGTGAGATGTGCAAATTTAGAGATATCTCTACTCCAAATATTCACATGGATTATCTGTGCCCAACATGTGCTTCCAAGCTTGTACTGATCTGATCAGCCCCAGTTGAAAATGCTCTATCTTGATTCCAACATAGTAATGACATTTTGGTCCTCTTTAAGGACAAAGGACAACAACCAACCAACCAACCAGCAAAAGCATTTATTAAGATGACATGGTTAAAGCAGGAGTTATAAAATATTTCCATCATCAATGTAGGACACACTTTCACACAAAAAACAGAGTATCTATGGTGTGAACCCAAACTTACAGAACACTGGTAGTGAGTCATATACATGGAGAACACATGTGGTCAAGGTAATTTGGCCCTCTGGTACTGCAATGCCCTTTATTTGTCCCAGTAGGTGTCATGAAATTCCCCTTGTGCATAGATTCATTTGGGCAAATTGCTCAGCTGAGCTCCCCAGATTTGCTTCTCTCTGCAGTACAACTTTCCAATGTCAGTGTGTCAACTGTCTTGAGTCTACACTTGCTTTCATCTTTGCTGGTCAGTAAATGACTGCCTCTGTACCTGTGTTTGACTGTTGAATGTGTGTCTCAGTTGCCTCAACTATATCTCAAACTCTCTCCTATTGCCATACGGCATGTCTTCTGGGTATCTCCTAACAGACACTATGGTCTTTGGGGTTTGGGGAGAAGAGAAAAATCCTTTCCTTAACACAAAAGAGTGATCTCCACTCAGGTTACAGACTCTTCCTCCATTTTACAATAACACTGCCTCACTCTCAAACTGCATCAACTAATTTTTAAATAACCCAGATGTGGAGGTATTGTTCAATCAATTGTATTGATCACTCAGAGAGAAGTGTTTATGCTTTCTAAAGGGATAACAAGGTATTTATACCATGTCAGCACATTAATACCACATCATTTCTGCTTAGATCTTGTGACACAGTCAACTGAACTGAGAGAGGGAGAGGACTGTCAGTGCAAGTCATACTAAGTCTTTGAAGTCATCAGGACACTAGTTAGGACCAAAAAAGTGAATAACTCAGTAAAATGTTCTCCAACATTTGATTAATTAGAACTTTTTGTAATAAAAAAAACAGTCATACCAAAAGCATATGCTTCTTCTAAATATTCAACTCAAGAAGGTACTGTGAGCTCTGTAAGTATTTTCTGGACAACTTACTTAATATTAAATTATGTTCAGAATAGTTTTAATTTTAAATGAATTCAAGTACATTCTGAGTTTTTGAAAAATAGCAGTTAAAATAGAGCATGCATGACAACTCTCTTACACAGAATATCTGATTAATTAGAGCATTTAATTTCCCAATAATACAACCTAGCAAAATTCAAGGACAGAATGGGAATATACTAGAAAGGCCTCTGAATTGGAAATTAGAAATATTGGGATTCTACCTATATCATGACTAAATGTAACTTTTGGCAATTCACAACCTTTTAATGCCTCAGCTTCTTTATATATATATATATATATATATATATATATATATATATATGACAGGGTCAGACAAAATGCTCTCTTAAAGCAATTCAATAGCATCCACAATTTATAGATACAATATAGTATAATCCTATATTATCCACATTTCATAGATGCCAAAAGGAACCTGGTTCAAGCTTTTTATCTCACGTATGATGTATATTTTTATGTTGTATATGACTTTGGTATACAAAAATGTTGCCTGTAATTTCTGAAGAATTTTGCCTACTGCACTAATAATTGCCTTCTTTAAAACAGAAATGAACAGAAGTAGTAGAACTAGTTTTAAAGTAAAACAATGTATTATTGAATTTTTTAAGAGCCAACAAGAATAGAAATGAAAGAATGACAAAATGCTTTCAATGGGAGAAATATTAATTTGTTTTGGGTTGGTTTCTTTTTACAGCTTTTCTTAGCACTATTCATCTTGCAGATCAACTATAATAGAACATGACTACATATTTAATAACTAGGCTCTGAGCTGGTTTTTTTCTCCTTTTCTGTGTATCCCCAGTGCTTAGCACAGTGCCTAACATGTAGTAAACACTTGATAAATGATTGTTGACTGACTGAATCTGTCTTGCCTTGGCAAAGTTTCATATAAATCTTCTAAAATTTGATGAGAAACTTTTTAAAATTTGTGGTAATATTAATACCAATTTAGGAAGACACAAAGAAAATGTTCTTTTCTTTTGTGCTCTCAAGACAAGAGAGATGAGTTAAATCATGAACAGGCTCTAAACAATGTCATCTGAAGCTAAATAGTTAAGATTTCATTCTTTCTCAATGCTACTAAAACTTCACAATGAGGTTTGCAATTCTCCTTTTTGGAAAATAGATTTCTGTAAGCTTTTAGCCCAGTGATAATTTCCTAATCTTTTGAAACATTCTTTCATTTTTCTTAAGCCCTTCTGGTAACATAGACCAGATTTTTAGATATCCTACTAGCAGTTGACCTTTTGCTGTGAACTCAAGTCAGTGGCTAAGGAAGAAATGCATCAATGCTTTAGAATCCCTTTTCTATGCCTCCAAGCAAAAATTTTACAACATTTCTCCTTGATATGAATGCTCTGCTTGGACATCTGGCTTCACAGTGAGGATCCTTCAATACATTGGCTTCAAAGAAAGGACTCAGAACCACTGGTATAGTGATGCCAAAAAATTCTTCTGGAGTCTTTCTATAGAAATGTTTCTAATATTTCTCACAAATGAACTTATGTGTGTATAATGACAGTATTGTCACTAACATTTGAACAACCCAGTTTGGGCATAAAATCTTTTCTTTATCCCTTAACTTAAAGTTGGCAAATTAAATGGTCAAATAATTTTTAAAGGGTGGGTAATTTTGTTAAAATTTGCTTACCCTGGTCAAATGTACCAATTACCATGCAATCTCTTTGCTATTGTGTCTACTCTACCAGTACATGGGATTTACAAATGTAATGATGCAATAATGAAATAACTTACCAGATTAAACAACTTTAACAGAGCAATACTAATCAGCTTTATTATGTTACTGGATGAAAGATAGAAACTTTAAAATTAATTCATGTAATTTTTTTTTCCACTGAAGAAACTTCCTTTTGTGAAAGGCCTCCTGCCTCTACTGTTTATTTGGAAGGTACCTTCTATTTTGCATACCACTGCTGCTTTATGGCTGATAGCCATATAAACTTTATATTGTATAAGACCTTTCCAAGGAATCACTTTACGTCTCTTTAACTACAGGAACCGTTTGTAGCATTCTGTTAGTGAAGTAAACTACTGTATATTTACATCTCATTTCCATGACTGATTAGTAGCTTAGTTAAGATCAACAAATTTGCTTATGCTACTAATCAAAGAAGGAAATAAGAATCAGGTTTGTTTCACTGTCAGAGATCATAAAGCATATGTAATGATGTTATGGTGGGTTAAAGACATCTGGAGAATGCTGGCAAACCAGAGTACTTAACTTAAAGGGCCCTGAAGGGGAAGAAAGAAGGAAAGGAACAAGGATATTAATGTGGTGATGATATCTCTAAGAAATAATTTTTGAAACTTTAACTTATGTTAACCTGTTTCAACAAAACACAATAGATCTGTATTCTACCTCCCATCATAATTTTGAGGCCCTACAGAGATCATAAAATGAGTTACCCAGTAGCCATCCTTCTGATGACAAACCTCTCTGAATTTATTGAGATTGGTCCATGAATGGCAGATAGTCCATTTCCAGATCCACACTTAAGTTCTCTTCAGTGTAGCAGACCTATTAGATGCTATACTTGGCTGTCAGAGTCAGTATCATTTCCATATCACAATTCTTCTAGATATGTTTTGTTCCCCTTTGAACCCATTCCCAATGAAAGTAGGTTTCCAGAACTAACAGTCCCCCTCCCCCATTTAATTCCTCTGTGTCAGTTCTTCCTCTCATACCTCATTTGTATAAAATAATTATTCTTTTTTAGCTGTTCCTAGATGGTTTTACTTTTTAAAATCGTAGCATACTCTGGTCTTCCACAGTCTTTCTTATGAATTCCTCAATTACTATTAACAATCTTATACATACATTTGATATTTCTTCCTATAAAAGGTAAACAGTCTGTCCTTAAGAATTCCTTATAATCAGCCCTTGGTATGTACCTTCTATTTCTCTTGGCTCTTGTATGTCAAATCTTCTATTAAGTTCAGGTTTGTTTTAAAACAAAGTCCTTAAAGTCTGACAGTTCATTAAATATCCATTTTTCCCCATTCAGGATTATGCTTAGCTTTGCTGGGTATGATATTTTTAGCCAGAACCTCAGTTCTTTTGCTTTTTGATATATAGTTTTCCAAGACCTGCAGTCTTTTAGTGTTACCACTACTAGGTGTTGTGTAATTCTAACTGTGCTACCACCATATTTATTTTTTTTTTCTTGTTACTTATAATATTTTATCCTTGAGCTGGGGGTTTTGGAATTTGACTATTATACTCCGGGATAGTTCCTGGGTCACTTAAAAAGTGACCTAGAGTTTTCCTCATAGGATCTCCTTCAGTTGGTGATTGGTGGTTTTTTTTTTCTATTTCTTCTTTCCCGTCTTGTTCTAATGCTTCAGGACAATTTTAATTATTTCTTGGATTATTGTATCAAGATTCTTTTTTTTTAATATAGCTTTTAGGTAGTCTGATTATTCTTATGTTTTCTTTTCTTTATCTGTTCTCCAAATCAGTTTATCTTGGATTGTCCTTTTTTTTAGTTTTTCCTCAATTTGATTTTTTAAGTCTTTCAAAAGTTCTTTGAATTCTTTTTTGAGCAGGTAACCATTTGACATTACTCTCTGGGGTAGAACAGGGTTTCTTTGCTTCACTATCCTCCTTTGAAGATGACCCCCAGTTTTCTCTATTCTAACAGTAACTCTCTATGGTTAGATTCTTTCTCCTTTGCTTGTGCATTTTTTAAAAGTTGTAGTAGCTTAGTTTTTACAATAACCTCTAGTTCTGCAGTATGGGGGATGATGCCTCTGTCCTCACATCCTCTTCCAGTTCTTCCCTCTGGCCTGGAACTGGAACCAAGACGTTCAGCCTCCTGTAAGTGCCCACAGCCAGCAGTGTCCCCACCTCACTGTTTCTGGGCTCACCAAGTGTGTGTTGGTCCCTTCTTGCTGTCTCTGGAGCACAGTTGGGTCTGGTGTTCCTTATCAGCAGATGTTCCCTTGATCTTCCTGGCTCAGATATACAACAATCTTCACTGTCCTGGGGGAAAAGTTCCTGTGGCTGAGGTTGATGCAGCCTCCCAACCCAGCTAATCCCAGGGCTTGCTGCTTATTTTTTTAAGTGACCTAGGGATTAGCCTGGAGGTATTTACTTTTCACAGGGACAAAATCTCAGCCTGGAACTTTTCTTCAGATCCTTCAAGATTTCCCCAGGAGGACAACCTGTTCTCCCCTTATTCTTATTTATTTTCACTGCTTTATGTTTGCCCTGAAGCACTATTTAATCTCTTTTGTGGGAGAAAATCTTGAGAGCTTGGAATTTTCTAACCTATTCTGCCATCTTGCCAGAATCCTCCTCTCTGAACTTTCAGTGACCATTTTTGGGGGGAGAGCATCATCACCACTATTGTCCTTTCCTTCAATCCCTGCACCCTCCAAGTTAAAAAGAAAAAAAAATCCTCCTTTATAACAAATAAACATAGTCAAGCAAAATAATTATATATATTAGCTATATCTAAAAATATACCATATTTAACTGCATAATCGCAGCAGATTTTATGCCATTTTATTTTTACAAAAAATTGAGGTGTGACCATTATGTGAGGCTTTTAAAAATTGTGCTGGTATTACTTAAAAATCATTTATTACTAAACTGTTTCACTGGCATACAAACTATACAGTTTTACTAGTCTGCAAAAATGTAAGTCTTACCACATCATGTGACTTACTCATAGCAGCTTCCTTTGCCCAACCACTCTCCTTGTATCCATGGCTCTTCATTGGGTTAAGTAATAATACCATTAGTGCTGAAATGCTCTAAACAAACTGTGCAAGCCAGCTTTTGGAAATACACTGACAATGTGCATGAGCTGAGAATTCTAGGCTCAGGCTCATAACGTGCATGAGATACATGTGTATTCATTCACATGCCACTGGTGAATATGTTGCTAATCTTTTACCTTTTAAGCAGCACAATGAACAGAATTATACCATGTGACAATTATGCAATGAAAGGTTATAAACCAATTTTTGGACTGAAAAAAAAGGGTGCAATGATTATGTGGTGATATACCATATGTCTTATTCTGCTCCCCTCTATCACCTCTCTTTCAGGAAGTAGAGTGAGAATTTACTCCATCATTGATTCTCTGGAGTTCTGGTTGATATTGCATTGATTAGAGACCTTAAATCTTTAAGAAACATTTTTTTAAAACAATGTTGTAGTATAAATTTTTTCTTCTGGTTCTGCTCACTTAACTCTGCATTATTTCATATAAATTTTCCCATGTTTCTCCATCTATCTCTTTCATATTTTCTTATGGTATAATAATATTTCCTTGCATTCGTATAACTAAATTGCCCAGCCAATCCCCAATTGGTGGGCATTCCCTTCGTTTCTAGTTCTTTGCTACAGCAAAAAGGTCTCTGAATATTTTTATACATATGAGTTTTTTCCTGTTTCACTGATTTATTTTGTGTATGTCTACGTCAGGGGAAATCTAGGAGTATGGTTATGTGCTTAGTAGCGATATTTGTATCAAAGGACATATCAAAGGCATGGCTCTGTGACTTTTGGGGGCATAGTTCCAAATTGATTTTCAAAATGGCCAGACCCACTTCATAGCTTGCCCAACAGTGTATTACTGTTCCTATCTCCCTCATAGTCCTTCCAATAATTGTTGTTTTGTAGTTTTATCATTTTTGTTAATTTGATGAGTATGAAGTAAAATGACAGAGTTGTTTTAATACTCCTTCTTTGAAAAGTGAGAATTTCTAACCTTATAGCACTTAAATTCTATAGTGTATATAGGAGGAGGGAGGAATTTTTCCCCTCTGTGAATTCCCAAGGCTCTGTCTGTAATACACAGTTTTAAAGGGCATTCATATTCCTCTTTAGTTATTTCATTAATGTCTCCAAGAAACCTTTAAGCTCCTTAAGGACAGAGTCTGCCTTACACATTATTTCTTTTCAATTAATCAGTTTTCCAGCATAAACACTCTACAGATACTTAAACATTACTGGACTAATGGAACTGAACTATCTATACTTAGGATGAGTTCTTGTGTATTAGAGACTATTTTTTGTGGTTAGTTTCATTAGTGATCATTTCTAAAAGTATGTCAAATTAGTTACAAACATAAGTCTGGGATTCATAATCAGAAAGAATTTTGGAAAACTCTCTAACCCTTGTATGTTATTTTTTAATAATTTTTTTTTCCTTTTTGGAGGGAGGAGGGCAGGGCAATCGGGGTTAAGTGACTCGCTCAACATCACATGGTTAGTACGTGTTTAGTGTCTGGGGCCGGATTTGAATTCAGGTCCTCTTGACTCCAGGGCTGGTGCTCTATTCACTGTGCCACCTAGCCGTCCCTATTTTTTTTTTAATATTTTGATAACTGAATTTCAATAAATTGGTTTCTTGTGCTTTTTCTATGTAGCCAAAAGTTTTCTGACCATCTTCTGTCATTATCCCAGAATCTTCTCTCTGTCCTTATATTCTCTTAGTTTAATTCTTTCAGTTCTTGTTAGTTGTTCACCTGCATATGATAATTTCAATGAAAAGTCTATCTCAGAAATTATTCAAAGTGTATCACAAATAGATTTACATTCACATATAATCAATTAGATCCCTACATTGCTATTTATTTGTAGGGCAAGAGATTCTTAAACTTTTTTGTTTGTGTCATGGATTCTTCTGGCAATATGGTGAGACCTATGGATGCCTTCTCAGATTCTGGGAAGATGGTAGAGTAGGTCAGAAAATGTTTGGCTCTCCAAATTCCCACCCCCAAACACACAGCTGTCTCAGAGCAGCATAAATAAACAGAGGGTAAAGCAGTTTTCCTCCTAAGACAATTTGAGAAGACCCCAGGAAAGACCAAATCTCCAGAGGTAGATGCAGCCCAAGTGAAGAGCAAACACCTCCAGGCCAACTCTGCAGAATCAATAAACAAGAGTGGCAGCTGGGTTGAGAGGCAGCCTCAGCCTTGGAAACTTTCATCTCCAAGAACAGTAAGGGTGTCTGACAGTTGAGTAGGAAAAGATTGAAGGACTTGCCTCTGTTGAGGTATGTCAAGCACAGCTGTGCTGACTGCATGCATCCCAGGCTGTGACTGCAGGGAGAAGGAGCTAGCACACACATGGTGAGTATGGTAGTGAGGAACAGGGACCCTGTTGGCTGTGGGCATTTGCAGGAGATTAGAGTCCCTGGTTTCAGTTCCAGGGCAGGGAGGATGGTTTTGCAGTGATGGGAGAGACCAAAGAGAGTAAGATCATTTGCAGGACTGTATGACTAAGGGCCCTAGCCATGGCTTAGATAGAAGTAGAGAGAGGCCCCAAAACAGGCCTTTGTTTTGAAAATAACAGTAAGAAGGACCTGAGTCTTGGGGCATCATTCCCCATACCTCAGTACTACAACTTGATTATACTAATAGCTGCTAAAAATAAAATAAAACAAAAAATTAATAAAAATGAGTAAGCAATAGAGAAAGAACCCAACCACTGAGAGCTACTAGAGAGATAGAGAATACCTGGGTTCATATTCAGAAAAGATAATGGAGCTAAAAATTTTATAGCTCCCAGGTTAAGGACAAAATATTGGAAGTAACAAGAAAAAAATTTAAATATCATGGAGCTACAATAAAGATTACATAAGATCTAGCAACTACTACATTAAAGGATCATAGAGGGGCAGCTAGGTGGCACAGTGAATAGATTACCAGCCCTAGATTCAAGAGGACCTGAGTTCAAATCTGACCCCAGACACTTAACACTTACTAGCCCTGTGACCTTAGGCAAGTCACTTAACCCCAATTGCCTTGGCCTTCTCCTTCCAAAAAGCCAAAAAAAAAAAAAAGGACCATAGCACTCGGAATACTATCTTTCATAGAACAAAAGAATTGGGGTTATGACCAAGGGTAACTTATCTGCAGAGTTAAGTTTAATCCTTAGTGAAAAATATGGACATTTATTGAACTCAAAGACTTTCAGGTTTTTGTGACAAAAACCTCAGAACTTAAGGGAAAATTTGACATATAACATCCAGGAGAAATATAAGGTAAACATTAAAGATCAATTATAAGGGCCTCAATAAGGTCAAACCATTTACTTTGTGTATGTGGAAATATTAGCAGTACTCTTACGACTGTCATCACTATTTGGGTAGTTTGAAAGAAAGGTTTGGGCTGGGCTGAGCTGAGCATTATGGGTTGAATTCTGAAAAAAAAAAGAATGTGTAGGAGTAATTATCTCATACAAATGAGGCATAAAAGGAAAAATTGATACAGAGGAAGCTAGTAGAGGGGAGGGCAGGTAGAGCTAGAACCTTAGTCTCATCAGAAATGCATTAAAGAGGAAACAACACGTATAACTAGAAGGGTATAAATGTCTTCTCAATTCAGAGAGAAATAAGAGGACAAGGAGATAGGTGGGGAGGGGAGAGGATAAGGGAGGGACAATTAGAGAGGTCGGTAGGTTAAGGAATAGGAGGGCAAGGTAGCAGGTAGAAGTAAAGCAGAGGAGTGAGGAGAGACAGGGTAAACAGGGTGACAAGAATAGTGAGAAAAAAATAGGAAGGAGGAAAATACACAACTTGTAGCTTAGAATGAGAATGGGATGGTTAGCAGACTAAAAATTTGAATTCAATAATATGTTGCTTTCAGTAAACATAAAAATGAGAGATATACACAAAGATAAAATAAAGGGCAGTAGCAGATTTTAGTATGTGAAAAAAGCAGGGATAGTAATCATGATGTCAGACAAAGTTAACATTAAAATAGATTTAATCAAAAGTGAAAAATGGAGAAACTACACTATGCATCAGCAATATTATTCAATATTATTTTAGAACATTTAAAATACTTAGATAGCATAAAGTACCTGAGAGCATGCTTGCCAAAACAGACACAGAAACTAGATGAACATAAAACATAAAACACTTTTTATACAAACAAACTCAGATATAAATAACTGAAGTAATACTTTTGTTCATGGGTGAGTGAAGCCAATAAAATTTTTTAAATGACAATTTTATCTAATCTATGTAATGCCATCCTAATTAAATTACTAAAAATTATCTTACTGAGTTAGAAAAAATAATAACAACGTTCATTTGGAAGAACAAAATGTCGGGAGCTTCAAAAAAACAGAGAAAAAACACATAAAGGAAGTAGATTCAGCAGCATCAGACCTTAAACTATATTATAAGGCAAGAGTATTGTTGAAGTGTAAAAAGGATAATTTTGATTACTTTAAATTAAAATTGTCTTATATAATAAATGAAACCTCTGTAGTTAAGAACAGAAGAAATGCAGAAAACAAAAGAAACCCAACAAGGAAGCAAAGAAAAGCTGGAAAGCTTTGAAAATAAGGTATAGCATTTATTATATAGGTTTTCTTGAAATGGAAATTTATTGTTTTATATTGAATTCTCTCTTATGGTCTGTTGTGTACATGGCAATGGTTTATTTTTTTTCCCTTTTCTCATTTTGTATTTAAGTTTAAAATTTAAAAAAAGTTTACTAAAAAAAATAGAAGGAAGTGTTGAAGGAGGTCTTACTATTCACATTCCCTTTCTCTAAAACACATTCAATCATTCTACACTTACTACTTCTGTCTGGTGTAACATATGTTCCTCTATGTTACTGTAGCCATACCTGATCAACATCACTGTCTCTATGAAAATATGGTATTTGATGAATAACACTGGACAAAGTCATTAGTTTCAGAGGAACACTGAAAAAAACGGACCACTGGCAGAATGAAAGGGTTTCATGACTTTATATGTACTGGCATTTATTTCTAACAACATTCCAGCATAATGGGCATGTAATATTTTCCAAGGAAGTAAAGTCCAGGGAATGGAATTACTGAGCATTATGTGAATACGACTGAAACCTACATTACTCTGCCCACTGCAAAGATTTTAATACTTCTTTAAATTGAATGAAAGCAGCAAGAATCACTGGTGACAGAAATCTCCTGGTTACCTTGATTGTTCTGTCATTATCTCTAATCAGCTGCTTCTTTTCCTCTTCAAACTTTTTTATCATTTCCTGGTGCCGCCTCTCAGCTGCCAGGTGCTGGCGGCTGCTCTCTTCCTTTAGAGAGGAAATCGTTGTCTGAAGTTCAGCTATGATCTGCAATGAGAACAGCAGGCTGTGAGTATTAATTCTGCAATAAGAGGCACTGATTTCTACATGGATTTATAGTGGATAAGTGATTGGATTAAGAAAACAATCACACCAACTATTTCAATTAGCATATCACACTAGCACATATGCCATTTCACACAATCAAAGATTACAATAAAATTGTGAAAGGTGCAAAACTTATGAAAACCAACTTGGGAAAATGTGTTATTATAATGCCCCATAATATTTACTCATCAGAACAAAGGACAGTTGTGATCTCAAAAATCTTAACTGTGTCAGATTTTTAGAAATGTACTTTACCAGTGGTATCAAAGTCAAAGCAAAACAGATCCCATGGCACATTCACTTAGAAATTTACAAATCAACATTATCTGTGTTGCGATGTATTCTTATTTATTTTGTTAAACTTCCCAATTACTTTTAATGTGGTTCAGCTGTACTTGGGCATGGTCTGGACCCTGAATATGACACCTCTTTTTTCATCACTGAGATGAACAAAGATGCACCACTCTCCAAAACATTTTTGAACTGTTTACAACTAACACAATGTAACTAAACAGATTATTTTATCCTTGCCTATTTGGAATCAATTTTTTTATAATTACTTTGTACATGTTTTATATCCAGTTTTCTGTGTATACATCATTTTCTCTCAATATAATGGAAGCTCCTTGAGGGAAGATTTTTTTCTGAATTCTCCAGGAACTAGCATGACTTCTGACAGACAGGGGTTGCCTAACAGATGCTTACTGAATTGAACTGAAAACAGGAGCAAGTTTGAGAATTCTCTGTGTACTAATTACTTAAGATGAATTAATAAGATTCATTCTGAGTACTCCAACACATTCTCCAGAAAGGTCCAGAATTCTGCCTACAGTAGAAAAGCTGCAGGGGGTCAGTTAATCCCATTGCCCTGGCGGTAGATCCCAATTCCCTGAGGATTCAATATGGTCATCTGGAATTCTATGGAAGAGCACTAGATTGGTTCTAGTTTAGAATGTGACTAGCTCTGTTAATGTCTTTTAAAATCAGTTTTTCTAGCTGTTACATGGGGGAGGGAGAGAAACTAGATTATAAGGATGAAATCAGAAATGAATGTACACACATGTATAAAGACAAGCATATGTATACACACAGAGAGAATGGTAGTGTGTGTGTGTGTGTGTGTGTGCGCGCACACACACACACACACACACGCATGTGTATTTTGGCCCAGATTTGTATTTAAATAATGAATTATTTTTTTAAACAGGAATAATTTAATTATTTGACTTTGATATCTACAGTCTATAAGAAACTTCTATAAACTTCTAAGAGCGACCAATATTCCGAATTGTAAAAGTAAGGCACATTTTACCACCCTCTCCCAAAAGGAAAAAAAAAATTAAAATGTGAACTATTCAACATCATTAATCATTATTAATTATTAATATCATTGAATACCCATTTTGGACCTCTTCCCAAAGTCCCTCCTTTTTGTTAATTTTTTTTCTGCCTTTGTCAAATCCTTGCGGTTTTTCTTAAATGGTAACTGAGGCAAACAAGGTTAAATAATTTGCCCAGGGTCACAAAGCTATTAAGTGCCTGAGGTCACATTTGAACTTAGGTCTTCCTAACTCTAGGAATGGAGCTCTATCAACTGTACCACCTAGCTGCCCTCAGAACACTTATTCTGCTTTCTTTTTTTTTTTTTTATGTGATTGTTTATTTTATTAAATTTTTTTTGAGTTACATATTTTCTCCCTGTCTTTCCCCCACCCACCACCCCAAGACAGCCATCCCAGTGTTTCCCCCCTCCCCCAGTCTATTCTCTCCT
>CM053584.1:169691451-169710418 GCA_028627135.1 Pseudochirops cupreus
GTTCCAGCTGGTTCTCAGAAGAAGCTCTGCCACCACAAGTTCCATTCTCAAAATCAAAATCACTTCCTCTAGCCTGGGCCTCTCCTCCTCAGCCTCCATGCTGCTTGCTCCAAGAAGTTCTGGCCTCTTTCAGTTTGTGCTTTTCCTTATATAAGGTATTAGCTCCTCCCTATTCAGCCCCTTCCTGTTACATCAACAAATCCATCACACTGTGAGATTCACAAGTTCTGGGTCTTAATACTTAACATGAAACTAAGTGCTAAATACCTGTTAGCTTGCCAATACAAGGGGATCTTCGAGTTCCATTACTATCACAGCTGCAAGGAGAATCTGTATCTGATAACCATTTCATACAATGAGTACCTTAAAAGATGGGATTTAAACCCCTTTGGGAAAAAACTCATGATAAGCACTATATATTAGCTTTGTTTTTAGATACTTTTCCTAAATTCTACTCCAGGTTGGGGATAAAACAAGCTAAAATGTGAGAGAAAAAGACTGATACCCTCACTTTGGTGTTACATTCCAAAAGGACTAGACCTGCAGTGTGGATCTGATGGGGTGATGGGGCCTGGACCCTTGAAGGAAAAGACCATTTCTCTGGGAGCAACCCAGTCCCTGAATTTTCCCATACTTTCCAGCAGCCCAGATCACTGGAACCTCCACCCAAGGCACCTACCCCACCCCAGACTATTAGAACATACAGACCATTCCTTAATCCCACCTAGATCACTTAATTAGTTTACTTGACATTCCTTTCACTTGTAACTAGCCCACCCAAAACTACTTACTACTTCTTAATCTCACCAAGATCCTTTCATGGTCCTTTTTGTATTTATAGGCATCAGCCTCATCCTCATTAGTTTGCAGGTTTCCTGAGAACTTTGCCTGCCTTATTGACATTACAATAAACTTTGCCACTTGACTGGAAGATGGTTTGAATTCATGAATTCATTCCAGGTGGACTCTGCCTTGTATATCCTGACATTTTCAGGGATCCTAGCAACCCCAAACCAAGTCAGATCCACAGCCAGATTCTTTTTCCAGAAAGTTTTGACTCCAGATTACCCAGAAAAGGACTCCTTCTCTGGACTCAAAGAGCAGAGATTCAATCCTGGGAAGCTTGACTACTAAAAAAGAGAAGTTAGGTTTTTCTGCCTCTGACTAACCTCCTATACCCAAATCCCTGGAGTTCTAGGAAAAATCATTACCACAAAGCTTAAGTATGACTTATGCCCACAGCCTTCCCTAAAAAGTACTAGTAGAGTTCCTTTTAGAAAAGGTACTTGGTCATCTGAACACTGCACCAGGGAACAAATTAGGTCTAAGTTGCTGTCATTATAAGGGCAGGAGAGGGAGCACAGGCTGGGCAGGGAGAAAACGGTACATCTGACCAAATACCTACACTTCTCTTCTTATATCTTACTCTCATTCTACTCCCCCAACAGATCATCTTACATACCCAACCTTAGACACCACTATCCTAAATTACTGGCCATGCTCAAAAAATGTAGTCCTTAAGAATTATTCCATATTAAAAAAGAAATATCATCAAGCAGCAAAAAAGAATTGAAGAATATTTTATTTCAAAAAGACAACAATAATCATTATAGACAGTCAGTCAATACATATTTATTAAGTTCAAACTATGTGTCAGACACTGTGCTAAGCCCTAAGGATAACCCCCCTCAAAAAATTTTAAAGGCAAATACACAGTTGCTGCCCTTGAGCAGATTACATTCTAATGGGGGGAGCAAAAAATATAAGGTATAGTCAGTGTAATTTTAGAGGGGAAGCACTGTCAGTGGGAGTTGGCATGGGGGGGATGCTGAGAATGAACAAGAAAGGGATTTCTACAGAAGGTAGGATTTGAGCTGAGACTTAAAGTCAGGGAGCCAGGAAGCAGAGGTAAGGAGAGATAGCATTTCAGAAATGGAGATAACCAGTGAAAAAGCAGTAAGTTGGGAGGTGGGAGTATCATTTTATTCCTTGGCAGAATCATGTTAGAGTTGGGAGAGATCTGAGAAATAATCTAATATAAACCCCTCATTTTTCAGATGAGTAAACTGAGGCCCAGAAAGACAGGGTAACATCCAAAGAATTAATCCTTAAACAAAAGGACCAAAAGCTATGGTGGCTGCAGAAAACAGCTTAGGGGCAATTTGGTGCCAAGAACCTCAAAAGTTGATTATAAAGCACGTTCAGAGTAAGAAAGATTACTCTAATCATAAAAGATTGGACAGGGTCTGTTTCTCCTTTTGTTTTTACCTATATGTCACCAGGTTTTTCACAGAATAGGTACTTCATAAATATTTGGGCCAGTTTGTAAAATATTAGGTTCAAATTAATTTCATACTGACAAAAAACAGTTAGCAACAAAAGTGGATCTATTACAATCTTACTCTACAAAAGTTAGCTATTTCTGCTTTGACAAAAAAAATTTGGTTAAAAAATAGGAAAGGGAAAATTCACACTTGATGTGAATCTCTAATAAAACTATTGCCTTCTAATTTGAACCATGGATGGAGTAATTGAGGTACTGCTGCTGCCTGGTGGCAGCATGCTGTCACTGAAGAAAAAAGGTAGAAAATCACAATAAATGAATTCACAAATTCAACTTTTAAAGACAATGGCACACTACAATTATATTTACTTTTTAAATGCTGAAACATTACATAGTAAATAGTAGTATAGGTCCACAGATTCATGGTTAGTACTCAAAATATTTTTGTTTAATGAAAAATGGATGAAAGTATTAACACTGCAAGTAAGAAATATTTCAAAATTGCATCATTTTTGCAAGGAAAGTTCTAAAAAAGAAAAAGCAACAATCCTTCTGGGATTCTACTTTCCTCAAACATTTGGCTGAATGGTGACTTTTGTGAGGATTGAAAACAAGGACTTTCAAGTTTGGAGAGCTTAGGACCAAATTTATACCATAGGCTGGGTCCTTGGATGAGCTTTGACAGAAACCTACACCTAAGACTGCTTTAGGACTCATGAACAGATGAGGCTGAGGAGACCAAGTCTATGAGCTCCGAACACTAGAGAATGAAATTCCAGGAAGTTATGGCCTACACACAGGAAAAGGGAATGGTAAACTCCTAGATCACTGATAGTTACAAAAGAAGCATTTTAAAAACTTTAAAATATTATACAAATATTAGCTATTATTATTGTTGCTGTTGTAAATTATCTGTGGTCTGTCCCAATCAAATAATCCAAGAAGCCATTGCTATGGTATAATATATTTGCTTCCCTAAACCCAAGTATATTAGTCTAAATTTCACTAGCATCAATTTCTGCTCTGATATTACCTTAAACAACTACTGTCTACAATCTGGAATCCTGTCTTTCACTATATTTTTATACCTCTAGGAGAATGTCAAACATGGCTCCTGTATTTGCCTACATCAGGGGGTTTGTGGCACTGATGTTATCCCTACTCCTACTAATGCTACTGAAATCCTAGCTGCTGTCCTTCCCAGCAATATCTGAAGGTGCTTCCTCGTTCATTGGTCCTCTGAATATTCCTATTGTCACTCGAACTTTGTCAATGCATTCACTCTCATCAATAAATTTAAAATACAGGCCTCATAGGCCTGAATCAGAGTCTGTCTTAGACACTGGCAATACAAATGAAAGAACAAGAAGTCAGCATAAGAAGTTCTAGAAGATACATTTTAAATTAAACTTGAATTAAAAATCAATCAATAAATCAACAAGGATTTCACAAGTTATCTATTGCAAATACTATGAAAAGGTTCAGGGATACAAATATAAAGAATGAAACAATTCCTACTCTCAAGGACCTTACATTCTAATGCAGACTATCTCAGTTAATTTCATCTATATGAACATTCTGGCAATAATTGCTTTGTCCACCCATCAAATTAAATGAAGTCATTAAATAAATCATGGACTCTATATGATTCTGATTTTTTTCCTCAAGTAACCAAGTCAGAAAAAAATAAAAAGTTTATTCTAACAAATAACAAAGAATACAAATCTTTATTCACTGATAATACCTTGATTTATCTTATAATCTTTCTGTAGTGAACAACGTATAATATTCTCATTTTTAAATGAAAAGGGGATACGACAATATATATTTTAGAGAATGAGCAATCTGTTCTCTGATTTTGTAAAATCAGTCAGATGTGCTTTGAAGTTAAATGTTCCCACTCTGGAATGCACAAGTAACATGAATTTCAAGTGATATATAAACATTTGGTCTAAATATAACTTCTTTCCTGCTTGTTTTCTTCAAAACTTAATATTTTCTTATAACAATTTAACAAAGAATACCATGATAAAGAGTGAACAAAAATTAAAAGGGAAAACCGATTATAAGAAATATGAAAATCTGACAATATCATATAAATGACAAGACTAAAATCAATTAAAATATATACATGAAGTTGTTCAACTGACAGTTATTAATTTTAATCACATAACAGTCTTCTGGATATGAAACAAGCATCACAATAATAAAAATACATCTTTATTTGAACTAGAATTGAACTCCGCTGAATGCTTTCTTTCCTTAATGTTCTATATGCATGTGGCAGGGATTGCAGGGGATAGGTAGGAAGGGAAGGAAGAAAAAAGGTTAGGGGATTTTTTTCAGTTTATCCATAACTTGATCAAACTGATATAAAGAGCAGACCCTCATTTTAGCTGAAAGTGGACAGATAATAACTTTTAAAATCTCAATCATTAATTGAGGGGTAGAATATAAAGAGATACATTAAGAGAGAGACTCCTTCAAAATAATTAAATTCTCATTGAAAAGGAAAGAAAAATATTCTGAGTACTGTCTCCTTTACAAAATTCAGTTATGCTGTCGAAAAATCAGTCTGAGAAAAAATAAAAATAAAGCTATAGATTACAAATCCAGACCGTGGTGAATGTATATACCCTCCTGAAAACTGTCATTCAAATGGCTAATACATTCAACACTCTCCTCCAAAAAGTATTCCAATACTTCAAGGATTCAATACTTTATTTCATCAATGCAAGTAATCTATCCTTTGACAAACGTCACAACCACTCTACACCCTAGTAAATATTACTGAAGTGCTTGGGCCAAAACAAATCACCACTCAATATTTATTGGGATCACACTGACTAATAAGAAGTTCACAGATGTTGGCCATAAACTCCCCTCAAAGATCATGTAGGATGTGCTCTTCTGGATATCTCAAAAAAGTGGAGAAGCCTCCAGTAAAAGTAGCAATATGAAGTTGTAGTTGTGCTTAATTTCCCTAACACCAGCAAGGGTTTGAAAGGTTGGCAGATGAAGTAATGATCAACAAAACCAAAAGGAGAACTCTAACAAGCTCCTACATACAGTCAAAGACTCTACAAGATGTTAAGAAGCTTTCAAGTACCCAAGGTTTGGGTCCTTCCAAGACACTGTGAAGACAAGACAATCTCTGATAAGATCACCAGGATCTTAATGCTGACTTCCTGGAGTCCCAGAAAAACATGAATCAAATTACTGGTAGGTTTATACAAGGAAACTAAAAGGTTCTATCCTGGGCTATCTTTTAGAAAGAATGCACAAATCACCTTCTAAAAGAAATCCCAAATTGAGAATGCCCAGGAATGTCACTGCCATTATACAGAGCTTCCAAGTCAACAACAACAAAAAAATTTCTAACAACCATAAAGAGTCTAAGAATCAAGGTCCACAATTGAGATCACTCAAGGTTATGCCGGAACAAATGCGAAGAAGAGGAAATTGCAGAATATAGTAAACCAACAGAAAATTATTTAGAAATAAAAATAACTTCTTCTTGCAAAAAATTTAGAAAAATCTCACAAGGCGATAAGCAGGATTGGAGTAGGAGGATGAAAAGGTAGATTTTTGCTGATTGAAAAAAACAATTTAAGAGAAAAAAATAAAACAAAAACTAGAGAAGCCTGCTAATGAAAAGACCAAAGCAAAAAAGACTCTTTCAAATGCACTGGAAACAAATGGAACCTAGAAATGTAAATACATTTGAGCAACTGATGGAGAATAAATGTAATCAAGGCATACATTCTAACAGGCAGACAAGAAACAAGTATCCCTTCAGAATTCAACTGCCTCCAAAAGTTACAGAGGAATGAAAAACATGTAGGTCCTAGATATGGTTTTGTCCTAATTTGTTCATTTAAAAAAAGCATATAAAAGGGAAGCAAAAAGGACTGTACTAAGGAGAAAAAATGGAAAAGGAGGGGAGGGAGGAAATTATGATTTCTTATAATGGAGGTGCTCCAAAAGTTAAGTTTAGCAAAAAAAAGTCAAAAAGGGTAGGGGAAGTGGCATCTCATGAATTCCATTTGTATGTGAAACAAGCAAAGGAAGGTTGAACACACATGGCATTTGGTGTAGAAATGTACTGATGTCAACCAGGAAATAGGCAGGGATAAGAAGAAAAAGAAGAAGAGTTTAATATAAAGGGGCAGGTTGAGACTGAATGAATGAATGGAAAGCATCTATTAAGAATTTAATATGCACAAAACACTGCACTAAGCACTGGAAACACAAAGAGAAAAATAAGATAGGCCCTGCTCTAAATTTCCAAAAAGGGAAACAGCACATTCAGGAAGTTTCAGCTGTAAGTCAAATAAGGTTTCATTAGTTAAAGCAGACAGTACTGTATGCTATTTAATATCATTTCAAATTATAAAACCACCATCCATTTCTAATGTTGAGCCATTTGATAGTATCAAGGACTTTGCTTACTAGTTAATGATTATTAATAGCTGAAATTTGTTAATACTTGAAAAGGATGAAGACTAAGAAAATATCATTAGATTTGGCAGTTCAGTCATCATCAGTAATATGGGAGACTATAATGGTAATGGAAATTTGAAGATCTTCCCTGCCCCTTAATAAGCCTAATGGAATTTGAAGATCTTCCCTGATTTAAAGATCTTCCCTGCCCCCTATTAGGCTGAATGTAATCACATGGAGCCTATGGTGGGGGGAGTTTGCTAAAGGGTAGAGCAGAGCCCACAGGAAGCTGGGAGTCATAGCAGCTAGGCAGTGGGAGAGAAAGGATGTACCCAGGGAGACAGCTAGGCTTGTGAGTGTTTGCCCCCTGTTGTGACAACTAGTTTTGTGAGTGTTGATCTGTGGGAAGGCTAAAGGATGGTGTGGCTCCATGCTATGTTATGGTGTATTAACTTCTTTGGTGCTATGATGGATTCAGCTTTCTGGTTTTGGGATTCAGTTTTCTGGCGTCTGAATGAATGTTTTGCTTCTGTCTTCTATATGGAGTCTGTTATATTTTGCAATTAAGTACTATACCAGCATATTTACAGTCACAATTGGTGCTAAAGAGACAGCAAGTAAAAGGAGAGGAAGTAAAGGCAGTGAGGCTAGACAGCTTTTTCAAGGATTTTTGCTAAGAAAGAGAAGAGAGATATAGAATGGTAACTTAAAGGGATGGTAGAGTCTAATGAAGGGCTTTGGGGGGTTTTCTTTTAAGGATTCAGAAGACATGAACATTTTTGAAGGCTATAGGGAAAGTACCAGTAGGTTGGGAAAGGTTGAAGATTTGATAACAAGGGGATAATTGAGAGCAAAAAAGACAGGAGGGGATAGGATCAAGCCACATGTCAATGCATTGGCCTTGGCAATAAGAGCCACTTCTGTCAGAGACTGGGAGAAAGGAAGAGAGTAGAAGACAATGTCAAGGAGTTTTCAGAAGAAGGAAATAGGAGAAGAGTATCATTCATGTTGAATGGCCTCAATTTTTTCATTAAAGTAAAAGCTAAACTCTTCAGCTGGAAGAGATAGTGGGTAGTGAATTAAGGTGGGAACAAAAATAGCTTACATGTGGAGTGGAATAAGATATTTGTTAGGGAGGAATAAAAGTACCACCTTGTTTCAGTGATTTGAAGCTTACTAAAATGAATTTATAGCATAACCATTAAACATGATTGTGACACTTTAAAGCCAGTTCAGCAGCCCAAAGTTAAGAGCAGAGGAAGCAGATGATAGGATACTATATCGACAAAGCTGAGGTTTGGCAAGAGATGATTTGAGATAGAGTGATCAACAATATCAAATATATGGATCACCCTATATTCCTGGATACTCTCTCCTCTCTGGGCGTGTGTGTGTGTGTGTGTGTGTGTGTGTGTGTGTGTGTGTGTAAGAGGGAGAGAGGGAAAGGAGAGAGGGTGAAGAAGAGGGAGAGGGAAAAAGGGAAGAAGAGGGAGAGGGGGAGGGAGAGGGAGAGAACAAACTCTTTTCCGGTTTTTATTCCTGTTTGATTGCTCTATAGTATTCTTTTCTGGCTTATTATTCACAATATGACCCCTAACTGTGGGTGATCCCCAAGGTTCTTTCATAGACCCTCTTCTCTTCTCCTTCCACCCTCTTCTGGTGAATTTAATTTATCATCTTTATAAAAATCCATAAACTTGTAATGGTAATGGGGATTTGAAGATCTTCCATGCCCCTTGTATTGGCAATCAAACAGGTACTTAGCACCCTGTTTCAAGTTCATGATTGTATCAAGTGTTAAGATCCAGAACTTTTGAATCCCACAGTTGGAAGCTGCTGATGTAAAAGGAAGGGGTGGAACAGGGAGGAGCAAATACCATACATAAGGAAAAGCCCAAGCTAGAGAGCCAGAATTTCTGAGAGAGAACTGCTAGGATCCTGAAAACTGCTACAAATTGAGAACAGAATGGAGAACAGAATTTGCGGTGGCAGAACTGAGAATTGAACTGAGAAGAACTGAGAAATGAGAAGACAGGAGAACTGGGAGGAAGTATGGCTGTGGTGCTGGTGCTTTGCCTGTCTGTTCTGATGTGACTTGGTCAGATTCGTCTGTTGATAGATGATGGTGCTGTTGTTACAGAAGCCCTGAAAAAGGATTTTCTTGTATGTTTACAGAAATCCTGGAGAAGGTTCTTACTGATATTTTCAGAGGTCCTGGGACTATACTGATGATTTGTGTTGATTTCTTAGACCTTGTTATTGTGTCTATGTTGATTTCACAGGCAGAAAGTGAATTGATAAGGATGCTGACAACATTGACGAATGTTATTGTGGCTTTGTTAAGCTTTGTCTTCCCAGGAACAGAAAGGTCTTGAGGTAGACTAGACATGGTGAGCTTCAATATGGAACAGGAACTGTAAAAAGAGCTGGACAAGGAACTGAGAGCTGTCTCCCTTTGAACTCAGGTGACAGTTGGATAGATTTGGGGAGGAGCTGAGACCAGGGAAGAGGAACCATGGAAGCTGAGAGCCTGCCTCAAACCAAAATGAAAAGACTTCTCCTTGGGTATTTAATGCAAACTGTGAAGATCATGAGTTACTGTGGCCTAGGCGTGGAGAACTTTGACCTTTACATTTAGATGATTGAGTTAAGGATTTCTCCAATTAAGAAGAAGACTTTTTAATGTAAGAGATTAAAACAATGTGACCTAAGGGTAGAGAACTTTGACCTTTGTATCTTGTGTCCATTAAGGAGATAAGACTCCTTAAGAATGATTGAATTAAGGACTTAATAAATCAGCGGTTCTCAACTTGTGGGTTATGTTCAATTTGTAACAATGAAAATGCAACCATGCATATCAGATATTTACATTACAATTCATAACAGTAGCAAAATTACAGTTATGAAGTAGCAAGGAAAATAATTTTATAGTTGGGGGTCACCACAACATGAGGAACTGTATTAAATGGTCTCGGCATTAGGAAGGTTGAGAACCACTGTACTAAATGACTGAGTTACTAAATGAATGTATTTTGTTTAAAACTGTGTGGCCACTTTGGTGAAAACTATGTGGCCATTTTAGTGATAAGTTGTTATGCCATAACATTGTGAATGCTGTACTTTGATTTCTGTGAATGTTTTGTCTTAGTTTGTTACTAAATAAATAGAGAGTTCACTATACTGTGTAATCAAAACCTTGAAGCTGTTCACAGAAGCAATCCTCTGGAAAGCTGCTTGTGGTTGGCTTTACAAAACCCAGCCCCAATCTATCCTCTGAGTTTCAGTCCTAAATCACAAAATTCCCAAAAACATCTCAAATCCAATTAAGTACAAAATTGAACTCAGTATCTTTTCATTCCTCCTAGACACTCAGGCTCAAAACCTAGGTGTCATCCTCAACTCCTTACTCACTCTCATTCACATCCCTTATCCAATCTGTACCCACGGCCTATTAATTTTAACTTTGTAAAATCTCTTTAATGTGTCCTCTTTTCTCCTCTGACACTGCCACCACTCTGGTACAAGGTCTTATCACCTCACACTCAGACTATTCTAATAGCCTTCTGGTTGGTCTCCCTGGCATAAATTTTCCCCTACTCTAGTCTATCTTCTACTTAGCTGTCAAAGTGATCTTCTTATATAGCAGATCTGAGCATGTCACCTCCCCTACTCAATGAACTCCAGTGGCTCCCTATCACCCCTGAGATCAAATACAAAACCTTGTTTGGTATTGAAGCCTTTCATAGCCTGTCTTCCTCAACCCTCCCCTATCTTTTCAGTCTTCTTAAACCTTACACTCTCCCTCCTCTCCACAAATTTTGTGACGTAGTGTCACTGGTCTTCTTGCTGTTCTTTGAACAAGACACACTATCTCCCAACTTCAGGCATTTTTACTGGATTTCTTGTTTTTTGCTTCCTGGTTTCCTTCAAGTCCCAGCTAAAATCCCACCTTCTAGAGAAAATTTTTTCAAATCTCCTTTAACTCTAGTGCCTTTCCACTGTTGATTATTTCAAATGTATAGTGCTTGATTATATTTAATTATTTGTATACTGTCTCCTAACAATCTGTGAGCTCCTGAAGAACAATGATATTTTACCTTTCTTTCAATCCCTAGCACATAGCATAGCACTTGTCACATGGCAGGCACTTAATAAATGCTTACTAACTAGTATATAAATAGTCATGGATTTTCAAGTCAAGAAATTATGGCCTTTCACAATCCTCGATGTCCTTTGCTAGACACTCTCAAGCGTATAAATGTCTTTCTTTTGATGCCAGAACTGAACCCAATATTACAAATGAGGTATTATATGACAAAAGTAGAGGAACTATCAACTCCCTATTTCTGGAAGTTCTGCCCCTCAATGCTTTTTTGGCTACTACATCACAGTGCTAATTCATACTGAACTTGCAGTCCAGTAAAAACTGCCAGAACTTTTTTGGAATTCAGAATTATTGATTTCTAGTCATGCTTCCATTATATAATACTTGTGAAGTTGATTTTTTTGTACCCAAGTGAAAAAACTAACATTTATTTCTCTTGAAGGATATCTTATTATATTCTGCCCAATACTCTAGCCTGTCAAGTTCATTTTGGATCCTGACACTGTCATCTACTGCGTGAGCTATCCCTCTGACACGAAGGCAAGGCCTCTATCTAAAGACAGGGCTCAGCATAGTTTTTCTCGCTATTTCCCACAAGCTACATTGCTTTTGGGCTCCACACACATACCCTGCTTTTCAGGGCAGAGATTATTTTGTTTTACTTGTATTTGATCTCCAGTGCTTAGTACAGTGCCTAGTACATAGTAGGTACTTAATAAATGTTTAATATCTATTGACTAACTCAGGACCAGCTATGTATTTATTTAAACATACCATTTCTGTCTTCATGCAAGTCATGATAAAAATGTGAAAAGCACAAAGCCAAACACAGATTCCACTGGAGGCATCCTGCCATGCTGACATTAAATAAGTAACAATGACTCTAAGATCAGTCATCTAACCAAAGCTGAATCCATCTAAATGTATTAACATCTAGTATATATCTCTATATATATTCCACAAGAAGAGTTTAAGATACAACTTTGTCAAAATTTTTACGAGAGAATCTATATAAATTATATCTACAACATTTCATTCCTTCACTAGCTAAGTAAACTAATCAAAAAAAGAAATTTGGTTAGCATAGTATAGCTTGTTCCCCATGAATTCATCTCTCTGAAAACACTGATTCTCTTTCTAGAGGTTCTCAAGTCATTCTAGAATTTCACAGGCAAAGACACTTTTTGGAAAACAGGGATAACATTTTTGTGATCTTTTAAAAATGAATGACAGTGAATCAGCAATCACACCTAATGGTTCATTTGGGATCTGAGGATGTAGTTCTTTAAGACCAGGTAACTTGAATTCATCAAGATAAACTAGGTTATAGACAGTTTCTCAGATAAAGGTCTCATATCTCAAATATATACTCTGTCAGATTCATAAGAATATCAGTTATTCCCCAATTGATAAATGGTCAAAGGATACAAACAGGCAGTTTTTTTGACGAAGACATCAAATCTATATGTAGGCATATGAAAAAATGCTCTAAATCATTATTTTCTTCCATAAACCTCATTTTTTTCTTTTTCTTTTCTTATTTTAAACTTAAATATGAGATGAGAAAAGAAAAAAATTTCCATGTACATCAAGAAGTTATTAGTTATTCTGATTTTAGCAGAAGGAGAGTTCCAACAGAGTTCTAGAGAAATGGAAATCTCTCTAATTTATCCATTCCTACTCTATTATGCCTCTAGGTCATCCATCCTTGTGATCTATTTCCAAAACTCCTCATCTTTTTCCTCCTTTTGGCCATTTGGTCTCTGATATATTCCAATGTTTCTGCCTCTTTTTGACCTTCATCCTCTTTTGACCTTCATTGACTCCCTGTCACATTCTCACATGTATATTCCTTCTTAATATAATCCTAGCCTACACCCATTTTTATCTTCCTGTTACTTCTCAATAAAGCATACCTTTCCAGAACCAAGGTCCTGTCATAGGTTTCATCATCTAAGATGTCAGTAACACTTGTAAAGTCAAAATTGCCTCCTTGAAGTAGAACCTTGTAATGGGAATGGGAATTTGAAGAGCTTCCCTGCCCCTTAATAGGCCTACTGGGAATTTGAAGACCTGTCTTGCTTTGAAAGTAGACTCTGCTCCCTAATAGGCTGGATGTAGTCACATGGACCCTATGGTGGGAGGAGTTTGCTGAAGGGTAGAGCAGAGCCACAGGAAGCTGGGAGTCAGAGCTAGAGAGACCATGGGAGAGAGAGGAGCTCAGATAAGGAGATAGTGAGGTTTGTGAGTAAATATTTATCTTGTATTGGTTTGTGGGAAAGCTAAAGGATGCTGTGGCTCTGTGTTGTTGTTTATTAGCTTCTTTACTACTTTGATGAAATCGGCTTACTGGTTTTGGGATTCGGTTTTCTGGTGTCTAAATAAATGCTTCAGTTCTGTCCTCTACTTGGAGAGTTTGTTATATTTTGCAGTGGAGCACTATATGGGACTATTTATAGTCAAGGTCAGTGCTGTAAATATTGCACTGGCATTACAAGCCTCTAGTTCTTTTTGTTGTTGTTGTCTAAACTTTTGGCTGCTAACTGCTTTCATAGATTTGTTCTCTTATGAATATCTGGATGTCTCAGTTACTCTCCTTTTTTCTTTGTGGTAACTATACATAGTATCTAAGTTGGGGGAAAGTGGGGTAGGGAAGAAAGGTAATAATACAGATGTAGCCTTCTCTCTCCCCTTTTGATTAGATCTGTACCTTTTAAATACATTCTCATCAATCTTTGTTAAATGTACTCCATTTTTTAAAAGGAATTACATTCTCAGACACCATTGTGTTAGCTATGTGTTCACATCCCAAATTAATATTTCTCTTCTTCATCCCTTTCCCTTTTTTTTAATGTGGTGTTTAATTAATTTATTTATTTTCTTGTTTACATAATTCATTTCCATGAAATTTTGAGTTATAAATTTTCTCCCCATCTTTCCCCCACCCACCACCCCAAAACAGCCATCCCAACTGTATAACTCCCTCCCCCAATCTGCTCTCTCCTATCCTTCCCCATCACCCTTCTCACTTTCCGGTAGAGCAAGAGTTCATCCCTTTTCTTCAATGGAAAAAGAGTGAGAAAAACATTAAACTCTGCCCTTTAAGTTTTCAGTTTCCTAACCAAGATTTCATAATTGTTGGTAATATTTTTAAGTTCCCTCTGAAAGTGGCATTGGTGCTCATGCAAATAAACAGAAGAGATAAACTGATTAATTGGATAAGTCTTAGGATAGGCTTTGTTATGCCTTTGACACAAGACCTGGGAAGAAAAAATACTTTCCTAAAACTGTTATGAGATCTACAAAACACAATCACTAACCCAAAGCAAGAAATCAGCAACTGTGGCTGCTGCTGCTACTCTTGTCTTCTTCCTCTGTTAGAGGACGATCTCTTTGTTGATAGCTTCTTTGCAGCTTCACTGTTGCATCTTTGGAGAACAAGATATTTCTTCATCATTGGAGTACCCAGCTCTCTCTTCTTCAGGAAAAGCCTCAAATCTATTTTTAATCTCAAAATTTACAGGTGTCATTTTTGCTTCTCCTTTTAGGTTGCACTCTTCCAATTTCCATTACCCTAAAAAGAGTGCCCTTCATCAATCTTTGATCTCTCTGTTTCTCACTGAAGCCTCACATCTCTTCCTTAAAGGTATGTTTCATTTTCCCTCACTACTTCGGAAGTAGAAAGGTTTTCCTGTACTTATACTTGGCAACTATCTTATGTTTATTCTTTTAAGTTTACCTCTTCAGGTACTTCTGCCTTGTAGAGGCAGTTAGCTGGTATAGTTTAGGGCTCAGTGTCAAGATGTGAATTCAAAGTCTGCCTCAGCCACTCTCTAGTTGGTGACCCTAGGAAACTCCCTTCAACTTTCTGTGCCTCAATTTCCCATCCCTAAAATGAGTACAATAACAGCACCTACTTTACAGGGTTGTTATAAGGATCAAATGAGTTAATATACATAAAATGCTTTACAAACCTTAAAATGCTATATAAATGCTAATTGTTTTTTCTCCCTTATTATCTTTAATCTTCTTTAATGTTCCTAAATTATCTTTGATATAGCTTTGATATAGGAAATCGAATGTAGACCAGCCTCTAGGCCTGGAGATTGCTGTCCTTCAAATTTTGCCAAATTTCTCTTATCCAAAGTTGACTCTAGCTTACTTCAAAATTCTAAACCCTTCTACATGACCTACATGATTTCCTTTTCTCATTTGGTTCAAATCTTCTCTTCCCCCACTCCAGCTCCTCTTACCTTCTCCCAGAAAAGTTGAAAGTAGAAGCCAAACAAAATTCTAACAATGCAATTGAAAATAACTATAACAAAACAATTAAAATTTAATGCAGTGAAATTATAAAGACCAACTTAACCACAAAAAAGAGGCATGTGAAGGTACCTCTCCTGTACTTCTTTATCTAGGCGGAAATCTACAGAAGTGGAACACAATATATAACATTAGGCTTTTCTGACATATTGGCTAATTTTCCTGAATTATCTTCCTTTTAAAAGTTCTTTATTAAAATGAATAATTATGATGGGGAAGGAAAAGAGCTATATTAGGAAATGTAAGTGATATAAAAACAAAATATAGTATTTTTATTAAGCACTAGAAACTGAACTAACTAACCCATTCAGCAGTTCTACCACAGGCTCCATGTGATTACATTTGACTTATTAAGGGGCAGGGAAGATCTTCAAATTCCCATTACCATTATGCTGGTCTTTTCCCTTCTCTTTTGTTTTCTGCGTAAGAGTTGACCCTTTGCCTAGTTATCACAGAACTCACTTTTTTCTTTTATCTTTGATTCCATTTCTACCCCTACCCCCCACCTTCACCACCACCCTCATTTTTTTAAATAGTTTTCTCCATTGAAAATTTTCTGTCTCTCATCTTTAGTCTCTGTCTGTTGACTCTTTTCCCACTGCCTACAGACTTACATACCTCAAATATTTTTAACTTCATCATGCTATCCCCTTAAGCTATCATTTTATACATCCTACATTTTCTTTTTGCCTATAAGATTCTATGGTGATTAAAAAAATCTTTATTACTAACTTTCTTTTTAAAAAAAGGTTTTTAAAAAATATTTTGATAACTGTATTTCAGTATAACTGGCTTCCTCTATAATCCTACATATTTTATTCATTTAAATATATTATTCTGGGGAGTACATAAATTTGAACTGATTGCCAAAGATTTCTATAAGACAAAAAAGGCTAAGAACCTCTGCTCTAAATTATATCATCCAGTTTATCTACTGAGAGGCAGAGGGGTGGACATCACACAGGGCTCAAAGAGACAGGAAAAGCTTAACAGGAATTGAAGTTACACAGTCCAAAAGATAGGCGATCTTTCCTTTTACAGATGAAAAAAGAAAGGCCAAGTAAGTTAAGTGACTTGCCTACGAATCACATATCTATTAAGTGGTAGAAGTAAGATCAGAATTACAGTTTGCCATCTGTACTGTTCTTTCTATATCAGTTTTTCCTAATCTTTATGAACATGAAAAAAAAATTTCATGGACTCTCATTTGATAGTAGTTCAACTATTAGCATCCACTGAGTAAGAAAATTCATGATTACCAAAAAAAAAAAATTACTAGGAATGCAAAAAAGAAAATTTATACATTATTAATCATAATAGAAATGATATCATGCTAATTGCACTAAACTCCTGAATGCTGCAGAACCTCCTAAGTGAAATTAATAATCAAATAAAAGAGCTCTGAATGATTATCCACATAGGAAAGACCAAGTAGATAAAAAATGCCTGTTTTCCATACTCAGATACCTGTGCAGCTGGAGGCACAACCTATTGAGCTTATTTTTAGCTTGCATATGTTGGGCAGAAATTGCAAGTGAATCCATATTTTAATGAAAGGAGGAGAGAGGATTAGATTGGGTTTGGAAAACTACACAGTCCATTTAATGACACTAAAACAAAGACCCATCTTTTTAGTATTCATATTCTCCTGGTATACTATATATGACTCCAAGACACAAAATATCTGAGCCTACAAACAATAGTTAAGAATTTCCTGGTAAGAGTCACATGATGAACATAAGGATGTTTCAATGTATATTACAAAGAATAATTGTTTTGGGGAAAATTAGAGACCTTTCCAATAAGATCAGTAATAAAGCAAGGAAGTTCATTATCATAGAAGACAATACTCATAAGTCATTTAGTATAGGGCATGCCAAAGAGCGGGCCCTTAAAAAATGTTTTTTCCCCTCCATTCCCCACCTTTCCTCACCTATTATCACCAGTAATACTTAACATAATGCTAGAAATGCTACATAAAGCAATAAGACAAGAAAAAGAAACCAGAGGATAAAGAAAGGAAAAACTATCTTTTCTTACAGATATGATCTACTTTAAAAATCCCAAAAATTATTTAAAATTAAACAATAACTTCAGCTAAATAGTAGGATATAAAATGAAAACACACAAATCATTGGCTTTTCCTGTATGTTGTAAACAAAACCCAGAATTAAGAGAAAGAAAAATTCTATTATATTCAAAATAACTACAGAGTTTATAAAATATTTGTGAATGAACTACAAAACATACTTTACAGAAGTAGAAAACTAAAACAATTAGAGAAAAATATTAAATGCTCATGGATAGAGTGATGTCAATATAATAAAAATTACAACACAATCTCTATTACTGAATTTTGTGACAGATGATTGAGCATTTTATTTTATATTAATATTAAATAATAATTTTAATAAATATTAAATATTAATAACAAATATTTATTATGTGCCAAACCCTGTGCCAAGGATTGAAGATGCAAATGTAAAAAAATACAAACTAGTATATCCTCTCAACATTGTAATGAGAAAAACAAAGAGGAACTGGAAAAGGAAGGGAAATTACAAGGTTGCTGGTAAAGTAGTAGAGCAGTCCAAAAGCTCAGCAGAGAGTGAAGTGAACGTGGCTGAGACACCTCATGAAATGGGAATCCTAAGCAGAGATTCAAAAGTCAGAATAAGAGGCCCCCAGCAAGAGGCATACCAATCAAGGATTAATTTACAGAGTTAGAAAAAAAAAAACAATGAAATTCATCTGACAGAACAAAAAGTCAAGAATCTCAGGGGAAATTTAAAAACTGGTTTAAAAAACAGAGAGAGAAAGCCTAGAAGTACTATATATTAATCCATACTATGAAGCAATAATCATCAAAATTCTTTTGGTACAGGAGGACAGCCAAGATGGCAGATTAAGGGCAGCTACCCAGTTGAAGTGTCCTAATGTTCTCCCTCTTAACAAATTTAAAGTAACACCCCAAATCAAATTTTGGAGCAGCAGAGACAAAAAAAAAATCAGGGTAAGAAATTTTTCCAATCTAATTATTCCAATCTAATTAAGAGGTCAGCAGGATAAGATTGTGACACTGTGGTGGAAGCCCGTCCAGAGTTCACACACGCAGTTCCTGGAACTCTTAGCCCAGAGACAATAAAAGGGTCGGACAACTAGTCAAAAAGACATTTATAGGAGACCCTTTTCTAGCAATTGGTACAGATGTAACTGATTGGCAACTCTATTGCCCATACACAGTTCTGGGTCATACTTCCAAGGTTTCAGTTATACTGGGGTCTGTCACAAGAGCACAGAAGCCCTGCTCACAGTTCTAAGGCAAAGAGAGTGCTAGTGCTTACAGCTACAGGGGACCAGAGCACACAGCAAGAGAGCAGTAACCATACATCTCCCAGGATCAAACCACCTTGGAAGAACAAAAAACTTACAGATTGAGGACTAGTACTGAAAAGAGCAGCACAAAAAAGTCTGAAGTTTGGGACACTGATTTCCCACCTCCAGGTGCGCAGAGCCCAATTTTATTTCTTTTTTAACTTTTAATTATTTTAGTTTACATCATTCATTTCCATGGGATTTTGAGTTACAAATTTTCTCCCCATCTTTCCCCTACCCACCATCCCAAAACAGCCATCCCATTGTATAACCCCTCCCCCAATCTATTCTCTCCTATGTCCTCCCCCATCACCCCATCTGACTTTCCAGTAGGGCAGGATGGATCTCCCTACCACAGTGCCTCTGTATCTTAAGTCCCAGTTGGATGTAGTTAATAATAATATTAATAATAATTGTGTGTGTGTGTGTGTGTGTGT
>CM053584.1:169710918-169737228 GCA_028627135.1 Pseudochirops cupreus
CTGCCTTTGCTGCATCCCACAAGTTTTGGTATGTTGTCTCATTATTGTCATTCTCTTGAATGAAGTTACTGATTGTTTCTATAATTTCTTGTTTGACCCTTATTCTTTTAAATGTTTGACACTTATTCTTTAGGATTAAATTATTTAGTTTCCAATTAGTTTTTAGTCTATCTTTCCATAGCCCTTTATTGCATATGAGTTTTATTGCATCATGATCTGAGAATGATGCATTTAATACTTCTGCCTTTCTGTACTGAATTGTGAGGTTTTTATGCCTTAGTACATGGTTGATTTTTGTATCTGTGCCATGTACCACTGAGAAGAAAGTAAATTCCTTTTTATCCCCATTCATTTTTCTCCACAGATCTATCATGTCTAGCCTCTCTAAAATTCTATTCGCCTCCTTAACTTCTTTCTTGCTTATTTTGAGATTAGATTTATCAAGTTCAGAGAGGGGGAGATTGAGGTCCCCCACTAGTATAGTTTTGCTATCTATTTCTTCCTCTAATTCCCTTGACTTCTCCTCTAGGAATTTGGATGCTATACCGCTTGGTGCATATATGTTAAATGATATTGCTTGATTCTCAATGGTGCTTTTTAGCAGGATATAGTTTTGTTCCTTATCTCTTTTAATTAGATCTAGCTTTGCTTTTGCTTTATCTGAGATAAGGATTGCCACCCCTGTTTTTTTTACTTTAGCTGAAGCATAAAATATTATACTCCAGCCTTTTACCTTTACCCTGTGTGTATCCCCTTGTTTCAAATGTGTTTCTTGTAGACAGCATATTGTAGGATTGTGGTTTTTAATCCATTCTGCTATCTGCCTCCATTTCATGGGAGAGTTCATCCCATTCACACTTACAGTTATGATTGCTATCTGTGTCTTTTCCTCCATCCTATTCCCTCCCCTATTTATGTTTTTATTTCTTCCTTCTCCCTTCCCCTCTTCAAGTTTTCCTTTCGACCACCACCTCCCTCAGTATTCTCTCCCTGTGCCCCTGCTCTTTAACTACCCTTTCCCCTTACTACTATTTCTCTCCCTTCTATACCCCCCCCATTCCCTCCCCTTGCTCCTCCTGATGCCTGTAGGGCATAATGGATTTTTATACTTAATGGAGTTTGTTATTCCCTCCTTGAACCCAAACCAATGAGAGTAAATTTCATACAGTGCTCCTTTCTCTCCCTCCTTTCCCCCTATTACAATGAGTTTTCACATTAGAATCCAAAACTTAACTGATTTATGTTGATCTCTCTTTGAATCAGAACCAATGAGAATAAAGTTTATATGATATTCATCTCCCTCCCTCCTTCCCCTGTACTATAGTATGTTTTTATGCCTCTTTGTGTGGCATAGTTTACCTTTCTCTGCCTCATCCTTTCCTTTTCTCCCATTACAATCCCTTTGTACCCTTTAATAAGGTTTTTTATTGTCAGATTAGTTCATTTATACCCACACCCTCTATGTATATCCCTTTTAAATGTCATGATAAATTATATAGGTTTCAATATTGACAGTTTTCCTCTTCTCATATAGGGATTTAAACACTTTGCTCTTATTGAATCCCAAGTTATGTGTATGTGTGTGTGTGTATGTGTGTATGTGTGTGTGTGTTTTCTTTGTTTACTTTTTTATGTCTTTCTTGACTCTTATAATTGGATATCAAATTTTCCATTGAGCTCTGGCTTTTTCATCAGGAAAGTCTGAAAGTCCCTTATTTCATTAAATAACAATCTCCTTGCCTGAAAGATTATGCTCAATTTTTCCAGGTAGTTGACCCTTGGTTGCAATCCTAGCTCTTTTGCCTTATGAAATATCAAATTCCAATCTCTCCGATCTTTTAATGTAGAAGCTGCTAGGTCCTGTAATCCTGACTGTAGTTCCATGATATCTGAATTGTTTCTTTGTGGCTGCTTGCAGTATTTTCTCCTTGACCTTGTATATTTCTTGGAGTTTTCAATTTGGGATCTCTTTCAGGAGGAGTCTGGTGAATTCTTTTGATAACTATTTTACTCTCTGATTCTAGGACCTCAGGACAGTTTTCTTTGACAGTCTCTTGGAGGATGTTGTCAAGGCTGATTTTTTCAACATGGCTTTCCAGTAGACCAATAATTCTTAGGTTATCTCTCCTGGATTTGTTCCCCAGGTCAGTTATTTTTCCAGTGATATATTTTACACGTTCTTCTGATTTTTCAATCTTTATGTTTTGTTTGACTGACTCTTGATGCATCATAGAATCCTTAGCTTCAATTTGACTGATTCTAGTGAATTATTTTCCTTGGTTAGTTTTTGAAGCTCCTTTTCCATAAGTTCAGTTTTCATTTTTTAGGGAGGTATTTTCTCCAGTTAGATTTTGAACCTCCTGTGCCAGTTCGTCAATTTCACTTTTTAAGGATTTGGTTTTTCCAGTGAGATTTTTTTCCCCAATTTGGTCACTGTGATTTACATTTATCTTCTACCTCTCTAATTTGGCTTTTAAAATCTTACTTGAGATCCTCCATGAATGCTTTTTAGGCTTGAGATCAATTCTTAATTCCTTCTGTGATCCCAGGTGTGAGTATAGATGTTGTCCTCTGAATCTGATTGTTCTTGCACACTATAATAGGATCATATCATTCTTGATTTCACAGATTCCTTCTTGCCCACTGTGATTGCCTGTGTCCTGAATTTTTAGAGTGCATATCTGCTTCTGGGGTACAGATGTATCATGCTTCTCAGGCTGGGAGGTAGGGATTTGGTTGTTAACTTTGTGTGCTGTAGCTTCTGGGTGTCTAGATCGAGGCCAAGCCCAGGACTCTGACTGTTTCCCCTGAGTTACTCTGAGGCTCACATAGTAACCTGTGGGGGAGGGGTGGTCTGGCCACTTCAGGTTTCCACCTCTGTGCCTCTGGGCTACAGCTCAGGCAGGCTCAGCAGCTGGTGGCTGGCAGTGCTGGTGTCTGCAGATTCCCCTGGTGGTGCTATAGCACACCTGGGCTTGTGTTGTTAGTGCTTGTTGGCTCCATCTCCCTGGGCTTTGGGAGCTCCTTCTGGTCAGCCGAGGTGGGGCTTGTTGGAACACTTCCCACATTTCACTTCAGACTCAGTACTACTTCAGTTATGCCCTTCCTCAATGTCTCCCAAGCCTGAGGCTATTTCCACTAATTCAGGATTTTACTCTGGGTAAGACATTTATCTCTGGGTTTTCTGGGTCAGGGAGGGGGAATCAGAGCAGCTAGGGTTTAGTCTGCCATCTTGGCTACTAGATGTTCAGGTAGGTGATTTTTAAATGACCAGGCTATGAGCTGATAGCCCCAGGAGAAACTGCTGTTGCTACTGCAGGCCTTGAGCTTTCTCTCACCCAGCTCTGATCAATCCTCTGTCCTGTGGTGAGATGGCTGCAAATCGCCCTTGGGATCGGTGAGTCTGCTAGCTGGGGCTCCTTCTCACTCAGCTATAGTCTGCTCTCAGGTCCACACTGGTGCAACCCCCCCATGCTCCACCCTCCCCCTGCCCAGACCTACGTGGGCACTCTCCTGAGCTGGGAATCTGCCATGCTCCATCTCCCAGTGGGTCGTCACTCTAAAATCCATTCTCATTCACTTTTTAAAGTTTAGTGATGGAATTCATGGAGGAGCTTAGAAAAGTTCCTGCTTCCTTTCCGCTATCTTGGCTCCACCCCTAGGGATAGCATTTTCAATCATGAGCCTTTGGGAGTTTTCTTAGACCGCTGTATTGCTGAGAAGAGCTAAGTCTATCAAAGTTGGTCATTGCACAATATTGCTGTTACTGTGTACAGTGTTCTCCTGGTTCTGTTCACTTCACTCGATATCTGTTCATATGAGTCTCGCTAGGTTTTTCTGAAATCAGCCTGCTCAGCATTTCTTACTGCACCACAGTATTCCATCACATTCCTATACCACAGCTTGTTCAGCCATTCCCCAACTGATGGGCATCCCCTCAAGTTCTGGTTCTTTGTCCCCACAAAGAAGCTGCTGTGAATATTTGTGCACATTTGAATTTGTTCCCTTTTTAATGATCTCTTTGGGACACAGATCTGGTTTTACTGGAACAAAGAGTGGGCAGTTTTGTAGTCCTTTCAGCACAGTTCTAAGCTGCTCTAAAGAATGGTTGCATCAATTCATAACTCCACCAACAACATATTAGTGTTTCAATTTTGCCAAATCTTCTCCAAAATCTATCATTTTCATTTTCTATTATTATCCATTCTGACAGGTGTGAGGTGGTACCCAAGAGTTGTTTTGATTTGCATCTTTCTAATCAATAGTGACTTAGAGCATTTTTTCATATAACTATAAATAGCTTTAATTTCTTCCTCTTAAAACTGCCTGTTCATATTCTTTGACCACTTATCAATTGGGGGATGGCTTGTTTTCCTTACAAATTTGACCCAGTTCTCTATATATTTTAGAAATTAGACCTTTCTCAGAGATACTGGCTGTAAAAATTGTTTCCCAACTTTCTGCTTCCCTTCCAATCCTGGTTGCACTGGCTTTGTTTGTGCAAAAACTATTTTTTTGCCTTTTTTTTTTGGAGGGCAATTGGGGTTAAATGACTTGTCCAAAGTCACATGGCTGGTAAGTGTGTCAAGTGTCTGAGGCTAGATTTGAACTCAGGTCCTCCTGACTCTAGGGCTGGTGCTCTATTCACTGTGCCACCTAGCCACCACTCCCCATGCAAAAACTTTCTAATTTAATGTAATCAAAATTATCCATTTTGTATTTCATAATGTTCTCTATCTCTTGTTTGCTCATAAGTTCTTCCCTTCTCCATAAACCTGATGACAAACTATTCCTTGCTCTCCTAATTTGCTTATAGTATCACCCTTTATGTCTAAATCACGTACCCATTTCGACCTTATCTTGGTATAGAGTCTGAGATGCTGGTCTATGCTTAGTTTCTGCTATACTGCTTTCCAGTTTTCCCAGCAGTTTTTATCAAATTGTGAGTTCTTAACCCAGGAACTGGAGTCTGTGGGTTTAACCAAATAACAGATCACTACAGTCATTGACTATTGTGTCTTGTGTACCTAACTGACCCCACTGACCCACCACTCTGCTGCTTAAGCAGCATCACGTAGTTTTGATGATTTCTGCCTTATGATACACTTTTAGGTCTGCTGTGGCTGAGTCACCTTCCCTTGCGTTTCTCTTTTCATTAATTCCTTTCATATTCTTGACCTTTTATTATTCCACATGAAGTATTTTTTCTAGCTCTATAAAATAATTTTTTTGTAGTTTGATTTGTATAGCACTGAATAAGTAAATTAATTTAGGTAGAATTGTCATTTTTATTATATTAGCTTGGCCTACCCTTAAGCAGCTGATATTTTTCCAATTATTTAGATCTGACTTTATTTGTATGAAAAATGTTTTGTAATTGTGTTCATATAGTTCCTGGGTTTGTCTTGGCAAGTAGATTTCCAAATATTTTACATTGTCTACAGTTGTTTAAATGGAATTTATCTTTCTTTTTCTTGCTGTTGAGCTTTGTTAGTAATATAGAGAAATGCCAATGATTTGTGTGGATTTATTTTATATTCACCAACTTTGCGAAAGTTGTTAGGTTGCTTCTTCTTCTTCTGTTGCTCTTCTTCTGTTGTTGTTGTTGTTCTTCTTCTGTCGTTGTTGTTGTTCTTCTTCTTCTTCCTTTGTTTTTGGCTAGGCAATCAGGGTAAGGTGACTTGCGCAGGGTCACTCAGTTAGTGCCAAGTATCTGAGACCGAATTTGAACTCAGATCCTCATGACTCCAGGGACAGTACTCTATCCACTGTGCCACCTAACTGCCCTGCTTTCACATTTTCTGTCATATAATGTAGGAAAATTTATTTATTCATGATAGTTTATCAGTTTTTAAAAATTATTCCATTTTGGAATAAGCTATTTTCTTGTTCCTTAATATGGTTATAGTCCATAGGACACCTGTGTCAGAATTACAGGAGCATGAAGACATCAAGAACTGCAGGTGCAGGTGATAGCAAAAAGAACTTTTACTGAATGGAGACCAACTCATGTTTCTAGCAGGAAAGGGAAACACTGGGAGAGCCTGGTGAAGTAGAACCCTGTATCCAGGAATCTCAGGGAATCCCATCACAGATCCGGAGAGAAGTTTCCAAAGAGCCCAAGGTAAGCCTCATATGCACACTTTCCCAGGACTTGCAACCTAAATAGTCAGGCAGCTCTCCTGGCAGTTATTACAGACAAGGAGGTTCTGTTGGTTGCCTAGGTTCAAGTTGCATTCACTACCCAAATGAGCAGGTGATGATAGTTCTGCTGAATGAGTTCAGATAGCGATTAATACTATACTGTAGGTGAAACTGAGAATCCCTTTGTTAAAAAAATATTTTTCCTTTATCTGTGTAAGTTTTTCTCCTAATTCTTTCTTTTGACATGGCTATCAAACACAAAATGTCTTATGCTCATCTCTTTTTAAAAATCATTTGAAATTTCACTAGTGCTTTTGTCATTTGTCATTAGGTGTAATTTATGGAGTTTGCATTAAGTGAAGATTTTCAGTCACCTCAGAGTCTTCAAGGGTGCCATCTTCAATTTTACATAGCTCCTCAATTCAATCTCTTATTTTATCTACTTAGTTTTAGGATTGCAGTTTTTTTGTGATTACTATGTAATGGCTAGCAACACACTGTTGTTTAAAGCTTAATAATGTATAATACTGACAAAAAGCAATGGAAAATCCTTGTCAATAACTGATGACATTTGTGTCTCATTTTATTATGGTATAGTATTGGCACATAATAAAAATACTCATCTCTTAAGTCCATTTCACGTGCACTCACTTTTTTTTCTGTTAATTCCATTTGAACCAAAGTGTTTCCAGCATTTAGGGTATCGGTATTTCTGATTTGTTCATTTTTGTTGCCTTCTTACTATGACACAAAACAGCACCACCCACTCTACTGTTCTCTGCATCAAACTGATCTTCACAATGTGGGGCCAGCCTGAAATCCTACGCTGCTCGATTTACTGAAATATTTTTATCACACTGGCTGGGGTGCTAACCCAAAGAGGGGCACTGACAGAGGCAAATTAGCTTGGGTTTCAGGATTTCTTCCAGGCCTACTATAGTGGTTACCAGTGCATAAATAATTGCTGCTATGTATTACCCTGTATGGCATTCCATTCCATTGTTGTTGCCTCACCCTTTATGATATGGGATTTGGACTTTGAGGGGCTGTTATTGTCATTATTGTCACTGTTGGATTTAGGGTTTGGTGTTTTTTTGGTGTTTTTTATATAAAGTTATGCTGGTAGAATACAAGTTCTGATAGTCCCTACCAAGTTAGAAAGCCTTCATGTCCAGACCTTGCAATAGACTATGTGTCTGACAAGACTTAGAGAGGAAGGGGATTGGTTAGAGGTTGGCCACCAGCAATGAAATGTTCTATGTGGCATGGAAAAGTTGTTATCTATTTTAGTAGACAAAGTATTTACAAAATGAACTTACAAACTTTTGAAGTACTTAAGAAGACTCTATACCAACAAAATTAATTCTTATAAAAACAAATTTTAAATTGTCTTCTGACTGACCTAAGGTTGAAAATATAAAGACAACTGTGCTTCTCAAATGACAAAGAGGGCATGAAACTGGAGGTATCTCTTCTTTCAGAAGGTTTATGGGAGGAGGAAATCAGGAGTTAATAAACTTCAGATATGGAGAAATGAACTAGCATTATGGTCCAGGATATTCTGAGAAAAGGCATGCTTTCTTTCGTATGGAAAACTAAATTACACATTCTTTGTCAAACACAGCATGAACGTATGGAATACAGTAGTTCTGCAAAAAAAATTAAAATCATGCCTTAAAATAAATTAATGCTTACTTAAAGATTTGGAAATAGGCTAATGACCAATTAAAAGTTTCAGTAGAATAGGATGGCACTAAATTATAGTATTGTTTACAGACCTATAATATGTAGCTAAGGAATGTGGTCCCTTTTGTTTGTAATAGAACAAGAAGTTAATGAGAGTGAACAAAAGGAATCAGGGGGAAAGCTGTTAAATCTCTATGGTGAACATTACTACGATCTTCTTAGAGAACTGTATAAAGTATCCTTCTTATACTATGATTGTCAAAGTAAAAGACAGCTTTAATTTGCCATTTCAAATAAAAAGAACAACTAATTGTTTACTCAGAGAAAGAAATGTTTTGGAATGTCAACTTGGTGTATGACATTAGAACTGAGAAGTCTGGAAGAGTTACATGGGAGTAATACAGTCTCAGCATAACCCCACGACAGTTGCAATAGTCTATTATACTGCTAAGCAATTACGAAATTGTATAAATGATAGTAGTCTAATTTAAGCCCTCAAAAGTAAAATAATCTAGAATAAAGGTCAAAATTCCAACCTTAACTCTGTGCCCAACTGCATATTTTAAATGGCAGCACAACTAAAGTTTAATCTGAAACATTTAGAAGAGATAAAAAGAGACATATTGTACTGGATGGTTCTTGTGAATAAACTAAACCAAGGATGTGGAACCAGCAGCCTCCAGACCGCATGAGGTCCTTTGACTGAATCCAAATTTCACAGATCAAATTTGTGCAAGGCAGGTATGCATTTGGAAGCTACATTATCTTTTTCAAACTATTCAGGTAGCTCCTAGAATCACAAATGATACCCAGCACATTGGATCATTCTGGCCCATGCCTTTGATAAGTAATGTTGACCTTCTACAATTTAAAAAATTTATTATATTCCTTAGGGTCAGGGATAGAGAACACTTTAAAATATTCTCTCAATTAGGTTTAACATACTTGGGCACCCATTTTACCAATTAAATGTGAGAGAAATCTGAGGAACAGAGGGTTTAAGCAATTTTTTTGAGGACAGATATTCTGGTTCAAATTAGAAATACATGACACTCATTTCCTTATTGATAAATGGTCAAAGGATATGAACAGGCAGTTTTCAGAGGAAGAAATTAAAGATATCTATAAGTATATTTAAAAAAAGCTCTGAATTGCTATTGATTAGAGAAATGCAAATCAAAACAACTCTGAGGTACCACATCTCACTGGTCAGATTGGCTAAAATGACAAAACAGGAAAATGATAAATGCTGGAGAGGATGTGGAAAACTGGAATTAGTGTGGAACACTAATGCATTGTTGGTAGAGTTGTGAACTGATTTAACCATTTGGGAGAGCAATCTGGAACTATGCCCAAAGGGATATAAATAAGTACATACCCTTTGACCCAGCAATACAACCTGTAGGGTTATATCCTAAAGAGATCACAGAAGCGGGAAGAGGCCCTGTATGTACAAAAATATTTATAGCAGCTCTTTTTGTGGTGGCAAAGAACTGGAAATTAAGGGGATGTCCATCAACTGGGGAATGGCTAAACAAGTTGTGGTATATGAATGTAATAGAATACTATTGTGCTACAAGAAATGAGGAGTAGATGGATTTCATATTTACCTGGAGAGACTTATATAAACTGATGCTGTGTGAGGACAGCAGAACCAGGAGAACTTTGTACACAATCACAGATACAACATATGTGCGACAACGATCTTTGATAGACTGGGCTCATCTCAGCAATGCAAGGTTATAAGACAACTCCAAAAGACTCACATGATGGAAAGAGATGCCCACATCCAGAGAAAGAACTACAGAGTTTGAATGCTGATTAAAGCAAATTACCCGCTCTCTTTCTTTTTCTTGTTTTGTTTTGTTTCCTCTTTCCCATTGTTCATTCCATTGGTTATAATCCTTCTTTACAACCTTACTAATGTTTGATGCGAAGATATTCACAGATCCTATATTTGATTGCATGCCACCATGGAGGAAGGGGGAGGAGAGGAAGGGGGAGAAAATTTGAATCTCAAAGGATTGTGGAACAGAATCTTGTAAACTAAAAGTAAACAAACAAATTAATAAAAAAAATTTTAAAAAAAGAAACATATGACACTAAAATCAGATGAAAAGTGACAAATTTATTTTAAAAAAAAGCAAGAGGGAAAGGTCATATCATATGCCTGACAGAAATTTGCCATGTGCTGTGTTTCTGAACTTAGATTTTTTGAAAAGCTACTTTTAAAAAGTAGTTGCGAATTTTTCTTTTCACTATTCATAAAGGATATAATTTCCCCAAAATATATTTTTGTGGAAACATTTGATCATTGGCAATCAAGACATAACCACCAATTTATATAAACACAAGAAATTAAATTGTTTAGATCATTTTAAGAGTATATGATTCCCCCAAATTGCAATGAGTGTCATAAAATATACATTTTAAAGATAAAACTGTGGACTGTAAGAAATTTCATAATACTACTCACAGAATTTCATTTTTTCAGATAAATGAGCTGGGTTGTTTGCTTTGAAAAGTTTTATTATGTCATCTTCTTTAAAAAGGGGATAAACCAAGCCAAATTCCAAGCTTTCCAACTTTATATATATTAAAAGAGAAACTATTTCTCAAAAGAATTTCTCAAAAAAGCAGTGGCTCCATGGATACATTTCTGTTTCCCTTTATCAATTGCTACAATCTTCTAGCACCCAGAATTAATGAGAACAAAGGTTTCTGCTCATGTTTTCTGAAAGAGAGGCTACCACAACTGGTTTTTGTTTACTTCATTTATTTTGGTTGTGGAAAATGATCTTCATTAGCTATGTATCATCTTAAGAAATATGTTACTATACCAAGCACCCATGATTTGACTGGTGTGAAAACTCTTTCCACCATTACAGATTGCAACCCCTTAGTAAACAAGTATTAGTGTCTAAGGCTTTGGACTTGCTTATGGTCACACAATTAATGTCAGAGGTGGAATTTGTACACATTTCTTTGTTGATTCCAGGTCTACATTCTAGCTACTATGTCTTATGTTTCACTGTTTCCTTTTAAAATATGCACATTTGATTGGTCCTTTATACAGTATATTTAGGTCAAACTGCTATAAAACACTAACTTATCTAGTGATCAGGAGATAAGATTCCTACATTCTCCTTAAGAATCTCAATCATTGCCTCACCTTAAAATGAATAAATAGGTAGTAAATAATTGAATGGCAACACATAAATTATGATTTAATGTCAAATAATAGTAATATTTTCCCTTCTCTAAAAGGTTCATTGATCTATAGTAACAAGGGCCCTCATAGGCCATTCTCTAATTTTTATGAGGAAAGTGAGATTCAGGGACTTTAAGAGACTTGTTTAAGGTCACAGGTAATAACTGTCAGATGATAGACCTGAACCTTGTTCTTCTGAACCCAAAGCCAGTAATTTTTCCCATTGCCTCCTGAGTTAGTTGATAAGCTGTTGATATAGCTGAGATTTGGCTTACCTTCTAAATTTTACTGATAAGCAGCCATAAAATTCAATAAAATGTACCAAAGTTCAGAAAAGCATAACATGATATCATCCAAAGAGCCTGAGACCATGGACAGAGTTGTGTGTACCCTCCCTTGTGAAATATGTTACAGCCTTGGCTGCTAAAGTGCACTGGCTGGTTTCACAAGATATCTGAAGATATGAATAAAGATATTAAAAGGGATTATTGGACTGGCATGTTTAATTTTCAGGGTTTTTTCCATGACATTTAAAACAGGAAACCCTTATTTTGATTATTTGCATCTCCAGTAAAGATAAGTGAACAATGACCATGGCCAGGAAACATAGAAGGGAAGTTTTCTGGTATCAATTTTAACTGTCAAAAACAGAGTCACTACTATGGAATTTTAAAAAAAAATTTTCTTACCTGTGAGGATTTGGCAAACTTCTGACTATATTCCTTTTCAATCTGCTTCAACTTGCTATTGGCCTGAAAAACACAAACACACACATATACAAAAGGAAATCAGATTAGCTTAGCTGAAGAACATGTCCAGACACTTCACTGCTGACCTATATGCTTGGCATCCTCTTGACATGCCTATCACCAGGCAGCTGGGATTGCTGCCAAGTACAACGCCCGTTTGTGGCAGCCACAAAAACCACAGGGTTTGCCTTTGATCTGCAGCCAACTATTCATCACTTAAAAGGCAAAAAAAATTGTACCTTTGCTGCCAATTATTAGAAAAACATGCAAATTCTGTGGCTAGAAAGAGAAAAAGAGAGAGGAATAGACATATTGAAAGTGCGAAAGAGAGAGAAGAAAAATTTCAAAGAAGCAAATGGGAAAAGGTATTAATATAAGAGTAAGAGGGAGAAGAGAGAAATTCGGAACATTTTTGATGAGGAAGTTTAATAAACTTTCACCTTAGTTTGAAGATAAAAATAAATTAAAATATTCAAATAATGACAGAAATGTGATATTTACTTTATGATTTAATGTTTAAAAAATCAACAAAATGCCTAAATCAAATAAGCTGAATGCTGAAACTATGGAATATAACTATAAAATCATACAGCCTGGAACACCCTACTCCCAAGAGCTTCTTCCTCTGATTTTTTTTAGTGCTGACTATTGTACTTTCATTTGATACTTAGCATATGACTGGATTATTATTTATCTTTTTATGTATCTGTCCTAAGTTTTCCAAATGGATTACAAACTGCCTAAAGGGAAAGATCATATATTTTTTTATTTTTGTATCTCCAGTGTTTAGAATAGGTCATTTCATATTATATGTGCTTAATAAGTATTTGAGTTATTAACTCTTCTGAAATATCTAAGGAGAAAAAGCATGCTATTTGTCTAAAAATCATGGGACATAGCGATATTAGAAGAATCAAAATTTCAAGTGTCTTAAAGGGCAATGGAAGACACACTATTCATATTTCAATTTAATTCAATTCATTTTACAGAATCACAAAGAGAAGTCTGAAGAGGCCATCTAGAACAAATTATAACTAAAAAAAAAAAATTCCTCCAAAGCACACCCCAAGAGCAGTCATTCAATATTTGTTTCAAGAATTCCAGCTCGCAGGTGACCCTTATTTCCCTTTGGCACTACTTTTCAGCTGAGGGTAGGTCTAATGTTAGGAAATTTTTATTTACATCAAATCTAAATTTGCCTCTTTGTAACTTTCATGCATTGTTCCTAGTTTATCCTTTGGTGCTTAGGAGAACAAGTTTAATCCCTCCTTCACATGTCAGCCTGTAAAATATTTGGAGATAGCTATCAAGTCCTAAGTTTTCTCCATGTTAAACATCACCAGTTTTTTTTTAAAAGATCCTTATAAGGTGTGATATTCAGGACCTTAAGTATTCTAGTTTCCTTTCTCTGGACACTTTCCAGTTTAATGATTTATTTCCTAAATATAGCATCTAGAACTAAATATAGACATGGTCTGCCCAGGGTAGAGTATACAGGGTTATCACTTTCTTAGTCTTAGACACTATGCTTCTCAATGTAGCCCAAGAGTATATTAGCTTGCTTAGCTTCTAAATCGCTATTGACCTATGCTGAGCTTGTTGTCCACTGAAATACTTAGATCTTTTCCAAAAGAACCAGTATCTAGCAATGCCTCCTTCTTGCACTGTCAAGCTGTTTTATTTTAATCTATGTATAAAAAAAATTTACATTAATTCCTTTTCAATTTGATCACTTTATATTTGTCGCAATATATTAGCCTTTTAAGAGTTTGCAGATTCCTGATTTTGTCATCAAGTGTCTTAGTTACCTTTCCTTGTTTGGTGTAATCTGCAAATTTAATATGTAACACACACTTACTCTGAGTTGAATTGAATTTAACAAAGAATATAGTGAGTAGGCTATAGAATATATCAATAATGATTGCTTGGAATAAAAGGTATAAAAATATAACCATGGATATATATGATTAGAAAAGGAACTGGACAGATAAAACAGCAAAACATAAGATGCTCACACTTAATGTTGCACTGATAGAATCAGTTAATCAACATGAGTCTTGAATGAAACTTAAGTGACTATAAGGATGATAGGAGGAGAAGGTGATGAATTCTACTTTGCCTGCTTTTGAAATGCCTATAGTGCAACTGTTCAAGCTCTTCAAAAGGCAGTTGAAGAGGGAGAACATTTCAGGCTTGGGGGCAACCAATATAAATGTACAGAGATGGGAGATGGAAAGTCATGTGCAAAGAACATCAAGTAGGCTGAGAATAAAGAATATATGGAAAGGAATAATATGTTAAGAAGACTTCAAAGAGAGGAAGCACTAAGTGGCAAAAAGCTTTAAATGTCAAAAGTGAGCTAGTATTTGATCCTAGTGGTAACATAAAGCCATTGAATTCTATTTAGTAGAGGGGTGACATGGTCAGACCACCACTTTAGGACAATCACTTCAGATGTGTGGAGGATAGATTAGAGAAGGGAAAGACTTCAGAAAGGGAGACCAAGTAGGAGGTCACTGAAATAGTCCAGGAAAGAGGTAATATGAACCTGCAATAGATGATGGCTGTCTGAGTAGATCCAAGAGGATGTATATTATATAACAGACACTGTTCGTCCCTTGTTTCAAAGAGGATCAATGACATCATGGGGTGATGTCTTCACTTGTGAGTAAGTTGTATTTAAGTGGGGCAGAGTTGTACAAAGTTATCAGCCTCATTCTTTCTTCCACAGTCATTGAAGTCCAGTGGCTAGGCAAAATTCAGGATGACTGGTAATAGCTTGGGATGCAATATATGACCTTGGCATCTCTGATTCCTGACCAAGCACTCAGCACTCCACAGGCCTGCTTCAGTCAACTTCATGGCTGATTGAGTAAACTATTCTCATTCACCTATTCTACTGGGGTAAATATATTACATTACATTACACTACATTTCAATAGTTCCTCTTTTGTGCTCACTTTGGGTTTGTTTGTAGGCTTTAAAATTTTTATAATGTATATGAAATTCACTAATAATTTCCTTTTTATTTTGCTAATATATTTTAAGGGATATAATTTTCCCTTGTGGACTGTTGTAGTTGTATTCTAGAAATCTTGACATATTATTTCATCATTATAATTTTCTTTTACATAATTATTATTTCTATGATTTGTTTTTTGACCCACTCGTAATTTAGAATTTCATTACTAAGTCTCTACTTAGGTCTAGGTCTTTTATTTGTATTCTCTGAACTGATTACCCTTTTTATTGCATTCTGATCTATAGAGAATGTATTTGTTATTACTGACTTTTACTTTTATTTTCAATATCACTGTCCTCTAATAAATACATGGTGAATTTTTGTAAAAGCTCCAGATGGAGCTGAAAAATATATATATTCTTTAGCAATCCCATCATAAATCTTTTAGCTTTAGTTTCTCCAGAAATTTGTTCAATTTTATATTTTCCCCTTTGCTTATCTTTCTGTTAGACTTATCCAAAACAGAGAGGACATTGAAATCTCCTTATAATTTCATTAACATTTCCCTTATGAATTTAGATTTGGACCAACACTCCTTCCACTTTGGTCTTGGTTTGTGGCCTTTTCAAGGTGAAGAATTTGCCATCAGCGCAGTAGCTGACCTTGATGCCATGTTCAACCTCATGCAAGGCATTTGAATACATGGCTGAAAATATCATGCTAAAAAGCATGGGAGCAAGCACATAGCTTTGTTTTACTCCACTGGTCACTGGGAAAGCACGAGGGCATAGTCCATTATCCAGAACCCAGGAAAGCATGCCATTGTGAAACTGATGTACAATACTGATTAACTTCTCCAGGCAACCGGATTTTGACATAACTTTCCATAAGTCCTGACAGTGTCAAAGGCCTTGGTCAGATCTGCAAACACTGTATACAGACCTCTGTTCTATTCTTGGCATTTCTCCTCAGGTTGTCAGGCAGCAAGCACCATGTTGACCATTCCTTGGTCCTTTCTGAAATCACTCTGTTAGCACAGTCTCTCTTTCCTTCACCCTCAAGAATTTTCCAACCCCCCAACTTATCACACCTTATGCTAATTTTGGAATTTTATTTATTATTTTTCTTCCTTTCATCAAGTTAATTCTTTCATCCCCATTTTTCTCTGTTAAGAAATTACATAAAAGTCCCCATTTCCTGCCCATCAATTTCTTTTATTAGTATTTTTTTCATTTTCTGCATATTTTTCTAAAAAGCATGTATTTCTCTCCTCCTCATTGATTCTCTTCCCTTTCTGTCTATTCTAAATTTTTATTTTCTAATTCATAGTCCTTAAACTTATTTATTACTTCTTTAGTCTCTGTATTCTTCATGGACTGAAAACTTCTGAAGTATTTATTTTGAATCCCTTCTTCTAAACAATTTCTATGTTTTATCTTGCAGATCTTGCTCTTCTTCCTCTTTTTATATTGTGTCCTGCTCTTAGAAGTATTCATTCCTCCAAGAGATAGAGAGCATGGAAGTATGGCTTCACAACAGAAATTTTCCTGTACTTCTGATTATGTGATCTACTTGTAGCCTCTGCTTTCTCCATGATTTTTTCCCCATCGTGTGATGAAATGATCTCCTAAGTTCACACCCTCTTCCCCTTCTGGATGTCTCCCCGTAAGTAACTCTGATTCTCCTTAAAGTAAGATTCTGTCCATGGAGGTACAACCTTTTCTCACAGGTAGTGGTTAAATACAAATCCCTTTTGATTGTACCTATTTTAAGGTTCCCACCTCCCATTATAGAATACTTTTATTTCTCCCCATGGAGTATTCTTCAGTAGGACTCCCTACCACCACCGAATCAATATAGTCTCATTTCTGTCCCCTCATCCATTCTCTTGTAGCCTCTCTTCTTTCTGAGAGACTAACCAAGTAATTTTCCTTTCATTGTTTACCACTGACAAAATAAGGGCACATTACACATTTCCCCTCTATCTTCTTTTTCTCCTCTCCTCTTTTACGTGCTTTCTCATTCTGTAGTTTAGTCCCACAAAAACTGATTTATTCATAGGTGAGGCATTTCAAGATTTAGTCCAAGATGTTTAAGGCCTATTGCTTCGCCATCACTTCTTCCATTTAAGTTCAGCTTTGATCTTTTTGTCCCTCTGTTATTTTGTTAACTCCAAAGCTTCTTTCTTTTTACTTTTTATTTTCACTGTTAATAATTTCTGGAGATAAGTTAATTTGTTTGGTACACTTCATAGGATAATAGTAGTATTTATCTACTTTTCTTGCGTGTCTGGAGTGTTTGCAAGGCAAACAATATGTTCACATATGGAATTTTTGGTAGGAATATGTCAGATTCCTCTCTTTTATTGAACATCTATCTTTTCATTAATGACTGGGTACAGATTTCTTTCTTTTTTCTATTTTTTGGTTTTTGGAGGGGGGAAGGCAGGGCAATTGGAATTAAGTGACTTGCCCAAGGTCACATGGCTAGTAAGTATTAAAGTGTCTGAGGCCGGATTTGAACTTAGGTTCTCTTGATTCCAGGGGCAGTATTCTATTCACTGTGCCACTTAGCTGTCCCTGGGTTTAGATTTCTAGAGAGTATTCTTGGGTTGTTCTTCAAAATACATTAATCCATTTCCTTTTGTGGTTTCTTGTAGGTGTAGAACAGTTTATGTTATTCGAATTTTTAACCAGACTTTCCTCCTTGTCACTTGAGGAATTTGTTACTGGAATGACTCCATTTACCACAATGTATCTTGGCATTTGCAGCATGGGCTTCCCCCTCCTTTTTTTTTTGTTTTTCCTTTATGGAGGTGATCTATGGATCCCTTTTATTGGTACTTCATTTTCTATTGTTAGGGATTGTAGACAATTTTCTTATATTTTAATTTTTTTGTATTATGAAGTTCAAAATTTTTTATTTGTTACGTTCTTCTAGTTGACCTATGACTGTTGTCCCTTTACATCTTAGATTTGAGTTAGATATATTTTTCTTGCATAGAGATCATATGTTCTTTAAATCTTGCTGCTTTTTGCTCTTCTTCTTCTAGGCTGTCCTTCATTTCTTTGTATTTTTATTCCCAATCAATTGTTCTCTCTTTTCTTTCTTTGGAGAGATTCACAACTGTATATTTGAGATATTTACTCTGAAAATTATTTCTGCTATACAGGACATAAATTCTGCTTTCACAATTTTTATTTCTCTCTTGAATCATTCAGAAACATCTTGCTGTGGTTCTATATTCTCTTGGGACTCCACAAGGTCTTCTGTCTTATCAGGTGCTGATTTGTTTTCCTTTGTCTTACAATATTTATTCAGAGACATTTAGACTTGTTAGATGTCTTGGAGCCATCTTCTTGGACAATATCTTCCATAGTGATGTATATGCTTGTGCTAGAGATGTTTAAGTTGTGTTTTCTTGGTCTTGAAATATTCAGCAACTTAATGTGGGGTGGGGTTTTTTTTTTTTGGTTCTCAGAGTCTGCTGTGGCTCATTTTTTGACTCCTTTCCCTTGGATGCCCTAGGGTTGGACTTCAAGGCTACCTCAGCCTTCCAGCTAGAAGAATTCACTTTTCACTGGCTTCATCCCCAGCCCCAAGTGACTTCTGGGGAGACAAAACTGACCCCAAATGGATGCTCAGGCTTGGTGTAATCCAACACTGGCAAGTGTCATGTATCTGGAGGAAACTGGGATTCCTCCTACTTTTTTTTTTTTAACTTCTCTGTGTGAGTTTGATTGCAGCACATCACACTGTTTCCCTAGGCAGAGTATGCTTTCTAATATTTTTACTTCCTTTGTATGGGACAATGAGGTAGACAGAAGTGAGTTTTACTGCTAGCTCCCACATAGTGGTGGAGTATGCTGGCAGAGACTGAAGCAGGAGCATCAAAGAAATTGCTGAGTGGATCTCAGAACACAAACCCATGAATTCCATGATACCACAGGAAATAATGGGGGCTGTTGGGAAAGAGAGTATCAAGTGACTCTGTTGGGAATTGGGGTTTAGCCTTCTCTGTTGTCAATTCATCAAGTTATTAACTAATAACACTTTTTTGTTATCTTGACTTAACAGCTGCAATGACTTTATCACCTGTGATTCTTTTTAAAAATTTATATTTTAGATACAGTAAAAGAAAGAATGGTTTACAGAACCCTTTCATCATGTGTATCTTTGTTAGCATCAGGAAAGGAACCAGAGGATAGGGGGATGTTCAAAATTAGAGAGGTGGGGAAATGTTTGTAGGAGCAATTCAGTGGATTATTCCATCAGAGATGGAATCAAGAGTACATGTAGAAGGGTTGGACCTTGATCAGAATTGGTCTTCATCAGTATCTGGAGAGTCTGTGATATGGACAGAAGCAGGAGGTTATAATGTTATAAAAACCTATAGATGAGAGAGTATATAGGAATAGTGTGTGATAAGTGAACTCAAGTATTGTAGAGATATTGAGAAGTATGAGGACTGAGGAAGGGTCATCAGATTGAGTGATTAAGAGATCACTGAGAACTTTGGAGAGAACAATTTCAGTTAAGTGATGAGGCTGGAAGTCAGACTGTAGTGGATTGAAAAAACAAGAGAAGGTGAGGTACAGAAAGAATGTAGGCAACTTTTCAGGTGAAGTTATGAAAGGGAAAAGATACAGGAGGGGAAGACAGTGTGTTATAAGGATGAGGGAGACTTGGGCATGTTTGTAATCAGAAAGGTGGAAATCAGTAGATAGGGATAGATTGAAGATTGGAGAAGGAGAAAGGGAAAAAATATTGGAGGTCAATCTGTTGGAAAAGAGGGAAAAAGATGGGGTCAGAAGTACAAAATTGAGGGGTTGGCTGACAAGGAGAAAAGTCCATTTTTTCCCCATGAGAACTAGGTTAAAGGAGAAGTTGGAGAATTATATAAAGGGGCATTAAGATACAGGGAAGGAAAGAAGAGGCAGTTCTTGAAGAATGGTCTGCTGAAAGATTCAGAGGAGGTTCACAGAGTAATATGCAGAGTCTCCATAGAAGATTAATTGAAAAGCAGAGATAAGAATCATATAGGATGAGAAGGCAAGGATGATATGTGTATATGTGTGTATATATGTATATGTATGTGTGTGTCTATCCAAATCCAAAGGGAGCTCCAATGCATATCTATTCAAAAACTTCTTTTCACTAACAAATTTTTATGCGTGTCTACCAGGTTCCCTTTTATTTTTTGACATAAATATTTATGGAATAAAACAAGTATTTCCATAAGATAGTACAATAAAAAAGGTGATTGTGCATGAAACTACAAATCAACTAAACACAACTTGCTATTTCTTTCACGTATACAACAAAATTATCATGTAAATTTCTTTTTTTCTACCCTCCACCCACCATCCCCTAGAAATGGCTAACATTAGACACAAATACACACATATGTGTGTACACGTATATGTGTGTGTATATATATATATATATATATATATATATATATATATACACACATATATATATGTGTGTGTGTGTGTGTGTGTGTGTGTATAATTATTTTGTATGTGCTTTTATTTATCAGTTCTTTTTTTGGATGCAGATAGTGTCTTTCTTCATATGTCCTTTGGGTATTATACAATGTTTTCTTGGTTCTGCTCATTACACTCTTCATTATTTTGTGCAAGTCTGTCCATGTTTTTCTGATAATCTCTGAGATTATCATTTCTTATGTCACAATAGTAGTATTCCATCACAATCATATACCACAACTTGTTCAGCCATTCCCCAACTGATGAGAATCCCTACAATTTCCAGTTCTTTGCCATCACAGAGAGCTTTGAAAGCATTTTAGAACATATAAGTTATTTTCCTTTTCCCCTAATCATCTTTGGAAATAGACCTAGTAGTGATATTGTTGGGTCAAAGGGTATAAGGCAGTTTAATAACTCTTTGGGCATAATTCCACAGTGCTCTCCAAAATGGTAGGATCAGTTCACAGTTCCACCAGCAATGAATTAGTGTCTCAATTTTTCTACTTCCATTCCAACATCTGTTACTTTACCCTTCAATCATTTTAGCCAATCTGATAGATGTAAAATGATATCTCAAGGTCATTTCAATTTGCATTTCTCTAATCAAAGATGATGTTAGGGCATTTATTCACGTTTTGACTTCTTCATTGGAAAACTGTCTATTCATATCCTTTGACCATTTATCAATTGGGAATGACTTGTATTCTTATCAATCTGACAAAGTTCTTTATATATTTGAGATATGAAACCTTTATTTGAGGAACTGTCTACAAATTTCCCCCTCCCCAATTTTCTGCTTTCCTTCTAATCTTGGTTATATTTATTTTATTTTGTACAAAACCTTTTTAGTTTAATGTAATCGAATACCTAACTTTGTTTTCTCTTATTTATTCATATATTGTTCACATATTCATAAGTCTGATAGGTAACATGTTTCATGTTCTAATTTTCTTGTAAAATCTCTCTTTCTATCTAGATCATGTCTCCATTTTGACCTTATATAGGTAAATGGAGTAAGATATTGGTCTATGCCCAGTTTTTGCCATTTTGCTTTCGAGTTTTCCCAACTATTTTTACCAAATAATGAATTCTTATCTCAAAATCTTAAGTCTTTATACTTGCTAAATATAGGGTTATTATGGTTATTTGCTGCTGTAAATTATATGTCTGTTCTATCCCATTGACCCACCTTTCTCTTTTTAGCCAATCTCTTCTTTATTTCTATTTCTGACACTAATAAATTCATAAAATCAATTTTTCTTTTTACTATGTTGGTCCATCTTTCTGAAATTATCCTATTAAGACCCTAATTCTATAGATATGGCTCAAAAGGATGTTTTTATATGTTATATTATATAATATACTTTGTTACTATAATCCTATGAGTATACAAAGATTTTTTTCATCTCGCTAAAGAGAAAAAAATACCAGGCTTAATTTCTTAATATCTGTAATGAATTATCACAGTTCTATAACAAATCTAGCTTCTTCTAGATCAATGAATTCAGGCCATTCACTGATCTTGAAATTTACTGATCTCAGTTCATATGATGCCAGTTCTTTGCCTATGCAAGATAGCTCTGATGAGCTATTCATCACAGAAATGGCTTAAAAGTTAACTTTTATATCATTGAGGTTTTTATTTTTCTCTGAAAGATATGAAGATTCAGGTGCTTGTCAGTGCAGGAAAGCTCTCATTATGGGACACTTACTCTTTATTTCCCTGGGGCTAACGGAAACTAAGCTCATAAAGACAACTCTCTAACCTCCCAACCCAAATCACATAATATACACACCCTAAAATGTTCATGTTAGAACTTGTTAGTCATCATTGAACAGAACTATATCAACGTCTTGGAAAAAATGAAAGAAAATTAAGAACAAAAAAAAATTTGTCAAACTGTGATTTTAGCTGATTATCTAAATCTGATTCCAGAGTATTTCTATGATTCTGCTTTGAAATAAAAAATAAAAACTGAAGCCCATTTCCAAGAAAAAAGGAAGCATTTAAAATAAACTGGAATGAGATAAGCAAATAATCTTTCAAACACTTAAACAAAGCTTGGTTTAAAATTCATAACTAATTCACCATCAAAATGTATGAATAAGCTTAACTTTCTTGAATAATTTTATAAAACTAAATAATGGTCCCTAATATATAGAATAAATCATGAGAATAATGGGTTAAGATAGTAAATAGAATAGAAAATAGTATCTAATCATATTAGTCAAACTTATTTGAAATAAATAAACTCAGACACGTATAAGTAGTAGCCAGAAAAGATGATCTTCTAGTCTGGCCCTTTATATGTTCAACTTCTAAGCAGATGGTAGATTATATACATATATTCTAATTTTTCAAGATTTTTCTAGCATGACTTTTATTCTCTTTTCTTAATGATTAACATAAGGAAACATTTCCTTGTCTAACTTTTGGGCTTAAAATATGTTGATGAACTTTGTAAGCTTGGTCCAGCATTTGGGAGGTATGGTATATTCTTAGGATAAAGAGGAGTAGGTTTCAGGGAAGTTATTGCAAATTATAAGAAATTAAACCCAATTTCAAACTCAAAAATTGCATGTAATAAAGATATTCCTTTTGATACCTCATCATGATGTGGATTTGATCATGGGCTCTCAAGAAACTATCTGAGTCACTCAGAGAGCAAGTTCTGTCAGGTCTTATAATCCTCAAATATAGACCAAGTGATAGACTTTGCTTGGCATTGAAGGCAGAAATTTTTAGATTTTTTGTATCATGTACAACTCTGGCAGCCTGCTGAAGTCTAGGGGCCTCTTAGAATAATGTTTTTAAATGAGTAAAATAAAATATGTAAAAAAACAAAGAAAATATATTGAAAACCAGTTATCTATATTTGAGTGTGTGTGTACGTGTGTGTATACATACATACAACTATGCGTGTATAAAAAGTTCATGGACCCCAGTTTAAAAACCTCTTATCTTAGTCTAGCTAAATCTTGAGAAGCTTATCAGCAGGGAATTGGTCATGAGAGGATGAATTCTAAAAACAGTAAGCAATGTGAAACTGTCCACCAAGAAGTGGAGGGTTTTTTAAAAAAAGCCTGATGTTTATACAGTGCTTTAAAATTTACATACAGCTTTACACATATTATCTAATTTGATCCTTTCAAAAACCATGTGAGGTGGGTACTACAGTGATGATAATCTCTGTTTTACAGAGGGTGAAGCTGAGGCTCAGAAAGCTTACGTGACTTGCCAATGGTTACATATGTAGGAAGTGTCTGAGGTAGAATTTTAATTCAGATTTTTTTTTTGACTCTATATCTAGCACTTTGTTTTCTATATCAGTTGGGGCAGTATGCATTTGTGTAAAGTCAAAAGTCCTAGAAATACGACAGTTATATGATTTCATAGTTTTATAAAGGTAAAAATTTCATGAGAATCAACATTTTTCTCATAGATCCCTAATCCTATCCTGCAGAACACAACACAGATTGGGAAATGCTGGATTTATCAAAGGGTTATAAAAGTATGCAGAATAGGTAAATGATGAGCAGGTAATAAAGAAATATTCTTTTACTTCCTTAAGCAGAATTTTTGGTAGGAGCACAAATATGTATTACTGATACTATCTTTCATTTCAATGTTTTGTGTATTTTCTTCTTTTGCTAAGTCATTTCCTGTTTCTATTATATTCATGAGGCTTCCTCTGTAATTAGTGCTAAGTCACTATAGCTAGGGCCCTATAGCTTGTATCTTTTATAAAATGAAAAGATATTGACAACCAGAATAGACCCTCAAATTATTGAGTAAGGAAAGTCTATCTTTAAATTGCCACCACTATTTTTGGGCACTGCTTCTTTTCTTGTGTAATTCCTATCCTAATTCAAGCAATCGTTCCCTCTACTATCTAATATCTTCAACCTATGGCAGCTCTTATCTGATTTGTACCCTATATTTGGATCCTGGCTTCAATAATTTCCCATTAAAATGTTCTCAAATTAGTTAATAAAATACAATAATGAGTCATAATTGGCTCAATGTACTATCCTCAATGGTTTCTAAAATTTTAATAGAGATCCTTAACCTAAAGGAAAGTGTCTTGAATGGCAGAATTTTACGCACTACAAACATTGCAGTGAGAAGTGGTTTTAAAAAAAATTTCAACAAATAAGTAGGTCAGTCCAGTCCTAACCCAGGCAAAAATAAATTTTGCCAAAATAAAATTGTACAGATTTCTCTGTAAACGACTTTTTTTTAGAGTAGAAATAACCATACTTTTCTCAAATCCTGAAACGTAACAAATATCAACAAACATCCTAAATATCATCATAGCTTACATCTAAAACTCCTTTTAATTCTATCACTTGGAAATTTGTGAGAGAGCCCCCCCAATTACCGTGAATTTAGTTGTGGATTCTTAGTTCCAAGTCGAAATACAGGCAATTTTACAATAATCCACGAAAGCATAAACAAATTCCAAGACATGTTAATTTTTTAAACTTCACTTTAATTCACAGATACTGAAGTCAACTTTTCAGTTTAAACTTGAGTTTCTTCATGTTTTTTCTCAATATGAGAAATGGACTTTGGGGAAGCTTCAGAAGAAATTAGCACACCTACAATTTTTTATGTTTGAACTTTTACCTCTTGCAAACAATGACAAGCTTTGTTATTTTATTCATAATTAATTTTGTTTTAGTCTCAAACATGAAATATGAAAGATAAACTACCAAACAGAGGCAGGTATAGCCTCAATAAAAGAAGAGTATCTCCAAGAGCAGCAGTTGTAATAAAATAGCCTTAAAATGAATACTCTGTGTATAGGTTTGTTGTTTTTTTTCAAGTTACCAAGATTCTAAGACAATCAAAAAATAAGTCATAGATTATTGCTCTGTATTCTTATCAGCAATAATTGGAATCCACACTTAACAACAATATAGATTAATTACCATTAGTTAGTTTGTTAGTATTCTTATAATTTAAATTTATAGGACTAAAATGATCAATCAATCAAGGGTTTGTTACATAAACACCATGTCAGATACCATCATAGGCTCAGGAAACAAAATACAAATGAAATTGTCCCTGCTCTGTAGGATCTTACATTTTAAAAAGGGGAGATAACATAAATTTAAGTATATACAAATATATATTTAAAATACATGATAATTTTGGAGGGCGGCACTAGCACCTGGGATAGGGTAGAGAAAAGTCTCTTGTAAAAGATGAGGCTCAACTGAGCTAAACCTAGAAGGAAATTAGGGATTTTAAGAGGCAGACGTAAAGCAGAAGTACATTCTGGGAATAAGGTAAAACTTGTACACAGGCAGAGAAACAAAGAAGGAATGTCATGCGTGAAGGGCAGTAAAGAGAAGTTGGCTATCTTACAGGGTAAATGATGGAGAGTAAGACATAATAAGGTTGGGGCCAGGCTGTAAATGGCTCTGAATGCCAAGAAGAATAATTTGTTTTTGACTCTAGAGGACAGGAGGAGCAATTAGAAGAGCCACATAGCCTGGTGCTTTAGGAATATCACTGGCAGTGATGTAGTAGAGGAACTGAAGAGATGTTCAAGGAGACCAATTAGGCAATTAGGAAGGTAAGTGAAATAGTAATAAGGGCTCAAACTAGGGTGATGTGAGTTGAGAGAAGGGAATGGATGTTTCAGAGACAGAAACAACAAGATCTGGTAACTGAATGGATATGAGGAGGCAGGGGTGAGTGAAAGATTAAGGATAACTTTGTGATTCTATACCTAGGTAATGCAACAATGGTGACACTTTCAACAGAAATAGTTAAGTTCAGAAGCAGGGTGGGCTTAAGAGGAATGGAAATGAGTTCTTATTTTGGACATGCTGTATCATGTGTCTTTAGGACATCTAGTTAGAAATGTGTAATAAGAGAGTTGGTAATGCACTACAGGAGAACAGGGCAGAGACTAGGAATGGATATATAGAACGTAACAGCAATCAGTTTAGCAGATACTTAGCACTTTAGTAACTTGGGGCTAAGTATGGAAGGTGTGAACTCTGTCCCACTGTTGAGAGGGCATGAACTCCTCTGTTGAAGTGGAAGAAGAG
>CM053584.1:169745598-169777295 GCA_028627135.1 Pseudochirops cupreus
TGAGAGCTGCGCTATGTTGCTGCTTCTACGCCGCCATCTTGGCTCCGCCCCCCAAAATGGTGAGTTATTAATACTCATTTTAAAAAATAAATTTACTTCATTTTAAATGGCTTTCTATAGACTTTGGATTTTGTTACAGATAGAAATACATGTCGGCTATGCAAAACTAACATCGTAAGTATTCTCAGTTAAAAACGTGTGATGGACTATTTCCCTTTTTCTCTGTATTTTCCTGTGTCGAATGGCAACACAAATAGCACTGGACTGAATTGAGCCACCCACCTTTCTTCGGCAGGTTGTTTCTAGTTGAATCATAAGGAACATTTTCATATTTCTTGCTGTATGTTTAATTTTTTATTGTTTTGTTTTTTATTTCATGCTTTACAACTCCCCAATAGTTGCCATAATTTGTGTTCCTGCAATATGAAACAATGATCCCAAAATTAAAACGGTCCTACATTTAATCTGATGACACATATTGCATGTATCATGTATTATGTATGACAGTTTTCAGAATTAGAACCTGGCTTTCACATGGTAAAAAGGCTTAGGAAGCCATCTAAGTGGAGAGGTGAACATTTTCTGTGAGCTGTGTTACAATTCCAAGTGGGGTTTATATTTTCCTTCTGCTGGAAGTTTTAACCAGAAGTCTGCCTTGGAATTAGCAGACAGACTCCATTGTGCTGGGTGCAAACTGAGGGCAGACAGGCCAAACCCCACCCATATGTGCCAGAGAAAACTTCCTGATACTCTCTTGCTGAAGAACGATGCTTAATACTTTTGAAGATTGTTGGCATAATTACACAGAACAAGTCAAATTCATGTGGCAGACCTGTTTAGAGAGGAAAGTAGTGGAAAAATACTAGTATAAACTCTTTTCCTGTGTCTCAGAGGAGTTATTTTCAAATATTTTTGAAATGTTTTATTTTAAAGCAATAACCTTATGAATATTGTTGTCTTGGCCTAAAAAGTAACGTCACAGCAATCTGTCCTGTATTGGGTGATTATTACGATGTCATTTACTGTTGCAATACCTTTTAATGGAAAAGACTGCCATCTAATAAAATTAAAACACTGGATTATAAAATTTTACCCCTCAATCTTGGGAGATATCAATCTACTAAATACCTGAACAACATAATCAGGTGATTCTGGTGTTAATTAGCTGGCTGTTTTAGCTCTTTCTTTTTTGAGTGGTCTTGCTACAACTAGGGCTGCTAGTTTTTCCTGGGCAAGTATTTCCCTTTTAAGCGTGGTGACATCCCACAGTTGTTTAGGTTCAATTAAAGAATATTTTAAAACCTTAATTTGGTTTGACATGACTTGGTGCACAAATTAATTATTTAGGCACATATTGTTCCATGTACATGAAAGGCATAAAAGTTTAGTGAATCACATCCCTAACTACCATATGTGGATTGTGATGTTTCTAGTCGTCAGAGTAGGAGAACAAAAGCTAGCAACGTGTAGTAATTCAAAATTTTGCCAGGTTCACAAAATTACCATGAATATTTGCAGGTATCAGAATAGTTTTGGACTTCTTGGTAAAGTGTCCTTGCTCTTATCTAGCTCTAAAAGAATTTGGAATAAAATATTCATTTGACCAAGTATAAAAATGTCTGCTATGCAGTTATAATCATATGTCATTAATCAGAAAATACTGCAGAAACTCTGACAAATTAAAAACACAAGGATGTATCTGCAAGGGTTTTTTTTTTTTTTTAAGTCATTAAAAAGCTGCTTCACCTCTCAGGCAAACTCTTTAATGGCAACTTCTTGCTCAGTGTACTGACATCTTCAAAGGCTTTGACATCTGTCGGCCTTTGAACTACCATTAAAAAATATTATCCCATTTCCATTCTTTTATGCCCATTTTTTTAATTATAGCCCTTCTTTCAAGTTGGGGACATGGTTAGCTTAAATGATGCTGTCCTTTCGTTTTCAGCCACCCAGCTGTGGTTTGAATAAATTGATGTAGAATCAAAGGCGGGACTTTAAAGGAAAAAGGTTTGATGGACTTGGACTCCGAACCAGATGAGGTTTTATGATGAAAAGTGTTTAATCCCAGCACAGGCATTGCTTCTATCAGTTGAACAGTACAAAGCAATTCATATATATAGGTTCACGAGAAATGATTTATTTTTTTTTTAAACAGCACAGATCTCTTCAGGACTTGCAAATGTGGCATTAGCTAATATTCAGAGAGCTGATTTCCTTTCATCCACCAGAAGCTTATGATTAGAGTACAGTTCTCGAATTGGAAATGAGAGCTGCAACACAGATTTAAAGCTGTGCTGTCTGATTTGTATTCAGTATACATGTCACTGCGGGACAAGCTAGTCTAGGCCAAGCTGGTTCAGAAAAAGGAAAGAAAGCCACAATTTATCTTCTGAGATTTTGAGTAAAAGCATTGCCAGCTAATTAACACCAGAATCACCTGATTATGTTGTTCAGGTGTTTGGTAGATTGATATCTCCCAAGATTGAGGGGGGTAAAATTTTATAATATATTGTTTTAATTTTATTAGATGGCAATCTTCTTGCCGTCTTTCCCATTGAAAGGCATTGCTAAATGATGTAGTAATAACCACCAAATACATGCTAGATTGCTGTGATACGGTGTTTTAGGCTAAGACAACAAAATTTGTAAGGTTATTGCTTTAAAATAATTACCCTTTGCTAGTGATTTTTCTCATAGAAAACTATTTTTTGTGTGAAAGTAACATTCAGTATGAATTTTTAATAACAAAATTTATAGTAAATAAAGCTTTTAAGCCACTAGGGATAGGTTGTGATTTGCATCACTACAGGGAATACTCACACATCCATTGGAGTAAAGGAGTCATCTAAAATTATAGATTTTAAAACATAAACCTGTATGTGTTTTGTCATAAAAATGATTTTAAAATATTTTTGTTTCTATTTTCATCTGAGATAGTAACAATAAACTAAGCACTTAAAACATTTATTTGTAATAATATTATACCTACTTATGCCAAGTTATTGTATTACAAATTTGCTGATTGTTTTGAAGAATAATGCTTGGGAAATGCTAACAACCAGTGTAAAGTTGGTGTAGATTCTGTAGAGTAGGGAAGGCAAGCAAAGCATAAGAATATTTGGAGACTGGAAGAACAGTTCCACTTCAAATTCTACACAAATTAATTTGTTTTTCTCCTGCACCATCTCATATGCTGGCATGTTTCATTCTCTTATTTTGATTTCCTCCCTTTTTGTCCTTGCTCCAGTGGAAGAAGCATAAATATCTTCAGAGATGCATGAAGATACTCAGCATCTATTCCCTGTCTTTAGCCAGTAGTTATATTGTACTTATTTCCTTGAGTACAGTTCTAGAGATACATGCTAGCATTACAGTTTATTGAAAGAATTACTTCAAAGAGATTTAGTATCTGTCAGTATATTTCAGCATTGTATGTTTTGAACAGCAGCACCACATTAATCCCTGTTTCTCATATGCGTTTTTATATGTAACACATTTTATATTTTTTCCTCCTTTTATGTATATTTTCCTTTTTTTCTCATTGAAATATCTATATTCACTTATTCCATTTTTCTTTAGTTATCCCAGGTTGTTTTGAATTCTAATACTGTTAGTCCAAGAACTTTGCAAATTCCTAAAATTAATTTTATTTGCAAATTTAGTTGGAACACCCAGCATTTTATCATCCAAATTCTGGAACATAATATAGAGATTTATAAAAGTCTGACTCAGAATTGATTCTTCAGAATATCTGTAGATCTATTTTCTAAAATGTCAACCTCAAGACTAAATGATAGCCACTCTAGGAGTACCACTGTCTTCACCTGCTCTTTAGCTGTTTCCTGATTTCCTGTCTTAATTTGGAACTTCAAAATGGTTCATTCTCCCTTAATGCTAGTTCCTTTCCTCCAAGGTTAGCTATGTTATTCTGTATATGTCTTGTCTGTACATAATTATCTGCATGTTGTCTCCTCCATTGTATTGTGCACTTCTTGAAGTCGGGGACTCTTCCTCTTTTGTTATAGCTCCATCCCTTAGTACAGTGCCTGACACATAGTAAGCACTTTGTTAACTTGGTAGGGGTGAAATAAGTGATCAGACACTTCTGTCCACTCAGCCCACCATTTATCTGTGAAGTCTTTTTCAATGGATAACTTAATGGCCGCTAAAATGTAACTATCTGGAGCCAAATTTCTTGAAGCGTATTTGAAGTTTATAAACGGTTAATCCATGAATCAGCATCTGTTCTCTTAGTGTTTTGCTGTATGAGAGATATTCTTATTTGGCCTGTGGGGTTCTCAAGTGTTATGCCAGCTGGTTGCCCAACCCCCATGAAACAGATTTAATGGACCTAGTTCATAGAGTGAGAGAGGCCAAATGACTTCACAGCTTTTCCCTTGTATAAAGAAAAAAATATCCTATTCCCAACATAAACTGGTGATGTTTCATTAACTTCATCAACACCCTAGGAGTCTAAGGCAATGGTGAGTGGGAAGAAGAGGCGTTATTTATTTCTTCTGTTTCTGATTCTGTGCTCTGCGATCTTTGAGAGTACAGTTGTTTAAGTATGTGAAGGGGAAAGGAAGTATTGGGAGAGGAAGAATGAATCTGAATTACCCAGTGACTGGCGTTGTGATTTTATCATTCACTGCATTGGAATGAAGTGTTCATGGCCTACTCATGGCCTTTGGCTGGGGTCTGCGAGACATTTATCTGTGCATTCTCAGAACTAGGAACAACACACTGGAGAAAATAAAAGGTTTCATTAAATTTTCACAGGAACTGAATTTCTTAATTCTTTATTTTAAAGTCTCTAAGTTTTTAAACACTATATAAAGGTATAGTAATTAGGTTTACACTAAGGGCTTTTGTTCAGTAATTCATATATATTTTGGGGCTTCGCATCTATGAGATAAATTAGGCAACAAAAATAAGAGACTAAAAGAGCTGTCAAGCTCCATCAGTCAGACTGAGCTTTCCTATCACTTTCATGATCACTAGTTTTGTCTTTACAACCACTCTGTCCTTGAATGTATCTAAACCTGCTTCTGGCTATTGACAGAGGCCTTTGTATTACTAAGCTCTTTGAGGGCAAACATCTCCTTCAACCCAAATAAAGTACTTTGTACATACTGGTTTACTAATTATTTACTGAAGTAGTTCGAACTCTGTTAGTTAACCGAGCTTAGGAATATCAGAGCTACTTCTCACCTAAAGGATGTTTTCCCCCCTTATCTTCTTGTCTCCTTTGAAATAGAATTTTTCTATTAAGATTTTTTTTTCTTTTTTTCTCAGGCATATCTCTTTCATGGATCAAAATCACATTAGCCTTGCTAGGTGACATTCCTTCTAAACCTATTCTGATGATTACTGTGTTGCCCAGTTCTCTCTGATCTACTGGGAGTGTGCAAATTTTTGATGTTTTTAAAAAATAATTTCTTTTAACATTTTTCTACATACCAAAATTAAGCAAGCCAGAGATCTTTGATTTTCATAGCCATCTCACTCTTCCATACACGTGCCAAGTTTTAAAGACTACTTTTTAAAAACATCTATCTCTGCTATGCCCCTTTTATGTGTTGTCTTCTCCTATTAAAATGTCGGCTTCTTGGGAGCAGAGACTGACTTTCTTTTTATTTTAATTCACATTTTCAGCCCAGTGCCCAGAATGTAGTAAGTACTTAATAAGTGCTTATTGTTGGCTTGACCACTTATTACTTTTGTCCCTTTCTAGGGTTCAAATTTCTCATTAATCCTTCCTGTGTTTTCACACTTTTTCTAGAAATATAATGTACTTTGTCAACAGTTTATTTCAAGAAACTAAGGCCATTATGTGGCTGAAAATTTAATGCCATGCTTTTCCTTTTATTTTATGCAACTCGTTCAAGGTGAAAACATTGTCTCGTATTCAGGTCACATGGTGGAGGAAAGGAAGAAAGGGATGTTTTAATGAGGATTAATTAATTTACTTACACCCTGCCCCCTTCTTCCCCCCCACCCCCACCCCGTGAAGTCAGTATGTGAGGGAGAGACACATTTAACTTCTAAAAGTTAAAAAAAAGGGGAGGTGGAGGAGTGCAACTAGGTGGCACAATGAATAGAGTCCCTGCCCTGGAGTCAGGAGGACCTGGATTGAAATCCAGCCTCAGACACTTGACCCTTATTAGCTGTGTGACCTTGGGCAAGTCACATAACCCCAATCGCCTTGGCTTCCCCCCTCTAAAAGTCATTTAAAAAAACCTTTACCTGTTCTAGAGCAATACATCACTTAGCTAATCTATTACAGTGTGTTTTTATGATACATTTACCAAGCTGGAGAAGAGAGAGCAAAGTTGTATTTTTTCCACTTTATTTGTATAAGTTTAAATTTTATTATTCTATCAAAATGATTTAGAATAGACATTGTAGCATTTTTCTTTGTAAATAATTAGCTGGCATTTTTAACTATGCATAGAGAACAATGAGACAGCTAAGAGGAGTTTCTCTTTTTTTGCTTCAATTTTATCTTTTCTGTTTTCCCCAAGACATATGAAAAACTTAACCTGAATAACTAGTCTTGAGCTAGTGATTTTTAGAAGAGATAGATATTGTAGGTTGTCAAAAGCTTCTCCTGATTCTATTGATATAATCATATAATATTTGTTGCTTTTCTTATTATATTTTCAGTTGTGTTTGTAGTTTTCCTAATATTAAACTAACCCTGTGTTCCTGGTATAAATCCAACCTGGTTACAGTCTATAATCTTTGTGATCAGACATGGAGTCAACAAACATTTATTAAATGCCTACTATATGCCAGGCACAGTGCTAAGTTCTGGAGATTCAGTGAAGTACAAAAAGATGGCCTCTGCCCTCAAAGAGCTCACATTCTATTAGGGAAGACACCATATAAATAATTCTGTTTATACAAAACATATGATATAATGGAAGGTAATCTCCAAGGAAGTGCAGTGCAGCAACCAGGAAAAGTTTTTAGTATAAGGTGGAATTTGAACTGTCTTGAAGGAGGACAGAAAAATCAGGTGGTTGAGGTGAAGAGGGAGAGCATTCTAGGCATGGGGGGACAACCAGTTTAAAAAAAAAAGTACAGTTTATAAGAGTGAGAATGCATGGCTAGTGAAAAAGCACGGAGTTGCTGTGATCAGCAAAAAGACTGTAAAATGTAAGAAGATTGTAAAGGTAGGAAGGGCCAGGTCATGAAAGTTTTAAAATGGCAAACAGAATATTTTATGAATCCTAAGAATTCATTGGAGTTTATAGATTAGGGGAGTGACAAGATCAGACTTTCACTTCAGTAAAATCATTGTGGCAGTACCAACAATGGTTTAGAGTAGGGATAGACTTGAGGCAGGGAGACCAATTAGAATGGCAAGAGATAGCTTGTACTAGAGGTGGCTGTGTGAGTGGAGAGAAAGAAACATACATAGGCTATGCAACTGCATCCTCTTTGCTAATATTGTATTTGAGATGTTTGCCTCAGTGTTTATTAGAAATATTGATCTATTTTGACTCTCAGTAGCTTAGTTATCAAGTCTTTGATTTGGTGACAAAAGAAATGTGGTAGGATCCCTTCTTTTGTAAAGCTGTTTGCATGATAGTAGAATTAATTATTCTTTTAATGTTTGATAGAATTTACTTTTGAATCCATCTCTTTCTGGGTTTAGTTTTCTTTGGAGATTTGTTTATAATTTGTTCCATGTCTTTTTCTGTGATTTCCAAATTTTGGCATTTTTTTTAATTTTTGTCATTATCTTTAATGGAATTGTCTATCTTTTCCGTACTCCTTTTTCCCATTCAATATTCACCAAAGGCTAACATTTCCAACTTTTTCTAAAATTCTGTTCTGATCCTTCACTTCCTTTCTTTTTGGAGGGAGAAGACAATTGGGGTGAACTGACTAAAGCCAGATTTGAACACAGATCCTTCTGACATCAGGGTTGACACTCTATTCATTGCATCACCTAGCTGCCCCAACTTCCTTTTTTTAAAAAAAAAATTGGTTTTTTGTTTTGTTTTGGTTTGGTTTTTTTTAGTTAGCTTTGTCTAACTCCGAGAAGGAAGTCTCTCACAATTATGGTTTTACTATTTCTCCCTGTAACTCATTTAGCTTTTCCTTTAAGAATTTAAATGCTGTGCCGTTGAAGACAGTTTCACACATTAAAATTAAGGCATTATATATGATATCTTTCAGCAATAATATAGTTTCCCTCTTTATCTCTTTTAATTAAGTTTCTCTTAGTTGTTGATTTGTATGAAATCCATAGTTGCTACACCTACTTTTTAAATTCAGCTGAAGCGTTTAGATTTTGCTTCAGCTCCTTATTTTAACTCTGTGTGAAACTTTAAGTTTCAAATATGTCTCTTCTAAACAACATATTATTGGGTTCCTCTTTGTAATCCATTCAGATATTCTTTTCTATTTTATAGGTACATTCATCCCATTCAGATTCAGAGTTATGATCATTAATTGCATATTCTCCTCCATTCTATTTTATTATACTTTTTCCTCTCTTTGCACCCTATCCCCTATTTTTTACTGGTTCTCTCTCTCTCTTTCTTTCTCTCTCTCTCTCTCTTCCTTTCCCTCTCTCTCTCTCTGTCTGTCTCTCCATCTCTCTCTCTCTCCCCACCTCCCTCCCTCTCTGTGTCTCTCCTGTGTTTAATATTTTTATCCATTACTTGCACAAAAACATAGGTGGCATGGTCATCAAATCTGTTCATGACTCAGAGTTGGAATGAATAGCTAAAACAATGGACAGGCATCCAAAAGAATCTTGACAGGCTTGTGTGTTAGGGCTTAATCTAACAAGATAAAATTCAAGAGTGATGTTTAAGCCTTGCTCTTGGGTACAAATCAACTTTCTAAGTGTAAATTGGGGAAAGCATAGAGAGACAACAGTTGTTCTGAAAAATATCTGGGGGATTCAGCAGAATTAAGGCCCAATAAGCCTGAAGTGTGTAATGTGCCAATCAACAAAAGCTAAAGAGATTTTGAACTGTATTACATGGCAGAGATTCAAGAACAAGGAGGCAATAGTCACAATATACTCTGTATAAGCCAGAGAAGGTCCAGAGGAGGGCAACTAGGATGGTGAAGGGTTTTGAGTTGATGTCATATGAAAATCAGTGGAAGGGAATTGAGATTTAGCCTAGTGAAGAGAAAACTGTGTGGAACATGATTGCTATTTTCAAGTTTTTGAAGCGTTGTCATCTAGAGCAGGTAGACTAGACTTGTTCTTTTTGGCTACAGAGGTCAGAACCAAGAGCAATGCATGAAAGGTGTAAGAGGAAAGTTTTTAGGCTTGATTTCAGAAAAAAAAAATCCCTAACGATGAAAACTGTCCAAAAACGGAATGAGCTAACTATAGTAGTAGCGGGTTCCCTCTAAAGTAGAAGATGAATGACTATGATCTTATTACAGTGATTCCTTTCATGGATGTGTTGGACTAAATGGCTACTGAGATCCTTTTCAGCTTCTTTGATTCTGTGACTTTAGAATAACCATCCTACCTTTACCCATATGTGACTTCGTTGTAATCCTTAAATCAACAAGTTTTCCTGATGACTACATTCTGTTGTGCCATCACTTGACCAACAAATGTCCATATAATCAAAGCTATGGTTTTCCAGTAGTAATGTATGGCTGTGAGAGCTGGACTATAAGGAAAACCAAGTGCCACAGAAACAATGGTTTTGAATTGTGGTGCTGGAGAATACTTTTAAGAATCCCTTGGACAGCAAAGAGATCAAATCAGTCAATACTTAAAGAAATTAATTCAGGGGACAGCAAGGTGTCACAATGAATATAGTAGCAGTCCTGGAGTTAGGAGGACCTGAGTTCAAATCTGGCCTCAGACACTTAACACTTACTAGCCATGTGACTTTGGGCAAGTCCCAATTGCCCTGCCTTCCCCTCCTCCAAAAAGCAAAAAAAAAGAGAAATAAGAAATTAATTCAGAATGTTCTTTGGAAGGACCAATACTAAAGCTGAAACTTAAATACTTTGGCCACATAATGAGAAGATGAGACTCATTGGAAATGATCCTGATGTTGGAAAAGATTGAAGGCAAAAAGGAAAAGGGGCCAGCAGAGGATGAGATGAATAGATAGTGTCATGGAAACAATGAACATGAACTCGGACAGATTTTGCAAGATAAGGGAGGATAGAGGGACGTGGCATACTATAGCCTATGGGGTCATGAACAATCCAACATGACTGAAAGACTGAACAAGAAGAAGAAGGGTAAATTAAGGGAGGTATTGGTCAGAAATAAAATGGACTTGAGAAGATGGATAGTATCATTGGACAGATATGACTAAGAGAGTAGGATGGAGGAAAATACACAGTTAGCAATCATAACTGTGAATTTTGAATGGGATCAACTCACCCTTTCAATCTGAATTTCAGCCTTATCATTTTACTGGAACTGCTTTCTTCAAAGCTATTAATGATCGCTTACTTGCCAAATCCAATGGCCTTTTCTCAATCCACATTCTCCTTGACCTCTCTGTAGCCTTTGATGCTGTTGATCACTCCCTTCTCCTCAATATTCTCTTCTCTCTAGGTTTTTGGGACAACATTATCTCATGGCTTTGCTCTTACTTATCTGATCACCCCTTTGCTGGTTTCTCCAAATCATGCCTTCTAACCATAGGTATCCCTCAGTGTTCTGTACTGGGTCCTCTTCTCTTTTTCCTCTATACCACTTCACTTGATGATCTCATCAGTTCCTATAGATTCAATTAGTATCTTTATGCTGATGATTCTCATATCTGCTTTCCTGCCTCAATGTTCTCTGCTGACCTTCAGTCTTGAATCTCTGTCTTTCAGACATCTTAAATTGGATGTTCAGTTGATATCTTAAACTCAATTGATCTAAAACAGTACTCATTATCTTTCACCCAATCCTTCCTTCTTTCCCTCCCTCCCCCATCCACCTTCCCAGTTACTGTACAGGACAACACCATCCTCCCAGTTTTCTCAGGTTTACAACTTAGAAGTCAACCTGGATTCTTCACTGTCTCTCACCCCCATATCCAATCTGTTGCCAAGGCCTGCCAATTTTGCATTTGTTAACATCACTGCCACTATTCCATTCCAGACCTTTATCACTTCTTGCCTTGATTACTACAATAACCCGCTGATAGGTCTGCACGCCTCAAGTCTCCACTTCAATCCTTTCTCTGTTTAGCCACTAACTTGATTTTCCTAAAACACAAGTCTGATCATCTAACCTTCTACTCAGTAAACTTGAATGACTTTCTCTTGACTCTAGGGACAAATCCAAAATGCTCTGTTTGGCATTCAAAGCCCTTCATGACCTAACACCCTCTTATCTTCCCAGTTTTCTTACACTTTACTCTTTAAAATGTACTCTTTGATCCAGCAATACTGGTCTTCTGACTATTCCATGAATAAAACACTTCATCTTTCAGCTCTGGGCATTTTTTCTGAATGTCCCCCATGCCTGGAATGCTCTCTCTACTCCACTCTGACTGCTGTTCTCCCTGGTTTCTTTAAGTGCCAACTAAAATCCCATCTTCTACGGGAAGCCTTCCACAATCTCTCTTAATTCCAGTGCCTTCCCCCTGTTATTTCCTGTTTATCTTACATATTTATTATTCAGTTATTCAGTCATGTTTGACTCTTCATGACCTCATGGGCCGCATAGCATGCTAGGATGTTCTGTCCTCTCCTATCTCCCAGAGTCTGGTCAAGCTCATTTTTGTTGCTTCCATGACACTATCTGTCCATTTCATCCTCTGCTGTCCCCTTTTCCTTTTGCCTTCAGTCTTTCCTAACCTCACAGTCTTTTTCCAATAAGTCTCATCTTCTTATTATGGTGGCCAAAGTATTTAAACTTCAACTTCAGTATTTGTCCTTCCAAAAAATAGTCTGAATTAATTTCTTTTAAGTATTTACTGATATCCTTGCTGTCCAAGGGATTCTCAAACATATTTTTCCAGCACCACAATTCAAAACCATCACGTCTGAGGCACTCAGCTTTCCTTATAGTTCAACTCTCACAGTCATACTTGACTGCTGGAAAAACTGTAGAATTGGCTCTACAGACCTTTGTCAGAACAGTGATGTCTCTGTTTTTTAGAATGCTGTCTGGATTTTCCATAGCTTTCTTTCCAAGGAACAAATGCCTTAATTTCTTGACTGCAGTCACTGTTTGCAGTGATCTTTGAGTGTAAGAATATAAAATCTGACACTGCTTCCACTTTCTTTTCCCTCTATTTGCCAGGAAATGATGGGGTCAGTTGCCATGATCTTAGATTGTGGTTTTTTTTTTTTAATATTAAGCTTCAAGAAAGCTTTTAAACTCTCCTCTTTCACCTTCATCTAGAGGCTTCTTAATTCTTCTTCACTTTCTGCCACCAGAGTGGTATCATCTACATATCTGAAATTGTTGCTATTTCTCCCAGCAACCTTAATTCCAACTTCTGATTCATACAGCTTGGCATTCCACATGATGTACTCTCCACATTAATTTAATAAAGACAATAAAAATGTATAGCCTTGTCATATTCCTTTCCCAATTTAAACCAATCTTGTATATAGCTTGTTTTGTTTGCATGTTTAATCTTTAATAGATGGTAAGCTCCTTGAGAACATGGATTGTCTTTTGCCTCTTTTTGTATCTCTAGCACTTAGCACAGTGCCTGGCACATAGAAGGCACTTAATAAATATTATTGAATTTAATTGAACACATAAAACAGAAGAAGATAGTAGAATGGATTGGAAATCAGAATTCAACAATGTATTGTTTACAAGAAACTCACTTAAAACAGAAAGATACGTAGTGTGTTAAAATAAAGAATTTAAACAGAATTTGTTATGCTTCCCTTAAAGTAAAAAAAAAAAGTCAGGAATTTCAGTCATGATCTCAAACAAACAAACAAAAAGCAAAAATAGACTTGATTAAAAGGGATTAACAAGGTACCATCAACAAGGAATCAGTGTAAATACTGAACATATGTATTTTTTTAATATAATAAAATCCAAATTCTTCAAGGAAAAGTTAAATGGGTTACAGAAAGGAAATAGACAGTGAAAACATAACATTGGAGGACCTCAACTTACCTCTCTCAGACCTGGAGAAATCTAGCTGTAAAGTAAACAAAAAGAAGTTAAAAAGCTGAATAGAATTTTAGAAATGTTTGATGTGATAGACCCCTGGAGAATATTGAATTTCAATAGAAGGGAGTATATTGATTTTTCCATGGCACTTTCATAAAATTTTATTATTTTGTTGATTTATAAAATTTGATTAAAGCATAGCAGTCTCACAGATTCAGATAAGTAGAAATATTAAATACATATTTTTATCAAAATACAATAAAATTACATTCAATAAAAAATTCTTTAAATGTAGATAAAAATTAATTGGAAACTAAATAACTTAATTCTAAATAATGGCTGAGTCAAAATATGAATCTTAGGAACATTCATAATTCCATTAGGGATGATGACAACAAAGAGACAATATACCAAAAATTGTGGGAAGCAGCAAAAGCAAGACTTAGGGGGAAAATGTGTATCTCTAAATGCTTACATCAAAAAAGTGTTTTTAGCTGGTCTTTTTGTGTTGGCAAAGAACTGGAAGGTAAAAGGATGCCCATAAATAGAGGAATGGATAAACGAGTTATGGTATACAGATTTGATACAATACCATTATATACTTTTACAAACTGATCCAAAGTGAATTCATCAGAACTAGATCAGTTTATACAGTAGCAGCAATATTGTAAAAATAATCGAATTTGATGAGCTTTAGTAACTCACATCAGTGCCATGACCAACTGCAATTCCAGAGGATTCACAATGAAACATACCATCTACCTCCAGAGTACAATTGAAATATATTTTATTCTCTTTATTTCTTTTTCCTTTTTTGGGAGGAGTGTGGTAGGGTGTAATTGCAAGCAAAGAAATATTTAGCACCTTGTTTCAGCTATTTAATTATTTAGCACATTGTTTCAGTTCAGGTTTCTTTTAAGCCTTGCCCATGATTATATCAAGTCTTTGTTAAGAAACAGAACTTGTGAACCCTATGACTTGTGAACCCCACAACTTGTGAACCCCTGTTGGGAGGAGCTAATGACCATATTAAAGGAGAAGCCCGGGCTGGAGAGAGCAGAACTGAGAAGAACTGAGAAGAGAATTGAGAAGAATTGAGAAAAGAATTCTCATGGTGGCAAAGTTGAGAAGGAGAAAACTTGTGGTATCCCGACATTCTATGTTTGTCTGTTCTGTCTGTGTTGATTTTTCTTTGTGACACTTTGTGCAGAAGCCCTGGGACCTTACTGGAAACTCTGAAAGAAGATTTTCTGGTTGTCTGTTTACAGAAGTCCTGGAAGAAGGTTTTGGAGGTCCTGGGACTTTACTGATGATTTTTGTTGACCTCTTGGACCTTGTTTGTGGATCTGTGCTGATTTCACAGGCAGATAATGAATTGGTGATGGTGCCGGCAATGTGAATGAATGTTGTTTTGGCTCTGTTAAGCTTTGTCTACCCAGGAACAGGAACTATGAAGGACTTGAGGTGGACTGGACACAGTGAGCTTCAATATGCAATGGGAACTGGACAAGGAGCTGAGAGCTACTTGTCTTTGAACCCAGGTGACAGTTGGGTAGATTCAGGTAGGAGCTGGCACCCTGGAAGGGAAACCATGGAATCTGAGAACCAGCCTCGGGTCAAGATCAAAAGACCTCATCCTGAGTACTTAATGCTGACTGAGAAGATCATGATTTACTGTGACCTAGGGGTGGAGAACTTTGACCTTTGTACTTTGTGTGCCTTAATGAGGCCTGCTCCATAAGGATGATTGAGTTAAGGACTCACTGAATGATATCTTTTGTTTAAAACTAGGTGACCACTTTGGTGAAAACTATGTGGCCACTTTAGTGATAACTTGTTATGCTATAACATTGTGAACGCTCTACTTTGGTTCCTGTCAATGTTTTGTCTTAGTTTATTACTGAATAAATAGAGAGTTCACTATACTATGTAATCAGAACCTTGAAGCTGTTCACAGCAACAGTCCTCTGAAAAACTCCATGTGCTTGGCTTTACATAGGATAGGGCAAGACATGACTATCATAGGAATTTGTTTTGCATGACTACATATTTGTAATAGGTTCAATTTTTTCTTTCTTTTTTTTGGGGGGAGAGGGAAGGCAGGGCATTTGGGGTTAAATGACTTGCTTAAGCATGTCAAGTGTCTGAGGCCGAATTTGAACTCAGGTCCTCCTGAGTCCAGGGCCAGTGCTTCATTCGCTGTGCCACCTAGCTGCCCCTTTATTTTTTTTTTTAATTTCTCAATGGATAGGATAGGGAAAGGGAAAGAATTTGGAACTGAAAATAAAATAAAATTGAATTTAAAATTTTTTTGAAGTTTTGAGGACATTTTCATCCCTTCAGTAAGAAAGGGGAAAAGAAGACCAAGAATTCTTCACTCACCATCATTTCTTAAGTACCTCATAGGATAGGGCTTCTATGCTGGTCATTGAAACAACAAAAGTATAACAAAGACCTAGCCCTTGACCTGGAGATTCTTAGATATTTGCCATAATCCCCATAAAATCAAAGTCTTTAGATCTTGATCTATTACATTCCAGTTCCTAACAGGGGGCCTCTGCAAACAGAATGCTTAAGCTTTTTTCCAGAAAATACTTTATGATTCTATTATACAACTTTTTTGACTTTTTGCAAAATATTACCACTTTTATAATGGAAATGAAGGTGTAGCTGCTGAGGATTGATTGCAAATGGCCTTTGGTTTAACCATTGCCCTTTTATGTTTCTGTCCTTTTAGGTTTTCTGTTGAGTAAAGGCTCTATTGAAATTTGAAGCATGTCGCTTCCAAATTAGAGTTTATTTGTACTTTCTGATGTTCATACTTATGTTATATACACCTATATTTCTGTAGGATAATGTGCAACTTGGTAGAATCAATAATAGCTGAATAATTGAATATTGAAGCCAGGATAACGTAGTTTCATCTAGGACAGCTAGTTGACAAAATAGAAGAGTTGTTAGGCCTGTAGTCTGGAAGACTTGAGTTCAAATCTCACCTCAGAAACTTATTAATTGTTTGAGCCTGGGAAAGTCACTTAACCCTGTTTACCTCAGTTTCCTTATACATAAAATAAGCTGGGGAAGGAAATGGCAAACCACTCCAGTATCTTCACCAAGAAAACCCCAAAAGGGGTCATGAAGAGTTGGACGTGACTGAACAACAACTAAACAACAACAACAAAACATAATTTCTGAGTAATTTGAGTTTTAAAATATAATTATGGATTAAAAGGGAACTGATAGGAGTAATCTATCAATAGTAACCTATTCAAAATGTTTTTGACAAGATTCTACCAGAAAAGCTTTTTAAAAATTGACTCACCCTGGAATTTGGATAGTTACTTGTCCATCATAAAGATCTCAGTTAGAGTCAGGAGACAAGTAAGTAATAGAAATAAACAGGTCTCTGTTTGGGAGTTATATGAACTGTGGAGTTCCCTAGGAATCCTAACTAGATTAATCCTATTTAATATTTTTATAATTTCAAAAGAGAGTATATAGTCACTTCTCCAAGTTCATTGATCGTACTGAACTCCTCCAAGTGCTGAAAAACCAATTTAGAGACAGCTTATTAAAAAAAAAAAGCGGTGGACTTAAAATCAGGAAATCTGGCTTTTGCTACTGTCTGTATGATCTTGGTAAGTCCTTCAATTGTTTAATTTTAAAAATGAGAATAATGTTTGCACTGTTTGCTCCACAGGGATTTTTGTGAGGAGAGTACTTTGGAAACTCTAAACATTGTGCCCTAGTAGATAGAGGGCAAACCATGTTGTTTGGAAAACCTTGGTTCAGGTTCTCCCTATGATATATCAGAGGCAAGTCACTTAATGTCTCAGTGTCCCACTTATTTCTCTAAAACATGAGTTACTGATGACTTTATCTGTGTTAGTCGTCAAGCTTTGGGGGAATGTTTTTGTACCTGTAGTTCTCCACGTTATAAAATCACTGATCCAGCCCCCCCCAAAATAAAAAGTTTTAAACAGCTTTAGCAACTAACATATTGCTGGAATAAGATTTCCCCCCTTTTCCCTCCTACAACATACTAGACAAATGTTCATCCTCCATGTGTTTTAATATTTTAAGTGAGGGAAAATCCATTGCCTCCAGGGGTATTCCACTTCTGAATAGTGATGACTGTTCAGGAGTTTTGCCTCATATGGAGCCTAAAATTGTCTCTTTGCTCTTCCTGTTATTGCTCTTATTCTGTTTGACCTCAGAGGGCAGAAATAAGTCTAATCCCTCTCTAATGTGACAGCTATCCAGCTATTTGAAGACTGTTGTCTTCTCCAAGCTAAACATTCCCACTTACTTAAACCTAATATGGCATGATCTCAAGACACTTCAGTATCCTGGCTGACCTCCAGTGAGAGTTTTGTAGCTTATCAATAGTCTTGCAAAAACTTAGTGCCCAGAACTGAACATAATTCTCTGGATGTAATCTGTGTGACTCAGGGTACGACAGCCTTCCTAGTACTGGAAACAGAAATGAAAAACAATTTCAAAACAACTACAATGGTGTAAATGGAAAGAACACTAACAAAACAACCAGCGCTGAACATCAAAAAATTTTAATAACCGAGCTGCGCCCTGAGGAAGAGTTTTGAGAAGATATCTTCTCCTACCCCTTACAAAGGTGGGGGTCTAAGAATTTGGAATTCTGTATATAACATCAGACGATTTTTAATGTACTCATTGGTTTTGATAAACTTTTGCTCTTTCTCTTTTGAAAATTCTGTTATGATGAATCATTCTGGGTAGAAGCAGGGGGAGGGAAATTTTGATGATATAAAAAACAAAAGATATCAACAAAAATTTATTTTGAAAAATATTGTATTCTTTTTCTTGGCTATGATAGGCCCAGTCTGATACATTGATTTTGAAAACCACTAAAGCACCCAGATCTTTTTCAAATGAATTAGTGTCCGGTTATACCTGCCCCTTTTTGTAGTTAAAGTTTGAATCCAAGAGCAATTGTTAACGTTTATCCCTGTTACATTTCATCTTGCTGGTTTTGATCCAATGTCCTAGCCTATTGAGATTTTTTTTTTTTGCGTGCAGGGGGGCCCCTGAAAGGCAGTCGGTATATTAGATATCCCATCAGATTTTGAATTTGATAAACATACTTTGTGTCTTTGGGCTCCAATCCATTATCCTGCTTTCTGATTCAGTGCACTTCAAAGGGAGACTTTTTCAGTAAAATTTGCCTTCTCTGGAGTACTCCTGGTTATTATTCCCAACAGAATATACCTGCTTACCTTTAGGCTTCTTAATTCTGTCCCACTCACTTACCATGTCTCTCTATTCAAGTCCTCCCATATCTCATAGTAATTCACACATTTCATTGAGCAAATTTGCATTGCCTCTTTCTGTGAACCTTGCAAATTGTTTCCCACCCATCTTCATGAATAGACACATGTAAACCCATGCGCACACCTGGTCATCAAGCTGGCTCAGACCTGAAAGCCCAGGATCAGCAATGCAGTTGTTCTGTTGATCTTAATAACAATAGATGGAAACTCTCTGGGGAGTCCAGTTTTATTTAAGGTTTCTATGTGAACAAAATAGCCAGGGCCTTTTTAAGAAGCCCTGCTTGGCAGAATCATCTTTAACTCAAGTCTTTTTGACCAAACCTTGCAATCATTAGGTGTTATTAGGTACCTACTTTATTCAGACTCTTCATGCTTTATGTTTATGAACTTAATCAATTATGCGCTTTCCAACTGTCAATTCATTTCACCCAAAGCCCCAGCTGGTCTAATTGGTCTAGCCTATTTTGGCCAATGTGAGTGTGCAGAAATGCAGATGAACTTCAATTCAGGAAAGCGTTATTCTTATTTTACAGATGAAACAAAAGAAATAAAGGACTTGACTAAGATCCTACAGATACTGAGTAATGAACGTGGATATTTTGATCCAATGCTGTTTCAGTACTATGATGCTTCTTATTGAATGAATTAATGAATGAACTGCTACTAGGTTGGCTTTTCTCTTTCTGGAAGAGATTAGTATCATCTGAAATCTTTGTTTCATTTTTCACTATAAAGTCAAGCACCTTTATAATCAGCACGCCACAAATACAAATATGAGGATCTTGTAGTCTCTGAATTTTTCAGTCAGCTGGGGGACTTTAAAGAATAAAGGAGAACCAATGCAAGGAGTGAAGGCTTCAGTGGTCCCCGTGAAATGCAGAAAGACCTAGAGAGAGAACTTCATTATATTGGGTATAACTTTGCTGGAGGATAAAACTCTGGAATTGCTTGTGAGATTTATGAGACCTTGACACAGGACCACCCAGCATGGTGTGCACACATCAGAGATGGCTCAGTACCCTGTGAGCAAAGCAGAACTGCAGTAACTCACAATAAACACAAGATACCCAAACCTGGTGACATCTCCACTCCAAACGTTCATGTGGACTGTTTGTGTCAGACCTATGGTAAAGCCTTCTGAGCTTTTGTTGGCTTGATCAACCACAGTCGAACACACTGTACCTTGACACCAACGTAGTGATGTCATCTTGATCTTCTTTGAGAGTGGTGGACAGCAGTAAACCAATCAGTTGGATAGCTGAGTGGAAGAATGACTAGAATTGGGAAAGAGGAAAGATGGAAACCTATCAGAAGACTATTGCATGAATCTAGCGCGAGGTGATGAGGGCCTGCATGAGGGTGCAACAGTGTCAGAGTAGAGAAGGGGCCAAGGACGAGAGAGATTACAAAGGTAGAAAGAACAAATCTTTCATGTGGTATTTAGGTAATTTAGGGGAAACAGGCTTAGCAAGGGAACCTTTATTCATTGGTTCTTCTTCTTTTTCTGTGTCATATTTTTCTAACTGCCCACCCACGAAGCAAGTTAAGCTCCCCCTTTCTCATGCACCCTTTGAGACACTTCTTCCGGTATTATAAGGAACACTGAATTCTCCTTCATAATATAAAGAATTAAGAAAAAAATCTTTGAGTCTTTTTGCTTCCATTGGCAGAGAAATCAACCTATGTTTTGTATACAAGCAGCTTTAATTTGTTATTGGCAGAAATACTAGGCTCACACTCTGCAAGTTATTGGAAACTTTCTTTTTACTTTTGTAATTGCTACACCTGACATCTATGGTTCCCTTTCACCTTTGATGCTTGGTCTTGTCATTAAATTCCATCATTAACTGCTGTGCATCTAAGGGCTGGTGGCAGAGATGAGGAGTGTCTTTTCCTACAAGCTTCTGAGTGTGGTGTAATGGGGGGGAAAATGAATCAAAGAATCTGAATTCAAAACTAGTTCTGCTTTTTATCACCAGGGTGTTCTCAGACAAATCATTTAGTATCTCTGGATCTTAGGTCTCTCATCTGTTAAAGAGTGAATTGGACTAGATGATCACTTAGGCTCCTTCTAATTCTATGGTTCTTTGATTTATAATTAGCAGATTCCTTGCAGAATCCTATTGTAAATATTGCAAACAATAACTATCCTCTATTTAGCGTTTAAAGTCCTTCATAAGCTACTCCCCTTGGACTTCACACACACCAAAAAACAACCCAACAACTTTCCAGTCTTTTTACGTTTTGCTCACTCCAGTCCATGGTCTCTGAGATCCAGTGTCACTGGCCTCATTGTAGTTCCTTAGACAATATACTCCCTCTCCAGATTCAGAGCTTTTTCACTGGCTGTTTCCCTTGCCTAGAATCCTCTCTATCCTCATCTTTGCTTCCTGGTTTCCCATGGTCTTTCAAGTTCCAGCTAAAATCATATATTCTACAAAAAGTCTTTTTTTCAAAAATTTCAATTATATATTTTAACATTCAACAATAAATCTGCCTTTCCCTCCAATGATAGAAAAATGAAATTCCTTTTACAAACACGTATATTCAAGCAAAACAAATTTTTGCTTTGGCCATGTCCAAACATATGTACATATGTATATGTGTGTATATATGTATATATATGTATGTATATTTGTGTATTGTGATTTTACAATCTGAATCCTTCACCTCCATCAGGAGAAGGTTAGCATATTTCATCACTATTCCTCTGGAACCATGGTTGGTCATTATGCTGATCAGAGTTCCTAATTTTTTAAAATTTATCTTTACAGTATTGTTGTCATTGTATAAATTGTTCTTCTCGTTCTGTTCAGCACATATAAATCTAACCAGTTTCTCTGAAACTATTCTCTTCATTATTTCTTATATCACAATAGTATTTCATCATATTTCTATACCATTATTTATTCAGCCACTCCCCAATTGATGGGGATACTCTCAGATTCTCATTCTGTGCCACCTCAAAAAGAACTATACGTGTTTTTTTTATACATCATTAGTTGAAGTTTGTTTTGCTTAGGAATAATCTCTCCCTTAATCTACCTTTCTTTTAATTTCTCCTCTTTCTCTCTTACATTCCCTCCTTTTTCAAATCCGGAGAAGAATGAGCTTCAAATGTCAGGGCTCCCACCACTCCCTCCTCCATTTTTGTGTAGATATCTCCCCACACACCTTGATTTTGAGATGATTTTCCCTAACTTTCCTTTCCCTTACCCCTTCCCACCATATTCTTCCCCTCACTTTCTATTCTTCATTTAAGATTATCAAAATGTGAAATAACACTCATAGGCCTTGTCTGATTAATTTGACTAAATCTGTGAACCCTGACAACAGTAAGGTTCAGAGAAGACACCTGTATCATCTCTCCATATTTGAATATAAGTAATTATCCTTATTTAGTCCTTTGTGATTTCTCACTCACTTGTACCTTTTTATTCTCTTGAATCCTATGTTTGAACTTCAAAGTTTCTAAGCAGTTTTGACTTTTCCGTTAGGTTTGTTTGGTAGACCTTTATTTCATTAAGGTTAATTTTTTCTTCATATAGAACTATATTCACTTTTGCTTGGTAAGGTATTGGTTGTAAACTTAGATCTTTTGCCTTCTGGAATATTATATTCTAAGATCTTGAGCCAAACTCTTATCACCAGTTCTTTCCAGTTCTTTCTTCCCTAATTCTCATTTCTTTTCCATTTTTTCCTCTAGCACTCTCATTTCATCTGTGTAAAGATTTTTAAATCTTTTTTTTTACTTCATATTTTTCCAGGAATTTTAGTTGGATTTGTGCCCAAGCTGTGTTTTTTCTTTGAGATTTTGCTTATAGATGCTTTGGAGTCATTCTCTTCTTTTAGGTTTGTGTCTTAATCATCTCTATCACAATAATAACTTTTCATGGTGGGATTTGTTTTTATTGTTCATTCCTCCGGGCTGCTTCCTGACTTTGGACTTGATATTAGGGTTGGCCTCTGCTTACTTCCAGAGTGATAGTCTGGACTGATAATATTGCTGCTTTTTTAGAATATTGAGTTTTGTATTATTCCAGTATGTCAGGAACAGCTCAGGATGGGGATCAGTGTATACATTCAGGGCATTGTTTTATTACTATATCTATCCCTTCTCTCAACCTGTTCTGTGATTTCAAAATTCCTGTTCTTGGTTTGTGTATGAGTAATAGCAGACTTTTTCTGGATCCAGGCACTATTAGCTATGCTTATTCAGAGTAATTTGTGCCTTGATTATTCCTCCGCAGATTTCAGGTTAGGCTAAAAGCTGGAGCTGAGAACCTACTCTTCTCCTGGTATCTGAGTCACATTGCTGCTGCTTGCATCTGAACTTCCTCCTTTCTTTGTATTCTACCTAGAGTATTTGGAAGATGTTCTGGAATATTACTAAGAACAAAATGTCCCTCCACCATAGATCTGTGAGTAGGTGCTTAATAAATCCTTACAGATTGATTGACTTTTCTTACATCTTATAGAATGTCTAATAGATGGATCCAGTTTCCTGACATATCTTTTACTTTCTCTTCTCCCCTATTACTGTGGATTAATTTTGATGTCATCTACCGTCAATTGCTCATTTATTATCTTCCCTCACCGGTTAGAGTTTGGGTATGATCGGGCAAGGTTCCTGTGGGAAGGAACATTAAATTATAGGTTGAGTTTTGACAGGTGGAGGTATTAATGGAAGTCATTTTAAGTGAATGGAACAGCATGAATAAAGAAAAAGTATGAATGACCATGGCATGATCAAGGAATGGTAAGAAATATAGTTTGGATGGAGTAAATAGAGTATAAAATAAAATGTGAGTATTAAGCTTAGAAAGGCATAGGATCATAGGTCTAGAACTGGAAGGGACATCATAGACCAACTAGTCTGACCTCCTTTTATGTATGAGTAAACCAAAACCCAGGGAAATTAAGGAACTTGCCCAAGATCACAGATAGCAACCTTCGGAAGTGGTATTTAAATCCAGACCTTCTGACTTCAACTCAGTGCTCCTTCTATTGTACCACATAAAGAATTTATCATTTCTACCTTTGTAACCTCTCTTGTCTTTGCCTCTTCTTGTCTCATGCATACTTCCATCCCTTCACGCTGAACTAATGTAATAGCCTTTTGGTTGGTTTCCATGTTTCTTCTCTCCCCATGCTAAATCCGTCTTTCCCCTCAGCTATCTCACTAATCTTCCTAAAAAGAAGTATCTTCAAAATATTTGATAATCTTCCTTAAGTGCAAATTTGACCAGTCATCCACCATTCAGTAAGCTCCTGTAGCTTCTAGTTGCCTCCAGGATCAAATATAAAATGCTTTGTTTGGTTTTTAAAGCCCTTTATAACCTGGCCTATTCCTCTTTTTCCAGTCTTCCTATACTTTACCTTCCCAATTTATTCTACAATTCAGTGACACTGGTCTCCTTGCTCTTCTTCACACAAGATGCTCTGTCTTCTGAAAACAGACATTTTCATTGCTTTTCCCCCATGCCTGAAATTCTTTGCCTCTTTGCATTCATCTTCTTGTGCCCATGACTTTCTTTAGATCTCAGCTAATGTCCTACCTTCTGCCAAAAACCTTTTCCTGTCCCTCCTGAACCTTAGTATCTTCTCTCTGATTGTCTTTAATTTATCCTGTCTATATTCTGTTTGTCCATAGGTGTTTTCATGTCCTCTCCCCATTAGACTGTGAGCTCCATGAGAGCAAGGACTATCTCTTGCTTTTCTTTGTATTCCCAGAATTGAGTACAGTGCCCAGCACATACTAGATACTTAATAAATGCTTGTTGACCAATCTTTATTCCATATAAAGGGAATGGAAATTAAAGGTTGTTGAGTGACATGATCAGAACTTTAGTTTAGGAATATTATTCTTGTAATAATTTTTGGAGTGGGAGAGAATAGAAGAGGAGAAATCAATTATGTTTCTACTGTATTCATCCCAGGAGAGGTAATAGAAGCTTAAAGGTAGAATAGCAGCAGTAGAAATGGAAAGGAACAGATATACTCATTGACAAATCAAAGGTAGTGTTTAGTGATTAATTGGATATATCAGGACAAGAAAACCACAGGGAAACTGGTTGACTGGGAAAATGATGACAGAAATAGGGATGTCAGGAAGAAGAACTGGTTTGGAAAAGAAGGAACTTATTGTTTCTTCCAAGAGGACTTTATCCTTGATCCCTGATAAACTCCCAAAGTCTTGACCAAGTGCCATACTGTGCTATTAGGAGTTTGCAACCTAAGATACCTAAGATAATGCAAGTAAACAGATATTCGTTAGGTGGCTACTTTATGTAAGGAACTATTCTATGAACTGAGGATTCTCAAATAATAGCAACAGTAGAGAGCATTTATATAGTGTTTTAACATTTATCTAGCTCTAGCTATCTATCTGTTATCTAATTTGATCTTTGCAAAAGACCCTATAAGGTAGATGCTTTTTTATTAATCACATTTTACAGAGGAGGAAACTGAGGCTAGGAAATGTTAAGTGACTTGGCCATGATCACATAGCTAGTGTTTGAATTGGGATTTGGGCTCATATCTTCCTGACTCCAGGTCCAATCCTTTATCCACTATACCACTTAGCTACCTAGATATTTAAATAGTTCTATGATATTGCCAATGGGGATATTTCTTCCAATAATGCAAAATACATTCCATCCATATCTGCTCGTTTTGTGCTAGATTATTCAAATCCTCCCATAAGTTCCCCACAGGGTATCCACTCAGTATGCTGGAGGTCTTCCTAATTTTTTAAGAGCCTTAGGATATCAGTGGAGGCCAAGTGCTGTCTACAAGTTGTCTCTTACTCTTTGGCTTATGACCAGCTTATCATCTTTTTTTTCTTCATACACTAAACTTTTATGTTTATGTAATATTTTACTTTCCCAAAATTTTATGTAAAAAATTTTTAATATGCATTTTAAAAAATTTTGAATTTCACATTCTATTCTACCCTTCCTTCACTCCCCCTCCCTGATCTGTTAAAGAATTTGATATAGATTATACATGTACAATCATGTAAAACATAGTTCCGTATTAATCATTTGTGGAAGAAAAGTCCAACCAAAAAACAAAAAGAAAGAAAGAAAATGAAAAATAACATGCTTCAGTCTGTCTTCAGACACCATCAGTAATTTCTCTGGGGCCAGGTAGGATTTTTCATCATTAGTCCTTTGGGATTGTCTTGGATCATTGAATTGCTGAAAATAGCCACATTATTCATTGTTGTTCATCGTACAATATTATTGTTAATGTGTACAATGTTCTCTGGGTTTGGCTAACTTCACTCAGCATTAGTTCTTGTAAGTCTTTCAAGGTTTTTTTGAAATCATCTTGCTTGTCATTTATTATAGAACGATAATATTCCATTACAATCATATACCACAACTTGTTCAGCCATTCCTCAATTGATGGTTATCTCCTCAATTTCCAATTCTTAGCCACCACAAAAAGCTGCCATAAATATTTTTGTACAAATAGGCCCTTTTCCCTTTTTTATGGAAATCTCTTTGGGGTATAGACCTAGTAGTAGTATTGCTGGGTCAAAGGGTATGCAAACTTTTATAGCCCCTTAGGTATAGTTCTAAGTTGCTCTCTATAATAGTTGGATCAGTTCACAGCTGCACCAACAGTCCATTAGTATACCAATTTTCTCATATCCTTTTCAAAATTTATCAGGTTCCTTTTTCTGTCATATTAACCAATTTGATAGGTGTGAGCTGGTACCTCAGAGTTGTTTTAAGTTGCATTTCTTTAGAGCATTTTTTTCATATGACAATTTATTACTTTCATTGTTTGTCTAAAAACTACCTGTTCTTAGACTTTGACTGTTTGTCAGTTGAAGAGTGACTTATATTCTTATAAATTTAACCGGTTGTAATGGTAATTAATTTAAATTTGAAGACCTCTTTTTTGTTATGTCAAGTAAGCAGGTACTTAGCTCTTAGTAACTAATCAAGTCTCTGTGAAGAAACAGAAGGTGTGAACTCCATCTCTTGCTGCTGACACAACAGGAAGGGGTTGGCTGAAACAGGAAGCCTGTGTGTGTGTGTGTGTGTGTGTGTGTGTGTGTGTGTGTGTGTGTGTGTATAAGAAAAGCCCCAGAGAGAGTCTGAATTTTTCTCCTGACAAGCTTCTGGGTGGAAGAAGCAGAATTTTCTCTTGACAAGATCCTGGTGGAAGAATCATGGAGACTGAAGCCAGCTGAGAGAGAGAGAGAGAATTTCTCTCAAAAGCATCTGGAAGCTATGATATGGATCCAGGGAATCTGAGAGACCATCCTGAGTCAAGATGAAGAAAAGGTCTCTCCTTGGATATTGAATGTTATGATGAAATTGAAGTTTACTAGAGACCTAGGGGTGGAGGGTTTGTGTATTTTCTAAGGATTGTATTTAGTGATTAGTGATACTTAGCAATTGATTGCTAAATAAGCGACTGATTAAGTTAATCTAGTTGCCCAATGAGTGAAAGACTGACTTGGATTCTGAAATGATTGAATGATTAATTAAGGAGGCAAACCTTAGGGATACCAGATGATTGTTCTTTTGTTCTTTGTTCTAAATACTGTGACCACTTTGGTGAAAACTGTAGCCATTGTAATGTTAAGCTGTTGTGAACACTATATTGCGATTTTTCTGTGATGAGATGTAATGTTGTATATACTGTATCTTGATTTGTTGTGAATGTTTTCCTTTGATTTGTTCTTGAATAAATAGAGTATTCACTATACTGTGTAATCAGAACCTTAAAAGCTGTTCACAGTAGCATTCTTTTGGGAAGCTGCTCATGCATGGCATTATACTGATTTTCTATAAATTTGATAAATGAGGCTTTATCAGAGATATTTGCTATAAAAAAATTTTTCCACCAGTTTTCTATTTTCCTTCTAATTTTGGATGCATTGGTTTTGTTTGTGCAATGGATTTTTTAAAAATCTTTAATTTGATATAATCAAAACTATTCATTTTATGTTTTGTGATGCTCTATTTCCTGTTTGGTTTTAACTTCTTCCCTTGTTCATAGATCCAACAGGTAAACTGTTCCATGCTCCCCTAATTTGTGTGTGGTATCACTTTTTATGTGTAAATAATGTACCCATTTTGACCTCAATTGGTACATAATATGAGGTTTTGTTCTGTGCTTAGTTCCTGCTACATTATTTTCCAGTTTTTGCAACAGCTTTTGTCATATAGTGAAGTGTTGTGGTTTTTTTGTGCGGTCTTTTTAAAAAAATATCTTATTTTCCCCCAAGACAATTTTTAATATTCATTTTTTTTAGAAAATTGAGCTCCATATTTTCTCCTTCTCTTAGACAGCAAGCAATTTAGACATCAGTTCTTTTTGTGGAGGTGGAGAGCATTTTTCATCATGAGTCTCTTGGAACTATTATGGATCATTGAATTACTGAGAATAGCTAAGACATTCACAGCTGGTCTTTGTACAGTATTACTGTCAGCATACATTGTTCTTATGGTTATACTCACTTCACTTCACATCAGTTCATATGAGTCTTTCCAGGTTTTTCTAAAATAAGCCTGCTCATCATTTCACAGTAATATTCCATTACTACAATTATATAGCATAACTTGATCAGCCATTTCCCAATTGATGATCAATCCTTCAACTTCCAATTCTTAGCCACCACAGAAAGAGCTGCCATAAATATTTTTGTACAAATAGATCATTTGCCCCTTTTTATTTTATCCCCTTGGGATATAGACCTGGTAGTGTTATCGCTGAATGAAAGGGTATGCACAGCTTTATAGCCCTTTGGACATAGTTCCTAATTCTTCTACAGAATGATTGGATCAGTTCACAGTTCAACCAAAAGTACATTAATGTTGCAATTTTCCCACATCCCCTCGAGAATTTATGTTCCCTTTCTGTCATGTTAGCCAATCTGATGGGTGTGAGGTGGTACCTCAGAGTTGTTTAATTTGCATGTCTACTTAATAGTGGCTTAGAGTATTTTTTCATATGACCATACATAGCTTTGATTTCTTTGTCAGAAAACTGCCTATTCATATCCTTTGACTATTTATCAATTGAAGAGTGACTTGTAGTCTTATAAATTTGACTCAGTTATCTATATATTTGAGAAATGAAGCCTTATCAGAGACACTTGCTGTGATAATTGTTGGCCAGCTTTTTGCTTTCATTCTAATCTTGTTTGCATTGGTTTTGTTTGTGCAAAACCTTTTCAATTTAATACAATGAAAATTGTCCATTTTACATCTCTTGGTGCTCTTTACTTCTTGTTTGGTCATAAATTCTTCTCTTCTCCAGGGATCCGACAGATAAACTATTCCTTGCTCTTCTAATTCACTTATGGTGTCACCCTTTATATTTAAATCATGTGCCAATTTTGGCCTTATCTTGGTATATGGTATAAGATGCTGGTCAATGTCAGGGGTAGGGAACCTGCAACCTTGAGGCCACATGTGACCTTCCAGGTTCTTAGGTATGACCTTTCAACTGAGTCCAAATTTTACAGAATTAATCCTTTTATTATGGGTATTTGTTCTGTGAAGTTTGCATTCAGTTAGTGGGCTGCATGGGAGTTCCTAGAGGGCCACATGTGGCCTTGAGGTGACAGATTCCCCACCCCTGGTCTATACCAAATTTCTGCCATACTGTTTTCAAGTTTTCCCAGCAGTTTTTGTTAAATAGTGAGTTCTTGTCCCAAAAGTTGGAATATTTGGATTTATCAAACACTAGGTTACTGTGGTCACTTACAGTAGTACAGAGCCTTGTGTACCTAATCTATTCTACTGATTTACCACTCTGTTTCTTAGCAAGTGCCAGATGCTTTTGATGATTACCGTTTTACAATACAGTTTGAGATCTGTTGTAGCTGGGCCACCTTCCTTCACGTTTGTATTCATTAATCCCATTGACATTCTTCACATTTTGTTCTTCCAGATGAATTTTGTCATGATTGTTTCTAGTGCTCTAAAATAATTTGTAGGTACTTTGATTAACATGGCATTGAATAAATAAATTGTGTTTTGTAATTGTGTTTATAATAATTCCTGGATTTGTCTTGGCATATGTGGGAGTATTTTATATTGTTTACAATAATTTTAAAAGAAATTTCTCTTTCTATCTCTTGCTGCTGGACTTGGTTGATAATACATAGAAATTCTGATAATTTATGTGGGTTTATTTTATATACTGCAATTTTGCTGAAGTTGTTAATTATTTCAACTAATTTTTTTAGTTATTTGCTAGGATCCTCTAAGTATACCATTATATCAAAAAGTGAGTTTTGTTTCTTCATGGCTTTTTTTTTTGTTTCCTCATTTGTTTTCCTCATTAAAATTCCTTCAATTTAATTTCTTCTCTTATTGCTATAGCTAGCATTTCTAATACGATATTGAGGTGGTAATGAGCATGCTTGTTCACCCCTGATCTTACTGGGAAGGCTTATGGCTTATCCTTATTACAGATAATGCTGCTGATTTAAAACCATAGCTACTACTTATCATTTTAAGGAAAGCTCCATTTATTCCTATGCTGTGTTTTTAATAGGAATGTGTATTGTATTTTGTTAAAAACTTTTTCAGCATCTATTGCGATAATCATATGATTTTTGTTGATTTTGTTATTGATATGGTTAATTATGCTAATAGTTTTTTTATTGAACCAGCCTGGTATAAATTCCTAGTATAAATCCTACCTGGTCATAGTACATGATCCTTATGAAATATTGCTGTAATCTCCTTGCTAGTATGCTATTTAAAATTTTTGCAACGATATTCATTATGGGAATTGGTTTACAATTTTCTTTTTTCTGTTTTTACTCTTCCTGGTTTAGGTATCAGCACCATATTTGTGTTGTAAAAGGAATTTGGCAGACTCCTTTGCCTGTTTTTAAATTTTCAAATAGATTATATAGTATTGGAATTAATTATTTTTTAAATGTTTGGTAGAACTCACTAGTGAATTCATCTGGTCCTGAAGATTTTTTCTTAAGGATTCATTAATGGCTTGTTCAACATCTTTTCTTTTCTAAGATGGAGTTAGTTAAGTATTCTATTTCCTCTTATGCTAATCTGGGCAATTTATGTATACATATATATACATACATATATATATATATATATATATATATATATACACACACACATATATATGTAAATATTCATCCATTTTGCTTAGATTGTCAGGTTTATTGGCATAGCTCCTGATAATTGCTTCGATTTCCTCTTCATTGGTGGGGAATTCGTCCTTTTTATTTCTGATATTGGTAATTTGTTTTCCTTTTTTCCTTTTTAAAAATCAATTTAACCAGAGATTTATCTATTGTATTGGTTCCCCCCCCCCAATAAAATCAGCTTCCAGTTTTATTTATTAGTTGAATAGCTTTCTTACTTTTAAGTTTATCATTCTCTTCTTTAATTTTCAGGATTTCTAATTTAGTGTTTAATTAAGGATTCTTAATTCGTTCTTTTTGTAGTATTTTTATTTAGTTGCATGCCCAGTTCATTGACCTGCTCTTTCTATATTTTATTGATGTAAGTGTTTAAAGACATAAAATTTCCCCTAGGTACTTTGACTGCATCCCACAAATTTTGATATATTGTCTCATTGTTTTCACTCTCTTTAAAGAAGTTATTGTTTGCATAATTTGTTCTTTGACCTGCTTATTCTTTAGAATTAGATTATTTTCCAATTAATGTTTAATCTTTAATCTTCCCACTGCTTTTTATTGAATGTAATTCTTACTGAATTATGATCTGTAAAGGATGCATTTAACATTTCTGCATTTTATTGTGATGTTTTTATGCCCTAATATTTGGCTAGTTTTGGTGTAGGTGAGAAAATGGCATATTCCTTTCTATTACCATTCAATGTTGTCCAGAAGTCTATCATATCTAACTTTTCTCTTTTTAAATTTTTCTTTCCATTTTAGACTCAAATGCTAAGACTTAAATATACAATAAGAAAATAAAAAGAAACATATTATAAACTTAAATATTGAAACAAATACAAAATGTGAAAAAAAGCATTGCCATATGTACAGCAGAACATAAGAGATTAAAAATATACAGCAATAAATTTACATTTCAAGAAAACTTATTTAGTAAATACTATACACTGTATTGAGAGCTGTCCATCTTTGCTTCCTTGTAAGTTCTTTTGTTCATTGTTGTACACTGTAACGCCATGCACCAGCAGATTCCCAAAGGAACTCTACTGTGAACAGCTTTTAGAGTTCAGATTACAAAATACAGTGAACACTCTGTTTATTCCATTACAAATCAAGACAAACATTCACAATATATCACAATATAATT
>CM053584.1:169777795-169801776 GCA_028627135.1 Pseudochirops cupreus
GTTTGGTCATTCCAGCCATTTTCCTCAGGGCCATCCCCACTCCCAATTCCTTCATGTACTCGTCAAATCCTTTACTTTCCACAAGATGCCATTTGCCTAGCATCTGCTTGGGAAGGACCATGTTGATTCAGGAGAGAAGAGGAGGGAAGAAACCCAGAGAAGAGCCTTTTGTTTTATAAATTAAGAAGTTTTTGCCCAAACAAATCTAATAAAGTTAAGGTGAAAGGGAAATAATTTACTGGGAAAAATATTTGCATCCTTTCTCTGATAAAGATCTCATTTTCAAGATACATAAGAAATCAATTCAAATTTATAAGAAAAAGAACCATTTCCTAATTGATAAATGGTTTAAGGATATGAACTGACAGTTCTCCGGGAAAGAAGCTCAGGCCATTAATAGTCATATGAAAATATGTTCTGATTTTCTCTGGTTGTCCTCTATGTCTAGAATGCTCTCCTTCCTTATCTCTGCCTCCTTAAGACTTCCCTGCCCTCCTTCAAGTCCCAGCGAAAGTTCTGCCTTCTATAAGAGGCAAAGGCTTTTCCCCAGTCCTCTTTAATCTTAGCACTTTCTTCTGATATTATCGCCTACATATCCTTTAATATATCTTATTTGATTTTAATTGTATATTGTCTCCCCCATTAGAATATGAGCTCCTTGAGAGCAGGACTTTTTTGGGGGGGAGGGGGGAAATCTGTCTTTGTATTCCTAACTCTTTTTAAAAATTTTTAAAAATATTTTTTACAATTTAATGATTTATTTTTAGTTTTCAGCATTCATTTCCACAAGATTTTGAGTTACATATTTTCTCCCCGTCTTTTCCCCTACCCCCACCCCAAGATAGTAAGCCTACTAAATACCCCTTCCCCCAATCTCTTCTCTCTTATATCATCCCCATCACCCCCCTAACTTTCTAGTAGGGCAAGATGGTTTTCTATACCCCAGTACCTGTATATTTTATTTCCCAGTTGCATGTAAAACAAATTTTTTTAACATAAAAAAACACTTTGATTTCCAGATTCTTACCCTTCTTCCCTCCTCACCCACTGCCACTGGGAAGATAGGCATTTCAATATAGGTTGTACATATATAATTACACAAAATGTTTCCATGGTAGTTATATTGTGAAAAACTAATATTTTCCTCCATCCTATCCCGCCCCCCACATATTCTATTTTCTACTTTGACTCCGTCCCTTTTCAAAATTGTTTGCTTCTAACTACCCTCTCCTCCAGTTTGCCCTCATCTTCTATCATCCCCTCTTTTATTACCTTTCCCCCTACTTTCCTGTAGGGCAGTGGTTCTCAACCTTCCTAATACCACGCCCCTTTAATACAGTTCCTCATGTTGTGGTGACCCCTAACCATAAAATTATTTTTGTTGCTACTTTATATCTGTAATTTTGCTGCTGTTATGAATCATAATGTAAATATCTGATATGCAGGATACATTTAAATTGAACATAACCCACAGGTTGAGAACCATTGCTGCAGGGTAAGATAACCCTGCACACCCAGAAGACTGAGGCTTTACTTTAAATACTAGACCTGACATTGAACTGAATTCATGTTCCATGTGAGGGAGAAGTTTGTTTTTTTTTTTTGTTTTGTTTTCGATGTGCTTCATCCTCTGGCATTTTGTAATGTAATTGATGAACTGGTGCCATTCAGTCTAGCCCTTGGGAAACAAAGACTAGACTCTGACCCAAATTGCATGTCATGCCTCATCTCCCATTCCCACTCCTTGGTTTTTGAAGAAGGAACATTACCCTCTCACCATCTATCCTCACAAGACCCTGGAATGTAGAGGCCCTGGTCATCTAGTACTTAAGAGTTCTTGTCTTCTCTGGGACAAAATCTGCCTTCCCCTTCTACCTGTCCCTGTATTCTCATTCTCATCCACTTCCATCTTTTTACTCTCTAGTCCCTTTCATCTCAGAGGAAGAAGGGGCCCTCCTCCTTGCCAAGGCCCCTTTCTTGCCCATGTGCTCTCTATTCTGTTCCCTCCCATGTACTTAAGGAGATTGCCCATCTATCACTCACTCTATTTCATTTTCAGTTTTTCTGTATACTTGCTCTGGAATACCCAATCTACAAAACAAAAACAAAAACACCAACCTTCACGTTATTCTTCCATCAACTCAAGCTATTAATCTTTTCTTTTTCATTATCAGACTTCCAGAAGGAATTGTCTGTACTCACTTTTGCTGTTTCTTCATTTTTCATTCCACTCTGACTTCTGATACCACCACTACTAAAATGATTCTTTCCAAGGTTGCCAACAGTCCCTTTACTGCTAAGTCCAAGGTCCTATTTTGACTTCTTAGTAGTTTTTGATCCTATTGACAGCTCTGTCCTTTTGGATGCTGTATCCTTCCTGGATTCCTTGACATTGCTACTGAATATTCTCCTGTCTAAACCATTCCTGTTCATTCTCCTTTGCTGAATCATCATATATCTCCTTTTTCTTTTATGTGGGTGTTCCCCAGAGTTTTGTTTTAGTCCTTTTCTATCTCTGTAGTCTTTCCTTTAGAGACCTCAATAGTTCTATAGGTTCAAGTATCATTTCTATGATAATGACTCTCAGATCTGTATAGTTAGCTGTAAGTTGACTTCACTTACAGCTTCACTCGTGTCATCAGTTGCCTGTTAGATAATCCCTTCCAGATGTTCTGTAGGCATCTCAAATTCAATATGTCCAAACAGAACTCATCTTCAACCGCAAACCTGCCTCTCCAAATTGCCCTATTTCTGTTTAGGACACCACTACCTTCTAAGTTACAGAGTTTTGTAACCTCATTGTCATCCTTGACTCTCTCCCTCTCCCCCTATTCAGTCATTTGCCAGGTCTTATTGATTCTATCTGCATAACGTATTTTCTCCAATTGGAGAAAATCATACTAATGGGTCATACCCCAAATGTAATACTCATATCTCTTTCCTCTGTATAGTTACACAAACCATCTATAATACCTAGAATGTACTCCCTTCTCAACTGTGCCTCTCAGGATTCATGTCTTCAGACTTCAAGGTTCTGTCCAGATACTACCTCATCTATGAAGGCTTTTCTCATCCTTCTATCCTCTCTTAACAATGTTAAGATTGTTCTCTTCTTTAATTTTCTTTGTTCTATCCCTTTTTTTCTAATAATGCTTTATTTGTTATAGTGCAGAATTACCAGGTAGCTTTTTTGAACTTCATTAGGCTGTCTGTTAAGAGGCCTGTATTGAAAGCCTTTTTTGCATCACAGAAAGACCTCTCAGGATTTGAGCTCAGTCATCCAGAACTCAGGGACACCTGACTAATTAATCTTCAATCTGGTTCAATACATTTTAAAATAGAATTTTATCATACTCTTTCAGAGTCACAACAGATTTTTGAAAAGGGAAAAAGTCCCCAAATGACCAACTGTATTTTATAATAACATTTAAGTAAATGTTATTGAGTCCTTAGGACATGGCCTTTGGCATCTATACGATTTGAACTTATTCGTCAGCCTTTTGTACTATGCCTTTCTCAGTAACAAAAACCATTTAAAACCTTTTAATATTGTTTTTTACTGTTATGGCCAGTGGAATCAGGGAAGTTGGCTTTGATACAAATTCAATATCATTTCCTTCAAGAATTAACTCATCTTTTTGAGCTTGAGAAATTGCACAAGCGGCACCTACCTGCTCTTTGGGTATATTTGTCCACTCATGAGGATTCTGATTTCAGTGAGCCATTCTGTTCAATAAAAATGCTGATGGGGAAGTGAGTATGGCAGCCCTCATTTCATGGTGAAAACCCCAGGCAACTCCTTTAATTGTGTTTTGGACATGACTTCAGGTTGGGTGAACTGTTGCAATTTTTTACCAACATTCTCACTACTCGTCAACCTAGAGCTTTTTTTTCTTTTTTCCAGGGAGACTGAGCTCAACATTGATGTTTGAAATCCCTTCAAAAGATTCGTAATAACTATCTGGCCCTTTAGACATATGTCAGAGTTTTCTGTGATATTGAAAATCTGGTTATTGAGAATGGTCTTTATTCTCAACTGCATGAATGGGCCAAAGAGCTGTTACACTTGTTTGAATATGTGCTCGAGCTCCTTCGCCTTCCCCTTCCCCTTCCCCCTCAAAAGAATGTTCCTTGAAGGAAGAGAGTGGATTTGATTTTTATGTCCACACTAAAAAAAGAAACATAAATTAGACATTTTAAGTTTTAATGCATTTTTAGTTTCAAAAGGTAGTATAATAAACATAAGGGAAAGTAATTTGTTACCACATACCTAAAAACAGTTTCTCCTCTGCATTGTTCTTAATTTGTATTATGCTATTGGTAGATAAGGAGTTTCATTTTGGAAGTCTTTGTGGATGATTCCCATTTAGGACTTTTCACTGTGCTTTTGCACTAGGTAAATGAGCTACCAGTTCTTACATAGTATGGGTCAAGTGGTCAAATGAGGGGAGCTTTGGATTTTAGAACTCTAATTTGATTTCTCCCTTAGTGATTTATTTTAGACCTTTAACTATTGTCTTTCAGTTTTCTTTTCTATAAAATTGCTTATTTTAAAATTAGTCAATAAACCGTTGTGAAGAAGCTCTTTGTCCATTTCACGACAGTTTATTGACAAATAGCTACTTTTTTTTCTCTCTCAGTGTGTCATTGGGCAGCTAGATGGTGCAGTGGATGGATCACTGGGCCTGGAGACACCAGGACCTGAGTTCAAATTCGGCCTCAGACACTTACTAGCTGTGTGACCTTGGACAAGTAATTGTTTGCCTCAGTTTCCTTATCTGTAAAATTAACTGGAAAAGGAAATGGCAAACCACTCTAATATCTTTGTCAAGAAAATATCAAATGGTGTCATGAAGAGTTGGACATGCTCTCATGCTACCAAAACTTTATAAGAAATAGTTTGTTTTATATATTTTTGTTATTAAAAAATGTGTATGTTCATGGGCAGGTATGTGCTGAGGTAGACATGCCTTCCCTGGGCCTTAAACTCTGGACTAATACATTTCTACTTGTTTATTAACTCAATTTGTAATTGCTCTCTGAGTATATGTAATAGTATATAGAAGTGCAAATCATAACCATTGGTTACTAAACCTGATGGTTTACAAAAATTTATTTCACAAAATTTTTAGTATGGAAGATATTTTATGTTTAATATTGTAGAAGGCAATATGGACAGATTTATAAAGTTGAAAAAGAGGACTTACAAGATTGCCTTCTAGAAAAGGATTTATTGGTACATGGAACAAAATTTTTTAAAAGATGCAGTCATGCAAAAATAATTTTAAAGTCACTTTCTCAAAGGTACTTTTTTAAAAAAATAAAGATTTTTAAAAATTTAAAAATTAAATAAATGCTTATAATTAATTTGATCCTATATATAATTCCTTCCCCAACAGATCTCATAATTGAAAGGAGAGACAGCTTACAAGTCATTTTACTAAAAAGCCCCAGAATTGTGCCATTTGTCTCTTTATGTTTAATATTCTTAGCGAAATGGGGAGACAATTGGGTACTAAGTTTTCATCTTAAATTCTTTTCTAGACTACTTTAATAGACATGGCGAGTGAAGAAGAAAAATTGGAGATCTTGGATGCAGAATTTGATCACTATGTGGTAGATATGAAGCCTTTCGTTCTAAAATTACACCATAAGTCAGGTAAGACTGTTCATTTATTATGTTAAGATACCTTATTTGTGTTTTGAATTTCATTTGGGAAGACAGCATGGCTCAGTGGAAAGACCATTCAACTTATAATTATGGGACCTGAATTCAAATCCTGGCTTTACTGCTTATTACCTGTGTGACCTTGGCAAATTCATTTAACCTCTCTGGTCCTCAAGTTCTGCTTCTGTAAACCTAGAGGGTTGGACTAGATGACATTTAAGCTTTCTTCCTACTCCGGATCTATGATCATTTGATTTTTGATCTTATAATTAATTGTTCTTTGACTACTGTAAGTTGTCATTCTTAGGCTATTGTAAGTTTACTCTGGTAAAGTTTGGTTGAACTGAATAATTTTCAAAGTTGAAAGAAACCTATTTTTTTCTTAACAAACAAGAACAGAGCAATCCAATAATGTTGTATAATATCTTTAATCTGAGGCTAACATAAGCATATTTTGTGTTCTACCTTGTATCAAAATAATAAAAAGGAATCTCAGTGCAACACTACATACTATGTTACAAATGAAACAGTTTTGTAACAAAGTCTTTCGGTACTTTGACACCTTAATAGAAGAACATCCATTGTCAGTGTGCTTTTCATTTTCAAATGCTTTTCATTTTCAAATTCATTTTCATTTTCAAAAGGTAAAAGGGGACCCTAAGCAAAATTAAGTATTTAGCATAATAAACCATCAGTTCTTCAGCCTTTTCTTTCTGCATCCTTTTTCTTCTTAAGGAGTAATTTTCTTTTCTTTTTTTTTTTGCTTTTTGGAGGGGGGAAGGTAGGGCAATTGGGGTTAAGTTACTTGCCCAAGGTCACACAGCTAGTAAGTGTTAAGTGTCTGAGGCCACATTTGAACTCAGGTCCTTCTGACTCCAGAGCTCATGCTCTAGTCACTGCTTTACCTAGCTGCCCCTTAAGGTGTAATTTTCTCCCATGTCAATACAAAGTTCTCTTTTCTAACAAAAAGAAATGATCTTATTATAATTTATTTTCATTTCTTGAGTGATTAAACTTTATTATGAATGAGTTTCTGCCAGTATGTTAGTTACATCAGAAAAATATTTTCATGTTAGGCCTTTTACCTTTAGTTGTGTAATGAAAGGTTTTTGCCCTTTTTAAAGGAATTTCAAGGATGGTACAAAATAAAGATATGAGGTAGAAGGGAGCTATTTCTTCTACCATGAAAAAAATGCTCAAAACACAAAAGACTCAAAGTATGCATTAATATATATTTAAGACAGAAATTATGACCTATTATCTATTTTAAAATCTTCTGTGACATCAAGACTGTCAGGAGACTTTTGGGATAGCTGAACAGACATTTCACATTTGCTTCATATCTGAACCACAGTTCAAGATCTCTATCTTCTGACCAGTCAGTCATGCATAGCTCATCCTTCTGGTGGCAATCATTTTCTCCTTTGGGAAGGGTATAATTGTAGGGAACACCTCACGGTTCAGTGACTTTGGAACTCTTTAGTTTATGAGGTGGCTGCCAAGGCCAGAAACATCCATTTCTCAGAATTGTTGTTTGGTTACCTGTGCTCAGGGAAAGGAACATAAAGGCCTTGAAGAGGCAGTTAGGAACTTGAGATCCAATATTAGGCTTATCTAGACAAACACGTATTCTCACTGCGTTGTGCTAGTATCTACTATAGCTGCTGCTGGAGATAGGGAGGAGGAGTGAAAAGGGAAAAAGATCCTTCTCCTCATCCCCTTCCACCATCAGGAAATTGAAAGGAAAGTGGGAAGCATTCCAAACAACAATTTGTAAAATTGAAGAAGAGGAAGAGCAGCAGCAGAGGCTTTTTTTAAAGTCCAGTGAGTGAACAGCTCTTCTTGGTTCGGTCACTAGTCATCTTCAACACAGCCCTGTTGTCAAAGGGACCAAGAGACTATCCAGAAACCTCTAATCATGCATGACCTTTAGCAGGGGGCCAGAGTATATGTGTCATTGGAAGAGGCTCACCTCCACAGGAAATGCTAAATTGTTGCTACAGATAAATTTAGTTGGGGAAGTGGGTGGTGTAGTCCTTTATGGAATGGAAATGGAATGGGGAAAAAAAAAACACTTTTTAAGTCTTTACTGTAGGCTAAGCTGGGGAAAGAAATAGAAAACTGAGACAATACCTGCTCTCAAGGAGCTCACATTCTTTTGGATTGTGGCATCATATAAAGGAAGGTTCATGTTTGTGGGCAAGGAGATGGGAGGATTTGGTTGGGCCAAGGAGAGTCTCACTTGGGGTATGTGGAGAGGAAGCAAACTCTATCTCTAACTTTAACTAATCTTGAACTTTTTCAGTGATACCTTTTATTTTTATGTCACCTACATTTCCCATTCCCTTTTTCCTCTCAGAGAGTCATCTCTTATAACAAAGAATAAAATAAAAACAGTTCATTAAAACTAACCAGTGCATCAGCAGAATCTGATACTACAAACAGTGTTTGACTTCTAACCTCTTCAAAGAAGAAAGGGAGAGATGTTTTTTTTAGAGCCAAGCTTAGTTATTTATTTCACAGTTTTTAGTTTCTGTAGTTTTGTTGTTCTTTCCTTCTATGCTGTGGTAGTCATTGGATATAGCACTTTATAGCACTTTCCTGCTTTTGCTTACTTTACTTTCTATCAGTTCATAATAGTCCCTGCATACTTCTCTATTTTCATTATAGTCATCATTTTGATGGTACAGTAATATTCCATTATAATCTTGTGCCATAATTTATTTAGTCACTCCCCAAGAGATGGACATCTGCTCTGTTTTGAGTTTTCTGCTATTGTAAAAAGTTCTGCTTTAAATATTTTGGTATTTATAGGGCCCTCCTTTTTATCATTGAACTTGTGATTTTGATATAGCAGTTGACTCTCTTGGTTAAAAAGTATGAACATTTTAGTCACTTTCTTAGCATAATTCCAAATTGTTTTATAGAATAGCTTTTTAGTTATTCTTGCCAAGTAGCAGCGTGGAAACTGGCCTTAGAAATAGGAAGCCCTGGGTTCAGGTCCCATCTTGGACACACTTAGCTATATGACCCTGGGCAAATCACTTAACCTTTCGGTGCTCTATGCAGTTGTCTCAGACTATAAATTAAAGAGGTCCTGATCTACATTGGAAGTTTCTTTACTTCAAATTTCCTCTGCTGATTAAATTACAGGTGTGGATCTTCCTCCTTCTCCCCTCTTCCCTTCCCATTCTTGAAGTCAGGGGCTAAGCTTAGTAGTTTCATCCAGCTGGAGTACAAGTACTGTTGGTACCCTTGGGGAAAAGCCCTACTTGTTCACCTTATTTATCGTTCTGAGAAGTATTGTATTTCTACTCTTTGCCCTCCCTTTCCACATGTTCTAGATTTTACATGCACACACACACACGTGTATATATGAGATATATATGTATATATGTGTGTATGTATATATATATGTATATATAGATACATACACACATACACAAAACATACACACATTTTTTTTTTACTGTTCCCATTATTTCCCCAGTGTTGGGACTCTCTCTATTGACCTTACCAGTTTTGCTAGTGAAGCCTCTAAAGACAAAATGTGTTATATCTTTGTTAAAAAAGATATTGGAGGCAGTGTGCTATAGTGGTGAGAGTACTGAATTTAGAATCTGGAAAGAAGTGACCTATAATACCTCACTAGTTCTAGCTACGAGACTAAAGTTGACTAAGGAGTTAACCTTTCTGAGCTCCATCCTGTTTCTTTGCAAGTCTGGAGGCGCCAACATCTACAGTACTCGCCATGCAGGTGTGTGGGGAGTGGATGGTATAACACACATAAGGCTCTCTTCAAGCCTTGGAATCACACATATGTACACACATGTATTTATGTACACATTTGTTATTGTTACAGTATTGTTGCTGTTGGATGACCTAGTGTAGTGAAATTTCATTTTGTAAGTGTGTATGATTCATATTTAATTGATAAATAAAAAGTTTAAACTAATCATTTTGAGAGAACAGCACAGAGGGCTTTTCATGGATCAGGTCTACCTGAGTTTAAGTCCTGTCTCTGATATGTGCTGTGTGGCCTGGGTAGGTCACCTTAATTGTCAGCACCATCAGCAGTTTTTAAAGACTGTGAGTTACATGTTACTAGTTTATCTGCAGAAATGAAGGGAGTTTCTACACAAGGAGGTACCTCCACGGATAAAGCCATAGATATGGACTCCAGCTTCCCACCTACTCAAATTATTTCTGCTTATGTAATCTTTATATGAAATGTCGAATTTCCATTATTCCTACTTGAAATTTAAGTAAGTGATTTATTTCGACTTGCATAGTTTGTAAACCAAGAAGTCAAGTTTTTCAGAAACGTGACTCATGTTCCCATGCTAGTAATGACATTGGCAAAGTGGTAAATCCAGCACTAATACATTTTATAGGCAAAACAAATAAACCCGACCTTTATAAACCCAAGGGATTTAAGGCAGAATTATGATTTTGTTAGAGACATAATCTTCAAATTTAATTTGACTGATGATAGATTAATGTTAAAATATAGTTTTTATGAGAACTAAAAGTATGCTATTGCACATCAAAATAGTTTAACCAATGGATGTGGATTAGATAGTGCTATATTTTAAAAGTAGATTTTTAAAAGGATAATTGTTTTATGGAATTATCTGTAAGTAATACTCAATTATTTTCAGGAATATTAATAATAAACCCTCTGAGTTAGACAAAAATCCCTGGTAATTGTTCCTTTTAATGGATAAAAGTTTTGAAATTTATTTTCCCAGTAAGTTTTAAAAAGCTAAATAATAATTCAGTGATTGTATTTTATCTTCTTCTAGATTTGTACAACCGGAATTACAGAAGGATTTCTACAGTACAACTATTGAAATGGATTTATTTCTCTATTTTTAGAGAGGTCCTTACATTACCTTTCACTAGAAAAAATTAGTTTATACTTATTTCAAAATTCTTTGTTTTCTGAAATTCTTTTTTAGTAAAAATTTTCATAATAGTTAACGAAGTTACATTTCTGGACAAAAACAATTCATTTCAACAATATTTTATTTAAGTACCTACTGTGTATAAGTAGCATGTTAGATACTGGGGCTACAGACTGGTTTTTTTTTTTGAGGGGGGAATACAAGGCAATTGGAGTTAAGTGACTCACCCAAGGTCACACAACTAGTGTGCCAAGTGTCTGAGGCCAGATTTGAACTCAGGTCCTCCTGACTTCAGGGCTGGTGCTGTATTTACTGTGCCACCTGGATGCCCCTGTTTTTTTTTTTTTTTTAGGACAAATGATATGTATAAAAATGACACAAATCATAGGAAAATGAGAAGTACAAAGACAAGTCCAGGGAAAACTTTGCTCCATGTATGTTTTTGTAATACTGCCTTGTATTTTCTGGAAAATATAATAGTAACAAGTATTGTATTTTTCTAGAGCGACAGAGGTGTGCACTTTGGATTAAAAAACTATGTGAACCTTCAGGAGCAGGCACAGGAATAATGGGTAGGAAGAATCGGAACCTGTATGCAAAACTATTAATACATATGCTTAGAAGAGGAGTTTTAGAAGGTCCTTTTACATACCGACCTGAACCAGGGACATTGAAAACTTTACCATCTTACATGGTGGGTATCATCCAAATATGATATTTATTTTATTTCTTTAGAAGGGATTATCGGCACATGATCTCTTTTGCAGAGAGAATATTCTAAATTGGCTTTTGGTAAATGAAGGCAAAATTGTTTAATTATTCAATCAGGTTATTTAGAACTTTGGGCTTTTATTACTATTCCTCCTTTTAGAAAATTAGGTAAAAATCTGGGGTCTAGATATTTAATCTTAAGATACTTTTTCCTTCTCAACTTTTATTTCTTTTGTTTAACTCATATTATTATTAGAATATATACACATATAGACATATATTTAAACATATACATGTATTTGAGACTTCAAAACTTTTATATTTACCTATATTGCTCTTCATTTTTTTTACTTTAAAAAAGAAAAGGAATTTTATAGAATAACTTTGCAAAACAATTGTTGTTTAGCTTAGGCATCTGCCTGAGAGATGACTGCGTACCTATTTCATAGCTTTAATTTTTGTTTATGATGAACAGGTAATTTTTCTTGGATAAAATTCAGCACTACAAAAACCTGTTAAAATTCTTTCAAACTGTAACTGTTGATGTAATAAGCAAATATTTTTATTTTATAAATCAACCTTCAAAAACATATCAAACTTAATTTTGCTGTCAACTTTTACTTTGTAACATGAAAAATGTTGAATGGAATTATACCAGAAGACCTTTAAGTTCCTTCCGGCTGAAAATTTCATGACATTATAATAGTTGTGTTTCTTGTAAAAAAAAATATGAGCTCTGTAGTGTCTGTCAGAGGTGCCACATTGCTAGGCTGATTTATTTTCCTTTGGCAGGAAATACAACATGGTGGTGGTGTTTGTGGGTTAGATTCATGGCCCTGAACCAGTTGGAAAGTTGTAGAGTTTGAGTGCTTGAGTACTCTCCCTAGGGTGCCAAGTCATGATAATGACTTATAAGGAACAAATTCATCACATTACATTTAACATTTCTTAATGGGGATCTTAAAATTCTCAACAGTTGGTAATATGTAATATAAATTTGGTCTATATTTCCTTAAAAAAGTTAAAAGTGAAATTTCATACATTGGCTTGCCACAGATTGGGTCAGATGTCATAATTTCTTTCCTCTGTCTTTGTTATGAAAAATTAAGTTACAATCAAGAATTTTGGGGGTAGTCGTTATATGGGGTGATATTTAATTAGAAACTGAAATAAATATTATTTCATAAATTGCCTTCATATTTTAATGTCAAGAAGACTGATTCCTTGATCTTTGGGACAGAGGTCAGGCTTTCATATACACATAGAGAGAGGGATGGACCTCTCTGGGAAAATTGATGCAGAAAGAATATATTGTTTTTCTGTATTTAAGGGGATAACTGATTAGGCATGTTTGTTGAATTGAATGAGAGTTGCTTAGGTCTTAATGAGTAAAAAATAAAATTTTCACATTCTACTCAGAGGGAAAAAATATAGAGTGTAAATATACTGAACTTTACTGAAAAAATGTGAAAACTGAACTTTTATCAATTGAATCATATTTTTTCATTGATTGATATGTTGCAATTTCAGAGTTACTTTATCTTTCTTGTAGTAAATCTCACTTGATAGAGGTTTCTGACACTTTAGATTTGTCAGGTCCTTAGTCTAAAAGTAGTTAATACTCTACAAAGAATGCTCTGCCTTTTAAAGCACATTCCAGAAAACCTTTTGGTAAAGCTAAGAATTTTTATGTAATGCAAATAATTATACCATAATTTTAATGGTTTAAAAATTTAATTGTAGATCATAGTTTTGTGTTTTTTAAGTTCCAAGATATAGATAATATTCTTGGCTTCACTTTTTAACTGAATCTTGAATATTGTATTTGAAGATTAAATTTTTTTAAGGAAGATTGTTAAACCTGAAAATTGATAGAAATGATAACTGATTGAGTCATGAGAGTATATTTTAAAAAAATTTCTTAGTTTGAAGATTAAATTTTTTTAAGGAAGTTTGTTAAACCTGAAAACTGATAGAAATGATAACTGATTGAGTCATGAGAGTACATTTTTAAAAATTTCTTAATTGTTTTTTCAATAGTCCATCTATTTTGATGAGCCAAATTTAGCAAGAGCAAAATGTTCAAATCCAGAGAGATTACCAGACTGGGTAAAGAGTGAATTGAGGCCAACTGAATATAGATCAAGTGAATCATGGAGACTTTCATCTGATGAAGATGCTACATTTATGCAATCACCAACAGTTGCACAGAGGTATGTTATAAAAATAAAACTTTTTAGTTCTGGCTACTTTTATTATACTGCCTCTTTATTTAGTTCCCAACTCATTTTTATTACGTGTAACACGAAGGGATTGGAATAAATGCTAATGTCCTTTCCAGTTCTATCAGCTTTCTGATTATATTTTAATTATAATGGATGTTTATTTACTACATACATATGCACACATATACATATTCACATGCATATATATCTTTACCAGAAATAACTTTTTGTATCTTTTAATAAATGATTTTGTTTTTCTTTATAACAAAAAAGATCGCAGAATTTTAGGAAGGGCAAATTTAGAATCAAGTAGTCTAATTTGTAATTATAACATACCTGGCAAATGATTATCCAGCCTCTACTTGAAGACCTCTAATGAGACAGAATCCCCTTATTTCACAAGGCAGCTGTTAAAGCAAATAAGTTGATTCTCTTGCATTGTTATTTGATTACCAGATGTTATTAGAAATATAGATTTGTTAACTTATCAAGCAATTGCTAGGGTATTTGAGCATGTCCTACTTTTACCCAGGTGCAGACCCTCATTACCTCATACCTGGAATATTGTTAATATCCTTCTGGTTGGTTTTCCTGCCTCAAATCTCTCCCCATCTCCTGACCATCCTCCACTCAGCAGTCAAATTGATCTTCCTAACTTGAAAGTCTGACCATGTCGCTCCTACCCCCAATTTGATAAATACTAGTGGCTTCCTGTCACTGCCAGGATCAAATATAGAATCCTCTGTTTGTCCTTTAAAACCCTTCATAACCTGATCCCTTCCTACCTTTCCAGTTTTCTTTCACCTTACTCCTCTTCTGTAAACTCTGTGATCCAGTGACACTGGTAACCTTTTTGTTTTTCACACCTCATACGTTCACCCTCTCCCTGCTCTGGCTATTTTCACTGGCTGACCCCCCACCTCTAGAACTTTCTATGTCTTTATCTTCAACCTCCTACCTTCCTTGAAGTCAAAGCTAAAGTCTTGCCTTCTACAAGAAGCCTTTCTCAGTCTTTCTTAAATCCTGGTACCTTCCCTCTCAGGTTATCTCCAATTTATCTTCCATGTATTCTTTCTCATTGGATTGTGAACTTCTTGAGAACAGCAACTTTTTTTAATGAAGGGGGCTATCCCCAGCACTTAGTACAGAGCTTGACATAGTATGTGCTTAATAAATTCTTGTTGACTTGACTTTACTGGATTAGAATCTCAAATAAAAAGGGAAGTTCAAGAGTTCATATACCTTAAAGCAGTTTTATAAAACCACACTCTTTGCATTGTAGCTACATCTGTAATAGAGAGTTTATCTAACAGAAAGGTAAAGAGGCATTTGTGATGCTATATGATAACAAATCACTGACATAGTCTCATGGACTACAGGCTACAGAGAAAGATATTGCAAATTATAGAGAACCAAATCATGAAATTAGTAGAAAAGGAGACCTTCGTATCTGTAATATTACTAGAATACTATAAGCAAGTAATCTTTATTCTCTAGCTATTAGTTTAATGGTCTAGTTATTTCAACTATGATATTAAGGCCTCTTGATTCTAATTTACCTAGAAGTCAGGTGCTTTAATATTCTTCTTCTTTGATCCCCTGCTTTGTATCTCTTCCACACAACGAAGACATTTCAAACTGTGATACACATTCTCATTCTCTTCAAATTCTTTTAATTTAGAAAATATCATATTTAATTTAATTTTATTAAACAAAATAAACGCAATTTAATTCACTATTTTGTTCTGGACTAAAAATTTTTTTTCTTGTCAGAACTTGTTGTCATACAATTGTAATTATTATAACAATTCCAAAGAATGTCATTAATTAGTTCTGAAAGTCCATGGATCATGTGATAGCTAGAGAAAGGTGTTCTTATAGTCACTTATAGGAGGCGGTGTTATTATGTGGGATAGCAAGTCAGTCTTATTCTGATAATTTATCAAATTTCGACCTTTACAAGTAGGATAGAATAATCCAGGTCACTTGTCTGAAGAACAGCCAAAAGATAACTATCTATGTCCATTTTGGTAATGAGGAGCCAGATGGAAACCTTGTTTCTTGTCCAGAGGTCATACGAGGAATGCTGTGGCAAATCCTTTGTGCTTCAGAGTGGAAAATCCTTTTCATCAGTGGCCACATGGTTAATTGCTAGATTTAAATTTAAGTATGAAGTGTGATTCCAAATTTTAAGGCCTTGGCACTTTAACACAGTGTTGATGCTTGTCCAGTGACCTATAGGAAGTGAATCATATTCTTTACATACTTATTATAAGTGAAACTAGAAGAGAGAGAAATTGAATCAAAATGAAAGGATGCCTCACAGGGTTATCCTTATAGAGACAAATGAAGTAGCTGGTGGAATTGGTTTTATTGTACATCCAAAGGCAATGAAAACTATCATATTATGGAGTGTTTTGCCTTGGATTATTGCAATGCTCTTGATAAGCATTTTTGACCATCATAAAAATAATTGCAGTGAAATTAGGAAGGAGAGATAGCATAAAAAGAACTTGACAAGATTTTCTAAATTAAATCAGCATAAACTTTCACATTTGGTGACTTCTATGCAAAGGTGGATAATGGGAAGGATAGTGAAGAATATTTTAGGCAACATAATTCATGAATAAATGAGAGAAGCCAGATGATATAAAAATCTCATTCCTGGATATCATAAACACTTTGAGGAAAATTAGGAGGCATGAATGTGATGAGCACTAAGTAACATAGGAAATGAAAACTGCTTATAACTTAACAGATAAGAGCCAATTTTTAGTGATGTGGGAACCCTTTTTAATTAACGGTCCATGATCATCAATTATTTAGAACAAAGATCAAAATCTGTATCAAACTATAAGAATAAAAAGAAGAAAATCTAGCTATGTATATGCTTTTGAGGTAACTCCTCTCTGTCTCTTTTAAACAATCTGTTGAAGTAGATTAAATTAGAAATGGATGAAAGAATGACACTAACAGACTATCATGATTTCCTAAGGAAATTTAACTGATATAAATGAATGCCTTCAACAGTGAAATCAAAACAACCTGGAAACCATCAGCCAGCAAATATTTGATTACTTTACTAAGCAGAAAGAGAAAAGACAAAGACAACAATGCTTATAGAATATCAATTTTTTTGTAAGATCTTGTGAAGGAAAATAGTGGAAGATTATGAGCACGCTTTCTTCATAAAAGAGCAAGAATGAAAGGAGTTTGCAGAATGATTAGCAAGGTACTCAAACTAAGCAAAATCATCTGAGGACATTAAAGAATGATTCTAAAAGGAAAACAGACAGAAGAAAAGTGGAAAACATCTGTAAATTTTTTTTTTCATAAAACATTATATAGTGGACAAAGTGTTATACTGCAGGATGTAAATTTAAATCCTTAATTTTTCAACTCAATTTTTATGGACTGCACTTTTTTCATTGATATAAAGGGGTTGGACTCTATGACCTCTCAGGTCATATGTTGCCATGAGCTATTTCTTTTTTCCATCACTGAGAGTAGATCTGAAGTATTTACACCCTAACCTCATAGGTTCTCATGTCCTGCGTGAGAAGTAGTAGTGGTACCAAAGAAAATAAAAATGAGAATAGTAGGTAGACTAGACCACATTTATATAGAAAAGTTCTGTGCTGGAGGTGCTATATTTTTGATAGCTAGTTAGAGCATAGTGAAGACAATGAGAATACAAGGACAAGCAAACAAGACTGTCCCTACCTTTAAGGAACTTGCATTCTTATGAAGGTAATATAAAAGGAAATTGGAAAGCAAGGCAGGAGGAGTAGGGATAGTATCTACACGGGGCAAGGTTATTAATAAGGAGGTAGAGAAGTCTAGGGTTCGGCTGAACTGGGATTGAAGTGAGTATGACTGTGACTTCACCGTGTCCCCGCCTCCCCCCCCCCCCCCCGAAATGGCAGTATAGGCTAGGGACTCACTAGTCAGAAGTGCAGACAGGATGCCCATAAACAGCTTGGGGGTACCTTATTAAAACTTAAATATTGCTTTTTAAGAATAGTTATTAAGCATTTCCCTTTCCATCAAAAAAGTAAAAAGAAAAGCAAAACCCTTGTAACAAATAAGCATAATTAAACAAATTTATATCCAAAAATATGTGTCTTTTGCATATTATTGCTTTTCTGTCATGAGGTGGGTGGCATTCTCCATCATTAGTGCTCTGGAATCATTGCTGATCATTGATTAATCAGAATTCTTAAATCCTTAAGAATTGCTTATTTTTACAATATTGATAATATAGTATAATTATTTTTCTGGTTCTGCTTATTTCACTTTTCATCAGTTCATATAAATCTTCTTGGGTTTCTCTGAAACTGTCCCATAACTTAGGAATATTCCATTGCATTCATTACTGTTGACTTATTTGCCTTCTCTGCCTTCATTAATGGCATTTTATGACACTAAAGTATACATGCATTGAAGGAATATTTGATCAGCGCATGAGAACAGGTGGATTTCTCAAATGACATTGTGCAGCAGACCATATCTTTTGTAGTCATGAAATTTATTAAAAGCTGTTTAGTATATAAGGTCCTACTGTGCTTAGTATTAGTTGACTATACAAAAAAACCAAAATACATTTCATTCAGTAGAGCAAAATGATACCTTTAAGATTTTGTCTAACAAGATATCTTCTATGCATATGTCAGGTTAACTATGGTAAAGAAATTAAAGGGGCTGAACTAGCTGATTTACAAATGAAATGAATGATTTTGTCTGGCTGTCTTATTCAGCTTTCATTTGCCTGAATAAGAAGTGGAGTGATGGCTATGAGTGGCTGGATAGGGGTAGGAGGAAGGCCCTAATTGCCCAATTATTCTTGCCCTGGTTGTATGGGTTCTTTTATCTTCATCCTAATTACAGGTGAAATTTGTGGGGGGAAAAAAACAGTAGAGAAATTTTTCTTCAAATTTCACTTAATGATTTTTCTTTTTGGAAAATAAAACCTTTTGGATGAGAGATAAAATTATTGTCATTTGAACAAATCATTTAATTTCTCTTTTATCCTATCCATTGAATTGCCTTTAATGCAAAAAAATTTTGTTGAGGTTTTTGATGGTTTTAGTTGTAGTTAGTAATATTAATGATTGTAAGCCTATTAAACGGAAGTGTTGTAATTGGTAGGGAAATGAGTTTTCAGTTTAATCAGATTTAACATCTAAGCCATATTCCTATTCAAAATAATAGAAAAGAATTTTAAGTGAATGAAATGTGCATTAAAAGATAAAATCAGACAGCATTTGGATATTATACTGAATAGAAGAACATAATGAATTTCTTTTAGGAGAAAAAGAAATCAAACAAATTTAGAAGAATATTTACATTTAGGGTATTGGAGAGGATGTTATGCTGTTTTCATAAAGATATTTGAATTGTCTAATCTGGTTAGACAAGCATACTTCTTAAATGATTCTTGATTTTCATTTAATATTTTTGAATCAATATTCATTTGCTGTTGGTTCATAGTTCTCTTTCTTTTCTTTGTCCTTCCCTGGTTTACATATTAGGCCTCTCTTTGTCTCATAAAAGGAAATAGATAGGATGTTTTTCCTCAGGTTTTGAGAATTGTTTGTGTAGCCTAGTTATTAGTTATTCTTTAGCCATTTGATAGAGTTTACTGATTTATGAATTGTGGAGGTTCCTTAAGTCATCTGTATATGATTAAATGGTAGTATGTAATTTTAGTTTACTGTTCTTTGGAAGAGGTCCAGCACTATTATTTCAACACTGTTGGGACCTCCCTGTGCAAAAACATCCTCCACCAGTGTAGACTGAAAATTTCTGAAACTTAGAGTTTTAGAGACTTGTTTAGGGCTCTGAGAAGTTAAATATTTGTTTCATAGGCACTCAGTGAATATATATTATATGCTTTCTGAATCTAAGACAAGCCTTCTGTGCATTATGAAATGTTGCTTCTCATTTCTACCACTGAGATATCTATACAAAAATGTAATAAATTTGGAGAATTAGAAATGAACCACAAAAGAGCTTAATTAATGCTTATTTTATTTTTGTTACATGGAAGAGTCTTTTCATATAGAATCATAGTTTTTTGGAAGATTACTTAGAGGTCACCCAGTTCAAACCCTTTAGATGAGGTCCAGAAAAAAGGAAATAATTTACTCAAGGTTGCATAGTAAGTAGCAGTGGAAATGTTTGAACTTGGCTCTTCTGATTCTAGATCCTGTATTCTTTCAATTCTGCTACATCTGGGAATAGATTTCAGGAGTTATTTTAGTCAGTGGCCGTTATCTTATAGATCATGAGTAAAATAAAAATCAGCAAAAGATTTTAGGAAAAACATGCTTAATTTACTTGTGGGCCAAGTGAGAAGGCAAGTCATTGATGGTAATTAGCACAAGCATATTAATTACCATAAAATAATTAGGCAAATAATTAACTTTTAGAGTACATTTGCCTATATGCTTTCTGAATTATATAATTTTTCATCCTGTACTAACAGGTGTGAAGGTAGAAAAGCAACATTGTTAGTATTTGATATCACTCACATTTGATGAAAACAATAATTTCTCTAGCTAAATCTAACAATATCACTTTTATCCAACTTGATAATACTTATATGATAGCTTTTTTGTCCTATAGTCTCACAGATAGCTTTGTTGGAATATTATTTTTCTAAATTTACCTCTTTTCTATCGTGTCATAATGGATTCAGGTAAAAAGTTGGTATCTTTTAATGTTGACCCAGCACCTCCAATCAACTCTGCAAGAAATTGTTTTTAAAAAAGTTTAAGAGGCTTATAATATTTGACACATGTATGTTTTTATAGTGAATAATTTAGTGTTACTTAGAACTGAAGTTTAATGCTGCCTCATAAATTTTACAACCACTTCAACTTGTCCTTTGAAAACCCTCTTTAATCTTAAAAGATTTTCCCCCTTAGTGTTTCTTTTTTGATCACTTTATAAAATCCTGCTTTACTTAGACCTTTTTGTATGTGAAGTATTTCTAATGGCATTTTAGATTATGCTGTTTGTGCCCTAGCCTTTTATATTATTAAAGATGCAGAGTCCTTTTGAAGCCTTTTTTTAAAGAACTCTTTTATTCAGTAGAGATGGTAAGTATGTCTTACCTTCATTCTTCTTATGAAAGAAAATATGGAGCCTGGATCCAGATTCTGTTTGGAAGTATTCTGAGGCTACCATATTCTTTCTCTCCCCCAACCTTCACCATATTAACTTAAAATTTTGGATTGTTTCCAAACAAATTATTTATTCAATATGTAAAATAAAGATGGTCTCATCAGGTTTATTGCCTCTTTTTTCTTTTCTATGTTATTTGGTCTAAGTATTGAGGCACTGAAGATATTTTCTTTTAAAAGGAAAATTTTAGGACCTGTGTTCCAAATTGAGCTGCCCATTTCATTAGTGTCCTTAATTTTTGCTTTTAATCACTTTATCTTGTGCATAAATGTTTGCATGTCATTATGCATAGTGAGATATTTTCTGTTACCTTTTCATAATTATCTAGATTACTTGTTACCTATGAAATTTAACAAGTCTTTTTAGCCTTCCTGAGCCTCAGTTTCCTAATTTGTAAAATGAGGGGATTTGACTAACTGAGCTCCAACATCTCTTCCAATTCTCAATCTATGTATGATCCTATAAATCTAAGGTATTTACTGGGCTCTGTTTTGACCAATTTTTTTTTGTTACCTTAAAATGCCAGCAAGCTCATTAATTATTTCAAGACACTAAAATAATTTGATGTTTTTGCAATAATTAAATGAATAGCTAATATTCAGCCATATTATATGTAATTCACTCAGTCAGTAAGCAGTTACTAAGTATTTACTATGTGCCAGTCACTGTGTTAAACACCAGGAATAAAAAAGGGTCATAAATATGGTCCTTACCTTCAAAAAGCTCACATTCTAATGGGAGAGACAGCATGCAAATAAAAATCACCTAGATACTTATGCAAAATATACAGTTTAAATGGAAAATCATTTAAAAGGAAAGGTACAAACAGTGATGTTGCCTGGGAAAGGTCTCCTTTAGAAGGTATAATTTGAACTAAGTCCTAAAGGAATTCCGGAAATCATGGGGAATAACCGGTGAAAAGTTACAGAGTCAGGAATTGGAATGTCATGTTTGAGGAAGAGTAAATAGGCCAGTGTAGTTAGATTACTACTGTTGTTTGTTCTCAGAGAACCAGTGACATCATGAGGGTGATGTCTTGAGTTTTGTTGTGATTTGGATCTAAGTGAGGGAGAGCTGTACAAAGTCATCAGCCTCACCCTCTCCTCCAGAGTCATGTTAGATCATAGAGTTTGTGGAGGAGACTGGAAAGATGGGATATTGGAATCTAATGGGCTTTAAAGGCCAAACAGATGCCTTTCTATTTGATCCTTGAGGAAGTATGAAGCTGCTGGAGGATACTGGGTAGGTGGGTGACATAGTTAGACCTAGCCTTTAGAAAATTCACTTAGCTGAGTAGTACATAGAATGGAGTAGGATGAGATTTGAGCAGGGACATTAATTAGGAGACTATTGCAATGGTACAGGCTTTACCAGTGAGGTGCTGAAAGTGGGCGTAAAGATGAGAAGAGAGAAAAGAAAATATACATTTGAAAATAGAGTGAGTATGTAGGGCAAGAGTAAGTGAGGAGAATGATACTGAAGTCTTGACACTCCGAGGTGACTGGGAGGATGGTAGTTCTCTTGACAGTAATGGAAAAGTTAGGAAGAAGAGAGAGAGTTTGGGGGGGGAAGGGTAATGATGAATATTATTTTGGCAATTGCTTATTTTCAGATACCTATACAACATCCACTTTAAGATGGCCAAAGGCAGTTGATGATGTGTGACTGGAACTCAGGAGAGTAATTAGGGCTAGATATATAGTTTTGGGAATCATCTGCCAGGAGATGATACTTGAACCCATGGAGCTGATGAGATTGCTAAAGTAGTACAGGGAAAAAAGAAAAGAAGGCCTAGAAAATACTCTTGGAGATCACCCAGAATTAGTGGGTTTCACCTGGATAATGATCCAGCAAATGGGAGACTACTAAGTGATTAAATAAGTAGAGGGAAGAACCAAACAGGTAACATTGTAATGAAAACCTACAGAGGAGAGTTTTTATATCTAGGAGAAGAGGGTGATTGACAGTATCAGAGCCTACATGTAGATGAAGAATGGTTAGGATTGAGTGAAAGAAGTGGGATTTAGCAATTAAGAAATCTTTGGCAACTTGAAGAGAATACTTTTAATTGAATGATGAAGTCAGCAGCTGGATTGCAGAGAGTTTAGAATAATGTGAGAGGGAGTAGAGGTATCTTTTGTAGATGACTGTCTGAAAGAGTTTAGCTAAGAAGGGAAGTAGGTATCTATAACTATATATAATAACGACTGGGAATGGTAGGGATCAGGGGTATACAAGAGGGTTGCCTTTGGTAAGGAGAAGGGTCACCTTTTCACCCAAGAAAGGATTGTAGATAGTGGAGGAAGGTATCTAAGTGATAGGAGGAAATGGTGAGAAGATGAGAAAACTCTTGGCTAATGACCTCAGTTAAAAAAAAAAGTTATTTATTTATTTTTAGTTTTCAACATTCATTTCCACAAGGTTTTGAATTACAATTTTTTCTCCCCATCTTTCCCTTTCCCCCACTCCAAAATAGCAAGCCGACTGAATACCCTTTCCCCCAATCTGTTTTCTCTTCTATCCTCCCCTGTCTCCTCCCCCTAACTTTCTAGTAGGGCAAGATGGATTTCTATAACCCAGTGCCTGTATATCTTATTTCCCAGTTGCAGGTAAAAAACAATTTTTTAAAAAAACATTTGTTTTTAAAAATTTGAGTTCCAGGTTTTTTTCCCTTCTTCCCTCCTTACCTATCCCCACTGGGAAGATAAGCAATTCAGTATCGGTTGTACATGTGTAGTTACTCAAATCATTTCCACAGTAGTTATATTGTGAAAGACTAACTATATTTCCCTCCATCCTATCCCAACCCCTACTTATTTTTTTAATTAACTTTTGTTTATTTTAATTTACATCATTCATTTCTATGAGATTTTGAGTTACAAATTTTCTCCACGTCTTTCCCCTACCCACCACCCCAAAACAGTGATCCCACTGTAGACCCCCTCTCCCAATTTGCTCTCTCCTATATCCTCCCCCATTACCACTCTGACTTTCTGGTAGGGCAAGATGGATCTCGCTACCCCAGTGCCTGTATATCTTATTTCCCAGTTGCATCTAAATAATAATAATAATAATAATGATAATAATAATAATAATATATTTAAAATTTGGTTTTAGAACTTTAAATTCTAGATTCTTTCCCTTCCTCCCTCGTCACTCACCCCCACTGGAAATACAAGCAATTCAATACAGGCCATATATGTGTAGTTTATGCAGAACATCCCCACAATGGACATATTGTGAAAGATTGACTATATTTTCCTCCTTCCTATCCTGCCCTCC
>CM053584.1:169802276-169826573 GCA_028627135.1 Pseudochirops cupreus
GCGCCACAGGCTCCACGTGACCACATTCAGCCTATTAGGGAACAGAGTATACTTTCAAATATCCAAAGGTCCTCAGAGTCACGTAGCCACTTTAGCAAAGGGCCTAGGGGCAGGGAAGATCTTCAGATTCCCATAACACTGACCAAGAAAGAGGCTGTGTTACAAAGCCAACAGAGGAATTAGTTAACCTGGAAGGCTTCAGTTGCTGTGCTGAGAACCTACTGATTGGCTAGAGAAAATCTGGAATCTCATCAAAGAAAGCTGCCATTGTATTCAACTGCCATTTACAGTTTGAGAGAGAAAGAACCTCTCAGAAGTGCCCAGTTGCCTACTGCTCCCCCTGGTTTGAGATGGACATTTAAAAGGGAAATGGTAGATTTTTTTAAAAAAACAAATTTGTTTATTTACTTTTAGTTTACAACATTCAGTTCCACTGTCCCTTGAGTTTCAAATTTTCTCCCTCTCTTTCTCCTCCCCCCCCACCCCATGGTGGCAAGCAATCAAATATAGGATCTACAAATAAATGGTAGATTTTTCAATTGCTTTGCTGCAAAACTAAGATCTAATTGAACAAAGCAGAATCCTGATGAGTGAAGAGCTAGCTGAACTTTTCTGCATTTCCCAGAATTCCAACTTGAGTTTTGCTGTGAACTCTGCTGTATAAAACTGCCGAGAAGTCATTGGACAAATCAGAGAATTCTGGTGAATGAAGAGCTAGTTGGTCTCATCAGAATAGCCCAAGGGACCAATATGAAGATCTTTGCAGGTTTTTGGCTTAAGGGAACTATTTATCACTATATTAATTGGAGTATTAATCTTGTGGAGGTGACTCTTCTCTGGGAATCCCAGGTCTGCTGGGGTGAGGGCAGGTTTGGATGAGAAAGCCAGTCAATAGCGTGAGGCAGGTGGCCACATCTGTGCAGGAATATTATATAACTTCCAAATATAGAAAAAGATCAAAAGCCACCAGGCACAACTGAACTAAATTTATAGCAGTCCTTGTTGGGGGAAGGACTAATGTTAACTCTTCTGAGGCAAGTTCCTTCAGGTACATTACTTCCTTTTTTTTTTAATTCATTTTTTTATTTCTTTTTTTTAAAAATTAAATTAACTTATTTATTTTCTTGTTTACATCATTCATTTCCACGAGATTTTGAGTTCCAAATTTTCTCCCCATCTTTCCCCTACCCAACACCTCAAAACAGCCATCCCACTGTATAACCCCTCCCCCAATCTGCTCTCTCCTATGTCCTGACTCTCGCTCCTCTGACTTTCCGGTAGGGCAGGATGGATCTCCCTACCACAGTGCCTGTGTATCTTAATTCCCAGTTGGATATAGTTAACAATAATAATAATAATAATAATAATAATTATATACACACACACGCACACATATATTTTTAACATTTGATTATAGAATTTTAAATTCTAGATTCTTTCCCTTCCTCCCTCATCACCCACCCCCACTGAAAGGACAAGGAATTAAATATTAATAAATAAATAAATTAAATAAATAAAAATTGAATAAATACGTTATTAAATAGATTAAATAAAAAAATAAAATTAAAGGACAGGCTGAGGCACATTACTTCTAAAGCAGATTTAAGAAACCTGTTCCTCCCACCCCATTCCCCATCCTTATTTGAAGAGGGTCTTCACTAGGAAGAAACTAAAAGTTAAGAATGTGGGAGGAGTTCCACATGAAGATGGAGACCAGCTACTGGGGGGAAATAGTTCTGTTTACCAGTCCACTGCCTTCTCACATTCTACTTCCTATAGCGCTAGAAGAAGATTTTTAGGAGATACATTTTGTTCATACTTACATATAGACATGATATTTCTCCTTTCTCCCTGAAAATATAAACTGTATAAAATATAAACTACTTAAGAGGTAGGGACTATGTAGGAAAAATATAATTAATACTTGTTTGAGTTATGCTTTAGATATGTTGATGGAGACATTGAAATCAAATCATAGGATGTAGAATGGAATGGAGTCTTAGAGGTCATCCAGTCTATCCCCTAACTTACAAATGAGAAACTGAGGCCCAGAAATTTAAGCGATTTGTTCAATATCACATAGGTAGCAGAGATGGGATTTGAATATAGTTCTTCTGACTGAAAGGAGATAACAGGATTGGAGTTCTGGTAATAAGACAGTTCTAGAGATATAAATTTAGGAATCTTCATCATGGGTATAATAGCTAAAGCCATAGGAATGAAATAACAAAAAACCAATTACTTTTATAATTAAACATAAATCAAAAGATTAATGAATACAACATCTAATTCTTAACTTTCTGTAAAATAAGATACATAACAGCTTTCATAAACAACTGACTGTAGAAAATGAAATTTATATAGGCAATGTCTTTTTTTTTTTTTGCTATAATGTGTTCTTAGAAACCACATAAAACAGATTGTCAAGAAGAGGGTCATATTTTCCTACTGCAACAGCTGTGGAAAGAACAGTAAATATGGAACTGGGGAGACTCGTGTTTGAATACTGGTTCTGTTTAGGAGCTATTTGGGCAATTTCCCAAGAAGCAACACTTCTCAGGAAATCCCCTTCTTTTTCTAGGTCAGGGGTGCTTAATATTTCTTCTATCATGGACTCCTTTGGTAGTCTTGTAAAGTCGATGGAGCCTTCTCAGAATACTGCATGACATAAAAAACATTGTGTTATAAAGGAAACCAAATATATTCAAACACATATTTGAATATTCAGATGGTTACCAAAATAATTTTAAAAGCACGTTCATGGAGCCCAGTTAAGGGTTAAGAACCTCTGATCTAGATTATCTTAATTATCAAATGAGGTACCTAACTGAGAAGAAAGAGTAGGAGGGCTATGAACCAAGCTAGTTCCCTGTATTTCTCCTGTCAAGTTAGCAGGGACCTGAGGGACTGGATTCTGCCTATATAACAGAAAGCAGGGGAAGCAAGTGGAACTTGTGGCAGTGGAACATCCAAGAAAAGAGGAGAGATAAGCCAGCAAATTGGAGTGGGTGAGATTGCTCCATCTGAGCTAGCCAGTGATTTCAGCAGATTCCCCTACAGGCTGACATTTCACAGGATTTCACTTGGGGTATCCATTTGCACAGTAAAAATGATTCTTGTCAAACTCATACACCCATGATTTAAACTCAGGTATAGTCATGACCAGATCATGTAGTCCCCAGACTGAGGTTGTACCATCTTTCAGTGTAAAAAGAAGAGGAAAAAGATTCTTCCCGTGAGTTAAAAAAAAAAAAAGAAAATAATATCAGTTATTTAACATTAGGGACTGTCTGCTTGAGAGTAGAGACCTTGTTCCTCTCAGAGTGACAGATGTGGATCCCCCAACTGATGAAGTACAGGCTCTGGGAACCCCCTTGAACTCTGATTGAATCTTCCCATTTGATGAGGCATTTGCCTGAGGCCATCAGCCTTTCATTATAGCTCCGCTCAAACCTGTTACTGGCCTAGCCCTCCATTGTCCAGTTACTCCCCGACCCTTGATCCTCCCCAAACCCTTACACTAGCCTAGCCCTCCTTTGTCATCTCCAGGTAGCCTTCAGCTGCTTCCTACCCTTAATCTCTCATTACTGAAGTCTGACCTCATTCGACTCCTCCTGAAGACCCTCCCCAAACTCCTCCTTTAGACCACCTCTAGATTCCTCCCACAACCTTTCTGTCTATCAGACCCATCTTTCCTCCATGAGAACAAGGGAGAATTATGTAGCGCAGACTCACTCTGTGTCAGATGATTCTGGCCTGCTTGTCCAATGCAAGGGTCACAGATACCGAGGCTCCTTAAGAATCTACCCATTATGGCAAACTTTTAATAAACTTTGTTTTTCTTTGACTGAGAGAAGACTTGAGTCGCATTCATTAGGCAGGACCTGGTGTGTTGGTATTTTGGGGTCTCAAGCACCCCTAAACCTTATGCCTCATCAGTTTATGGTGGCTTCAACACAACCAGAACTAGAAGAAGCTATTACCCATCCACCCACCAGGATATGGCTAGCAAAGGGCTGGAGGCCATTGAAAAAATGAGCAGAGCTGAAGGCAGGGAGAGATCTGGAATGGATTCCACTCACTGTGCTCTGTCTCTTCAGTGAATTCTTGCCCCAGTCAGAGGCAAAGCAGTCTGTTGAGGAGGATTTAGCCACATCTAGTGCGTGGAGTTGAGGCTTGTAAATAAGTGAGGGTGTATAAATCAGGTAGAGCTGAAGGCTGAATGGGATCTAAAATGGATGCTATTTAAAATTTCTTGTTACCTGCAAGCAGAGGCTAGAGTCAGCTGGTTGCTGAAGGATGTTGAGACTTGAAGAGATCAACAAATTGTACTTGGAGAGGCAGTAGAGAATTATATGGGGGGGCAGCTGAGCATGAAAAGGAAGAGCGGTGGCTCTTAAAGCAAAGGGGCCCCTCATACCTCATCCTCAGACCACCAGGACCTTAGCCAGAGTATACACAGCCTGAAACATGGTTATTGCTCATGTGGTACTGAAGGGAAGATTTGGTGCTGCTAGAGTCACAGAAAATACTATATGACTGGGCCAAAATCAGAGAGATCTTTGTGGTAGCCCTCAGAGTGCTCTGTCATTAAGTAACTGCTTTTCTGTTGGCCGAGTTCTGCTCAGAGATTCCCTGGTAGGGCTGAAGGAGAGCGATGTATTTTTTGGGGAAAAACCCATCTCCTCCCTCCCCCACTGAATCCCAGGCTATTCCTGGGGTGGTGGACATACCTGAAAGGATACTCTGCAGAGCCAAGATTGGATGGCATTCTGCAAAGTCATCAGTTATGACTGACACACAATTCTGCTTATGTTAGATCTGGCACCTCACTGAGATGTCTGTAAAGACACTGAGAAGGAGAGAATCCTGTTGTGAAATTAAATGAAAAACAGTGGTAAACTGTACTTTATTTAAATGAATGTTCTTACATTAAAAATTTTTTTTCATTGAATTCACTTCAAAGCTATTTTTTTTGTTTAAGAAAGCCATAAAGTATGAGAGAGGGTGACCTTTCTCATAAAGGGGCTCTAGATCTGGGGTCATGTGGACTAGACTCAGTCCTGGGGGAGCCTGACCTCTGAAGAGAGGTCAGACTTTTCCTCCTTGTCTGTGGCTCATTATGTTGATGTCCTAGAAAACTGGGGAAATTTTCTTAAAGTACAGATTTGGCTTAAGTCTAGGACCTTACCCAAAGCGATTAAACAGCTCTTTTTAGAAAAGTTCTCAATGAATAAAGTAGATTAGACATCAGAAATGCTTAAAAAACTCAAAAGTCTATTAAATATGCATTGAAAAATAGTTAAAATAGGTTTAAGCTTGGATAGTTTGCACAGTTTCTCCTCACTGGAGGAAAGAATGATTATTGGTGCTTGGTCTCTATATGAGAGGTGGTATTGACAAGATCCTGTGAGAGGAGAGATGCTTCTTCTGGCTTCTGGCTTTGAGAAAGGACACATCCAACCTCTAGAAGTTCTAGACAGTTGACTGGAGTAGTGGATAGAACTCAGGATTTGGAGTTGGAAAAACTTGGGTTTAAATCCTGCCTCAGATACTAGTGAGTGTGCTGAGCAAGTAACAACCTCTCTCCGTCTCATCTGTTTCCTGAGTTTCCTCATTTGTTAAATGAACGTGACTGGTGATAATAACAGCACTACCATACAAGATTGTTGTTAGAATCAAATGAGATACATACAGTGTTTTGCAAATCATATCATTTTCATTATTATCTTTAAGGAAAGGCTCCTGGAGAGAAAGACACTGGGAAGAAACTAAGGTGTAGAGGAGATGGTACCTGAAACATATGTCTTTTTCATGTTTGTTGCATGAGAGACTTTGGGCAATTACTTCTTGGGTGATATGCAAGACTGTCTCTTTCTTAGTTGAGCTGAAATGTCTCAGTCTCAGTGGGGGAGCTCATTTACTCTTGTGTATTTTTTTCTAGTTGGTCAGCTAGGTGGTACAGTGGACAGAGTGCTGGGCCTAGAGTCAGAAAGACTAATTTTCCTGAATTCACATCTGATCTTAGGCGCGTATTAGTTGTGTGACCCTGGGCCAGTCCCTTAACCTTGTTAGCTGCAGTTTCTTCATGTGGAAAAGGAAACAGAAAACCATTCCAGTATCCTCCCCAAGAAAACCCCAAATGGGGTCATAAAGAATTAAACACAACTGAAATGACTAAACAACAACAATTTTTTGCTAGTATATTCAAATCTGTATAACATCTCTGATTTCTGCTTGCTATTGGCTTAGATTAATAGATTTCTTTGGTTTTTTTTTTTTGTTTTTTGCTTTTTGGAGGGAAGGCAGGGCACTTGGGGTTAAGTGACTTGCCCAAGGTCACATGGCTAGCTTTTTGTGTTAAGTGTCTGAGGCTGGATTTGAACTCAGGTCCTCCTGACTCCAGGGCCGGTGCTCTATTCACTGCGTCACCTATTGGGCCATCCCCTCCCCCTAATTTCTTTGTTATTCAACAATTATGATAGTCTTTGTGTAACTAGCATTTGGTGAGAAGGGAGATGAGCTTTCATATATATAGCTTATGGTACTTTCTATTAAGGGACAGTGACCAGGAAGAGGAACAAAAACCCCAAAACTCATTTCCTCTAGACAAGTAATATTTTTGGGATGGGGGGCAAATATATATATATATATATATATATATATATATATATATATATATATATACACACACACATTGGTGAAAATGATAAAAGATGGGAACAGTCAATGTTGAAGGAATTGCAGGAAGATTGGCACACTAGGGCATTATTGATGGTGCTGTGAATCAGTTACAACCATACGGAAAGCAATTTGTAATTATGCAAATAGAGTGATTAAAATGTTTATACATTTCAACTTAGAGATTCTATTACTAGGTTTATACCCCCAAGGAAGCCATTAATAAGAAGAAAGTCTCCATAGATACCAAAATATTTATAGCAACACTTTTTGTGATAGCAAATAAATGGAAACAAAATAGATGCCCATTGATCAGGGAATAGTTAAGCAAATTGTGGTACATGAATGTAAAGGAATATTGCTGTGTTGTAAGAAATGATGAATGTGATGAATTCAGAGAAACATAGCATGATCTACATCTTTCTGTGATTCTGTGCAGAATGAAATAAACAGAGCCAAAAAGCAATACATAGTGACTCCAACAATATAAGTGAAAAGAGCAACCATGCATACACAAATCAAAAATGAATTTTGCAAAATTGTAAAGAATAAGCATGGCTAGAGCGAAGACATGAGAGAACCCCTTCAACTTACCCCTTTGTGGAGGTGAGAGGCCCAGAAGTGTTTTACTTAGCCCTTTTTTCTAGACTTTTTCAATATATTGGTTGGTTGTGCTTATTTTCTCCTCTTTTTCTTTGGGGAGCTAGGAGCAACCTTCGGGGATAAACTTTGGGACCCAGCCCAGTGGAAGGATTCATTATGTGGTCATGCTGTATCTGGACCTGAACTTGGAAGGACTGTTGCTACCCATGAGCCAAGTTAAGTTTTGAGCCTAGTCTCCCCTGCCCCTCCTAAGGTAGTATGGGCAGATTATGGCCCCAAAGAGCTGAGGAAAATGCTTGTTTGTTTGTTCTTGCTAAACTTATTAAGTAGATATCTCTCTGGAGAAGAAGACCTATGTTAAGAGGCTAAATGTAACTGGAGGTTCTGGTCAAGGGCTACCTAAAAAGCAGCCGATGGCAGCTTAAACTGATGTCAGACACTTTTTAACCTCCTTTAAGGTCCCTGCGAACCCTGAGGGACAGATGAAAAAAACCTGATCCTGAGAAAGTGGGGCCTGAGTATCCATTTTACACTTAGAAAATTAAATGTTAATGTTTTTGTTATTCTGAACTTGACAATTATCAGATAACACAAACCTTTCCATATACTCAGAGCAGCAGAATGGGAGGATTGACCATGGAACCACAGACCTCTACTGTATACAACTTGCATTATGAAAATATTCAACATATTTGCTTCAGTTCCTGCTTTAGTTCCTTCTGAAATGCCTTTAATGTTTTCTTCGTATTAAAAAAAATGCCATGACTCCTTTTTCTTTGTTTTCTTCTTTTTCGACATCACAATTGAAAATCCTTTTCTTCCCAAAATTCCACCCTTATATAATAAGGATGATCAAACAAAACAAATTGACATATTGACCATGTCTGAAGGGTGTCCTAAAAGTTTTACTGCATTTTAAAGCATCTACTTTCTATCTATCTATCTATCTATCTATCTATCTATCTATCTATCTATCTATCTATCTATCTATCTACCTGTCTGTCTGTCTATCTATCTATCTATCTATCTATCTTAGTTTGCAAGCTATATCAACCTGCACTTTGAGTGTCCTGATTTTCTGTCAGGGAGTGAATGAAATACTTAATTACCAGTCCTCTGGAGTTGTGGTTGATCATTGCATTGGTTAGAATTGTTAAGTTTCTTAAAAATTCTTTTCCTGTAGAATAATGTAGTTACTGTAGAAATTCTTTTTCTGTTTTTGCTCATTCCACTCTGTATTAATTCATATGTATTCCCAAATTGCTCTGAATTTATCCTTTTTATCACTTAAGGCCCAATAATATTTCATTATATTAAAATAACATAATTTGTTCAACCATTCCATGATCAATAGATTTTTTGTTTCTAATTCTTTGCTATTACAAAAAGTGATGCTACAAATATTTTCATACATATGGTTCCTTTTCTTCTTCTTTTATATATGTTTCTGGTGCAAAATTAATAGTGGTATTGCTGAATCAGAAGATAGGCACAATTTAGTGACATTTTGGGAATCATTCCAAATTGCTTTCCAAAATGACTGGATCAGTTCACAGCTCTCATTAGTGTGCATTAGTGTGCTTAAACCCTTCCAACAATTATCAGTTTCAATTTTTTGTTATCTTTGCTAATCTTCTCTCTGTGTTTTTGGGACACCATTCTCTCCTGATCCTTTTCCTACCTATCTGACTGCTCCTTCTCCATCTCCTTTGCTGGATCTTCATCCAGATCATACTTTCTAATTGTAGGTATCCTACAGGGTTCTGTCCTGGACCCTCCTATTCTCCCTCTATACTATTTCACTTGAAAATCTCATCAACTCCTATAGATTTAGTTACCATCTCTATGCCACCTACTCTGCCCTATTCTCCTTGTTGACCTTCAACCTCACATCTTCACTTGCTTTTCAGACATCACAAACTGGATGTCCGGTAGACATCTTAAATTTTCCTTCCACCTTGATGATAGTCAACCTCACAGGGCAAGTTATTTTTGGTTGCAAGTCTTTAGTTTTTGGAATATCATATTCCAATATCTCCTCTATCTTATGCTGGTAGCTGTCAACCTATGATCTTAACTGTGCTTCCTCAATGCTTGATTTTTTTCTTTCTGGTTGTTTACAATAACATCTCTTTGATCTGGGAAGTTTATATCTTGGCTATGACATTCTGGAATGTTTTCAATTTGATGTTTTTTTCAAGAGAAAAGGAAACTGAAGCTCAGGGAAATTATATGTCTTGCAATGTAGAAGAAGTAGAGTGTCAGAGGAAGGATTTGAATCAAGGACCTCCTTATTTCATATCAAGAAAGTTTTCCATTATACTGTTTGTTAACAGTTGTTCTGGAGTACTCTGACAAACTTAGTTCACAAGAATGTTTTGGGGTGGGGTTCTCAGAAGGTTGCTGCAAACTTCAGTTCCAGGATTAGTTTAAGAGGCTATACTTCTAACATCACAATTCAATAGTCCTATCAGAGTCCTAACAATCAGTCAGTAGATAGTTTTTCCCAGGGCTTCCAGGATAGTTTTTAGTCCTAGATCTTAGCTGTCTCCCCATCTGGGATCCTGCTATCAACTCTTAGCTAGACTCCCCATCACTAGCTTCACCATGGGGACTTGGGCACCCCAGTTCCCTGATCCATCTATTTTAACTTTCTGATCTAGACCCAGTCTTCCTGCATTGGGTCTCAGCTCCATTAATCTGAGTTCCCAACTTTAATGTCTTGACCTCACCCCCAAATCTCCATGTCCCCAAATCCTCAGTAGGGATGCAGACCTCCTGTCTCCATGGTTCTAGTTCTACCACAGGGACCCAGGGACCTACCTTGTCTTAGTTCCTCCATACAGGCCCAGGGGTCCGAAATTCCAAATTCCCTCTTGTACCGCAGGACTCAGAAATCCTCTTTCCTCAGCCTTAGTTCCCTTCATGTCACCCAGGTGTTTCTATGATACCCCTACAGTTCAATTAAAATGCTTAAGGTATCTTGCCTACCAGGTCCTACCTCTGCTCTCCTACACTGCAAGATAGGCCTCCTATTTTTCTGGGCCCAATTCTTTTATAGTCCCCAGATCTCTTTCCAATACCCGGGATTTCTTTTTCAGATTCTCACCTTGAAACTTTTTCCTAATACTGGGATATTCTGGTCACTTTCTTGGTCCCAGATCCAGTAGTCTGAGTCCTCTACTCAGTCACTTTAAATTTCAGTAGTGATTCTATCTCTCAGCCTTTCCCTTACCATTCCCAGGCCTCCTTATACCAGGGTCACCTGCACTCCCAACCTACCCGAACTTCCCTTCCTCTCAGATCTAGCAGTCAGGTGTCTAGCTATTCATCCTGAAGAAGATTCTGGTCTGACCCAAGAAGGGACCATAGAGTCAAAGGGAATGGCCCCTTGTGGAGAACTCTATTCAAGGAATCCATAATATTCAAGAATATAGGTATAGACATTATCAGGAGTTATGGTGCCTCCTAGTGCTCTTCTCTCAGAAGAAACTGCAGCATAATGTATTTCTGTTCTACCTGGGATTTCCTGTCCTCAGTGCATAGTTGATCTCCCAACTGGACCAAGAGGAAGCACTATAGATTCTGGAGTGAGAAGATCCAAGAGAATTCTATATAAATGAGGAGACTAGGCCAAATAGGAGCATTTCCAGTTATTTCAATTTAAGAGAAACTGGGGATTGGGATATCAAGTTAGAGAAGAAGCAAGGAAAACGGGAGAGTTAGTCCAGACAATTAAAAATTATTTCCAGGAAAACACCAAATAAAGGGAGAGATGATGAATATAATGTATTTAAGGGAAGGTTTAGCCAGGGGTCAAATCCTTTCTGACTAACAGAGTTCCTGTACACAAATATGGTGAGAAAGAAAGGAGCTGTAGATAATATTCAGACCTAATTCAATGTAAGAAAATGACCTTAGTAAATGGATCTTCTAAATATAGTGAATACGGAAATTACTTTAATGAACAATTAGAACCTATATGATAGCATGGGGATCATATTGGAAAGAAAGCTTGTGAATATAATCAGTGTAGGAAAGCCTTCAACGTAAGCCTAGACCTTCTTAGAAATCAAAATAGCCCCACTGGAGAAATGCTTTATCAATACAATAAATGTGAGAAGTCTTTCAGCCAGAACTCATGCTTATTTCCCATTAGAGAATTCAAATCGGAGAGAATTCTGATAAATGTCATGCATCTGATACCTCCTTTATCCATCACTTATCACTCACCACTGAAGAGTTCAATGGAGAGAAATTATATGTCTGTAATCCCTGTGGCAAGCTTTTTATCCAGAAGGCAGATGTAATTAGACATCATTAGATTCATAGTATAAAAAAGCCTTATTAAAGTAATGAAGGGTGGCGGCTAGATGGTGCAGTGAATAGAGCACTGGCCCTGGAGTCAAGAGGACTTGAGTTCAAATCCAGCCTCAGAGATTTAACACGTACTAACTGTATGACCTTGGGCAAGTCACTTAACCCCAATTGCCCTGCCCTTCCCCCTCCAAAAAGAAAACAAAAAAAATTAATAATGTAATGAAGGACGAAAGGCCTTTAGGCAGAGTAGAGGCATTTGTAGACATCAGAATATTTAACTGGAGAGAAGTCCTATGAATGTAATGAATGTTAAAAGGCCTTTATACTGAATAGCATCCTTATTAAATGTCAGAGGATTCATACTGGAGAGCAAACTTTTGAATGTAATCAATGTAGAAAGGTTTTCAGAAAGTGCTCTGAATTTGCTGTTCATCAAAAATATGAGAAGCTTTTGGTCAGAGCTCATCCTTTATTGTACATCACAGAATTTATACCAGAGAGAAGCTCTATAAATGTAATGAGTCGGGGAAGGCCTTCATCCTCAGGAATAACCTTCTTGGGTATCACAGTATGAATATTGAAGAAGGTCTTTGCATGGAGTAAGGATTCACACCAGAAATTTTATGAATGGAATCAATATTGAAAGGTTTTCAGATTGAGGTCCTCCCTACCTGCACATTACTTGGGAGAAGCCCTATAAATTAAATGAACGAGGGAAGGCCTTCTCTTAGTGTTTACGTCTTATTGGAAACAAGAGAAGTCATACTGCGAGTGAAACTATGACTCTAATTACTATGGGAAGGCCTTTAATTGGAACACAGATCTTATCAGATATCTGAAAATTCATAGTTTAGATTTACATAGCTTTATAAATGAGTTTTTGTTTGAATTCTTCATGTTCGTTATTTCTTAGTGGACCCTCAGCTATTCTTCATTTATTGGCAGGAGCTATTACAATTATTTTTGTGTATGGTAGAACTGTTTGTTGTTGACTTTTTGGGGGTATAAGCCTGCTGGTAGAGTCAGTGTGCCAAAGACTATGAAGGGTTGTCATTTTTGTTGAACAATTTTTTTTCTTTTAGATAACATTTTAATATTTTATTTAAAAAACTCACTTAACAAAATATTAAAATAACTCTAAATCTAAACTATCATCGAAACTATGAATTTTCTGATATCTAATAAGATTTGCGTTCCAACTGAAGGCCAATAAAACAGACAATGCTGCACTTTAAAAACTGAGTCAATACATGAGCATGAAGGGATTCTTATGTAAGGTTATTGGCTCTCAGTTCTGTTTGAGTTTGTCACCACTGCTCTGATGCAAATCAAAACAACCTTGAAGTTTCATTTCATATCTAGCAAACTGGCAAAGATTATAAAAGTCAGAAATAGTCAATTTTGGAGGGATCGTGGAAAGACAGCACACTTATGTATCGATGGCTGAGCTATGAACTGGTACAATCATTCTGGCAAGAAGTTTGGTATGTTTTAAATAAAAAGACTAAAGCCCGGGTGGGGAACTTGTGGCCCAGAGGCCACATGTGGCCCTCTAGGTCCTCAAGTGTGGCTCTTTGATCCATCCAAATTTCACAGAACAAATTGTTTTGTATTCAAAGGGTAGCACTTGAGGACCTAGAGGGCCACATATGGTCTCCAGGCCACAAGTTCCCCACCCCTGGTCTATAAAGTGTCTATATCCTTTGACCCCTAGATTCTATGAAGTACACACTCCTAGGAGGTCACAGACAAAAAGAAAGGCTCTGTGTGTGCCAAAGTATTTACAGCAGCACTCTGTTATAACAAAGAACTGGAAACAAAGTATATATTAATCTATGGCAGAATTAGATAAACAAATAGGGCACTAAGCGGTACCCTGGGCAAGTCACCTAACCCTGTTTGCCTCAGTTTCCTCATCTGTAAAACGAGATGAAGAAGGAAATGGCAAACCACTCCAGGATCTTTGCCAAGAAAACCCGAAATGAGGCCTAGAAGAGTTGGACCCAACTGAACTGTAACCCAATAAATCAATTGTGGTGCATCCGTGTACTGGAATATTACTGTAATGTGAGAAATGACAAGTGTGATATATAGAGAAGCAAGGAAAGCAGGGAAAGACTTGCAAAACCTGATGCAAAGTAGTATTTAAAGCTAGGAAACCAACACTCACAATAAGTAAGAAAATGGAAATTGAAAACCAACAACCACAAAACGATTCGAACTAAATGTTGCAAAATTATAAAGATCTGTAGGTTCAAAGAAGAGATAGGAAGAAGATACTAGTGCTTCTTTCCAGTTTTTTTATAGGTTGATTGGCTTTAATGGATTCTTTTCCTCTTTTTTTTTCTTTTAAAAATTATTATAAAGAATAGCTCATTGGGAGAGGGGATGCAGAGGGAACTCTAGATATAAAAACAAAAATAAATGAAAACATTTTAAAAAACATTTACTACTTTGTGCTTATTTTCTGGACTGATGATAGGATCGATGGGGATCTGGATTTTCTGGGATTTAATTAATTAATAATATTAACTAGCACTTATGTAATTCCTTAGGGTTACCTGATTTTATCCTCACAAAAACTCTGGGACGTAGGGGGCTATTATTATTTTCATTTTTACAAATAAGGAAACTGAGACAAACACCGGTTAAGCCACTTGCCCAAAGATCACACAGCTAGTAAGAGTCTGAGGTTGCATTTGAATTCAGGTCTTCCTAACTAAAAGTCCCGGGCTCGATCCACTGCATGACACCAATATCATCACTCCCATTTCACAGAAGAAAAACTAGGGGCTCACAGAGGTTATTTATTCTTTGCAAGCTGCACCAGGGCAGAGTCTTTTGTATTCTCTACAGTCTCTTCCCCCAGGTCCCAAGCTCCGCGCTCTCTCCGTAGTCGCTGGGTGAATAGCGGCGCAAGTTAATTACACTGAGCTCAGTTCAGGGCAGAAGATTTTCTCCTCGGTCCCTGAGGCTCCGGGTAAGCGTACACAAACAAGATACAACCTGAACAGAATTTAAGTCCCTGAACTAATTCCGGCCCAGAACCCCAGAGTGGTTTCTTTAAGGCGGCCTCCCGACATTCACAGCAGCAAGTTCTCGGCAACTATCGGAAGCCAAGCCCTTCCCAGCCCGAGGACGCTTAGGGTTCCGAGAGGCCTCAGAAGGAGGGGCCCTGTGACTCTAGTGAAGCCGGAGCTGCGCAGACTCGCGAACTTGGGGGCGGTGCGGATGGGGGTGTGCGGTAGAGGTGGGAGGGGTAGGGGAAGAAATTCTGGGCAGGTCGCTATAGCAACGGCGCCACCTATTGGCGGCCTGGGCTGGGGGGCGGGCCTCCGAGGACGGAAGTCCTCCCCTCTATCCCACCCCCTTACCCCACCCGCTGGGCGGCCTGGGCGGCGGCGGCGGCGCCGGAGGAAGAGGAGGCGTAAGCGGTGGTTTAAAATCGTTTGGCGGCGGTGGCAGCGGCGGCCGCGGGAAACTGACAGGACGGCTGAGCATAGGGGCGCCAGGTTGTTACTGCCTTTTAGGATTTTCATTCCTCATCCGTGCAATCCAGGATCCCGAGTGGGAGTTGGGGAAGCAGGGGTGTAGGGTCCACCGCTGCCCTTCTGTGCGGGGATCGGGAACCCTTCCTTAGGAAGAGGATGGGGGAGAACCAGGAGCCTCCCTCGCCCATTACTGCCTCTTATCTGGGACCGGGCGCGCGCTCTGGCCCCAGGGCGACCCACTATCTTCCCCAGGGCCCAGGCTCGGCGTGGAATTCGTGGGAGCCTTTAGATTCCAGAACGTCCCACACCTGAAGGGAAACACGAAGCACTGTCTCTGTGCTCTCTGTCTCTCCCCCTCCCCCTCCTTTCCTTTGGCTCTCTCTCAGTTAAACTGACAGTCCATCTGGACTCAGTCAACAAACATGCATTAAGATCGAACTGTGGTCCAGGCACTGTGCTTGATGCTAGGACTTACAAAGACAGAAATGAAACAATCACTTACCCTCGAGGACCTTACTTTCAATTGAAAGAAGAAAAACAGGGTAGAAACATCAAGATAGTGTGAGCAGACTCCACGGGCTCTCAGCAAACCATTAAGAATTGACTGATCTGAACTCAGTTAACAACCAGTTGATTGACAGACATTAATCAATTGCCTCTTATATGGTAGACACTGTGCTAATGGGGAATACACAAAGAGGCTTGATTAAATGATAGAGAAGACAACAAACATATATTTGTATATACAATATAAATGGGAAATAATAGAGGGAAAGCACTAGAATTAAGAGAGGCTGGGAAAAACTTGCTGTAAAAGATGAGGTTTTAGTTGGAACTTAAAGGAAGCCAAGATGTGGTGATGAGAGAGAGAGAGAGCGCGAGAAAAAGAGCGAGCGCTTTCTAGACATGGGAGGACAGTCAGAGAAAATCTTCAGAGTAGACTGATAGAGTTCATTTTCTTGGAATAGAAAGGAGGCCAATGTCACTGAATCAAGAGTAAGCTATGAAATAAAGTACAAGAACACTGAAAAGGTAAGAGAGAGTTAAGACATAAAGAATGTTGAATGCTAAACAGAACTTTGTTTTTGATTCTGGAGGCAATAGGGAGTCAGGGGTGTTTACTGAGTATCGGGGTGACATGATTGGGTTTGTGCTTTAGGAAAATCACTTTGATGGCTGAATGAAGGATAGATTAGATAATTGAGGCAGGCAGACCCAGCACAGAATATTGCAGTTGTCCAGGCATGAGGGGATGAGGGCATGTAACAGAATGGCAGCAGTGTCAAGGAAGAGAAGGGAACTTCTTTAAGAGATATTGCAAAGGTGAAATTGAGAGACTTTGGTAAGGATTGACTTGGCGGGGGTTGTTTGTGTGTGTGTGAGAGAGATAGTGAGGAATCAAGATTTGGCAATTGATTGGCTGTGAGGGGTGAGAATGAGGAGTTGAGGATAATGCCAAGGTTGTGAACCTGGGGAAATTGAGGGATGGTGGTGCCCTTGACAGAAATTGGCAAGTTTAGAAGAGGAATGAATTTTTGGAAAAGATAATGAATTCTGTTTTGGATGCAACGAGTTTGAGATGTTTAGTGAATATGTAGTTTAAAATGTCTAATAGACATTTGATGATGTGGAACTGGAGCTTATGAGAGAGACTAGTACTGGATATACAGATTTGGGAGTCATCATGGGAACTTATGAGGTCTCCAAAAGAGTGGAGTTAGAGAATAGCACAAGACAGCTCCTTAGTATATACCAAGATTGGGGTTTGGGGAGGGTGGGGTGATATGGATAATGAGGCATCAAAGGATCTTGAGAAGGATCAGTCATATAAATTGGAGAATTAGTAGAGAAAACTCAGAAAAGAGAGCATTTGGGAGGAGAAAGTGTTCAGTAGTGTTAGACGCTATAGAGAGATTAAAAAGGATGAGGACTGTGAAAATGTCCTTGGGTTTGACAATTATGATCATTGGTAACTTTGGAGAGAACAGTTTCAGATGAGTGATAAGGTCCAAAACCAGATTGTAGCAGGTTTAGAAGAGATTGAGAGAAGAAGTGAAAGAAATGAGTATAGATAGCTTTTTCTAGGATTATGACTGAAAAAGAAAGGAGAGATAGAGACAATAACTTGAGAATGGGAGAAATGAGCCTATTTGTCAGCACAATGAAGGGGCTGTAGGTAGGGTGAGGTCAGAGGTTAAAGAAGAAGGTCATGATTGTGGAAGCAGCCAACTACGGAAGATGGGAAGGAATGGAATCAAGGGCACATAAGGATTGACCTTGATAAGAGCCACCTGATTATTAGAGACTGGAAGGGTTAGGTGGAGAGTAAGGGATAATATCAAAGGATTTTGAGATGTAGAGAAGGAGATAAGAGAGAACTCAGTGTGAAAGTGTGAGGTAAGGTCCCCAGCTAAGAGGGAGTAGGAAGTGGCAGGAAAGGGAGGTTTAGATTTAGAACAACTTTTGTGGGAAGTGGAATATTGAACCAGTTAAGGAAACAAAAAGATTACTTTGTTGCAGTGATGACCTAGTTGAGAGTAGATAGCATAAATACATAATGGACTCCAGATGCTCCTTTGCTTAACTTCTTCCAGATTGGTTCTAAAGCGTGTGAGTAGGAACAGAAGAGACAGGTGGTAAGAGTAATCCAAGCCTGGGATTTGGCAGAAGACACTGTGGGCTTTAAATTGGTTAATTTTAGGAAAAACCATCAGATCATATAGACCTGAATAGCATCCCTTATGAATATGAAGTGGAGGTGATGAATCGATTTTAAGGGGTTAGATTTGGTAGATAGAGTGCTTGAAGAACTGTGGACAGAGGTTCACAATATCGTATAGGAGACAGCAACAAAAACATTCCAAAGAAAAAGAGCAAGAAAGCAAAATGGCTGTCTAATGAGGCTTCACAAATAACTGAAAAAAGGTAGAATAAAAGATAAAGGAGAAAAGGAAAGTATATGGAACTGAATATAGAATTCCAGAGAATAGCAAGGAGGAATAAGGTTTTCTTAAAAATAAGCAAAGCAAAGAAATAGAAGAAAACAATAGGATGGGAAATACAAGAGATCTCTTCAAGAAAATTAGAGATATCAAGAGAACATTTCATGAAAAAATGGGTATGCTAAAAGACAAAAATGTTAGAGACTTAACAGAATTAGAAGAGATTAAGAAGAGGTGACAAGAATATACAAAAGAACTACACGAGAAAGCTCTTAACATTACTGATAACCAATTATCATGATAGTATTGTTATAGATCTAGAGCCAGATATCCTGGAGAATGAAGTTAAGTGGACCTTAGGAAGCATTGCTAACAGTAAGGCTAGTGGAGTTGATAGAATTTTAGTTGAGCTATTTAAAATCCTAAAAGATGCTGTCATGGTATTGTACTCAGTATGCCAGCAAATTTGGAAAACTCAACAGTGGCCACTGGATTGGAAAAGATCAGTTTACATCCCAATCCTAAAAGAAGGACAATGTCAAGGAATGTTCAAAATACCAAACAATTACCCTTATTTCACACCCTGTGAAGGTATACTTAAAATTATGCAGGCTAGGCTTTACCATTATGTGAACCAAAAATCACCAGCAGAGCAAGCTGGTTTTTGAAGAAGCAGAGGAAAAAGAGACCAAATTGCCAATATTTGCTGGATTCTGGAGAAAGCAAGAGTTCCACAAAAATATCTTCTTCTGCTTCATTGACTACACTAAAGCCTTTGACTGTGTGGATCACAACAAAATGTGGCAAGTCTTCAAAGAGATTAGAGTACCAGAGCATCTTACTTGTCTCCTGAGAAGGGGCAACAGTTAGAACTCAACATGGAATAACTAATTGGCTTAAGATTGAGAAAGGAGTATGATAAAGCCATATATTGTTACTTTATTTATTTAACTTATATGCAGAGTACATCATGTGAAATGCTGTGCTGGATGAATCAAAAGCCAGAACGAAGTTGCTGGGAGAAATATCAACAATCTCACATGATACCACTCTGATGGCAGGAAGTAAAGAGGAATTAAGAAGCCCTTTGACAAGGGTAAAAGAGGTGAGTGTAAAAGATGACTTGAAGCTTAAAAAAACAAACAAACAACCAAAACCAAAAAAACTAAGATCTTGGCAACTGGTCCCATCATTTCCTGGCAAATAGAGGAAGGAGAAATGGAAGCAATGTCAGATTTTCTGTTCTTGGGTTCAAAGATCACTACAGATGGTGACTGCAGCCATGAAATTAAAAGATGCTTACTCCTTAGAAGGAAAGCCATGGTAAATCTGAACAGCATACTAAAAACAGAGACATTACCTTGCTGACAAAAGGTCCATATAGTAAAAGCTATGGTTTTTCCAATAGTAATGCAGGACTGTGATAGTTGAACTATAAAAAAAGCTGAATTGATGCTTTTGAGTTGTGGTGCTGGAGAAGACTTTTGAGATTCCCTTGGACACAAGGAGATCAAATTAGTCAATACTTAAAGAAACTAATTCAGGCTATTCACTGGAAAGTCAGATACTAAAGCTGAAGCTTAAATATGTTGGCCACATAATGAGAAGATGAGATTCAGTAGAAGAGACCCTGATGCTGAGAAAGATTATAGGCAAAAGGAGAAGAGGACAGGGGAGGATGAAATGTTTTATGCAAACAACAAAAATGAACTTGGACAGGTTTTGAGAGATAGAAAGAGGACAGAAGGGCCTGGCATACTTTGGTCCATAGGATCACAAAAAGTTGGATATGACTGAATGACAGAATAAGAACAACAACAATAACAGAGTTGAAATAGGGAAGGGACGGATGTGAGGGTGGAGAAGGGGTGATGGCTTGAGGCAAGTACTGTGGGGTAGAGAGAATGGCGGTTTTGTTGAGGGCAAAGAATAGTTTTAGGAGGACCAGATGTAGGGAGAATTGATATAATGAGTTACGTTGAGAGAAAGGAATGCCAAGAGTTTTTGATTATGGGAAGAGAATGTGTAAGTAATGGTAAGATCTAGGGTGTGATTGTCCCTGTGGGTGGCTAAAATAGAATGGAAGAATAAGTCATAGGTTCTTAGGAGGCTGAGATACTGGAGGTCAGGGTGTTTGCTGGGACATTAACTTAGGCATTTAAATCCCCTTATGTAAAGGTAAAAGTTGAAAGAGAGGAAGAATGTGAGCTATACTGAACTCCTTGAGAAAGGAGGGAAAATGACTTGGGAACCAGCAAACATTGGCTCACTATGACCTGAATTGCATGAGAAGTTTGCAAATCACTCAATTGCTCTGGGCCTCATTTTCCTCATCTTTCTAATAAGTGGGTTGGACTTAATGGCATCTAGGGGTCCTATCAGCTATGTATCTATGATCCAATTAATGGGTGGTAGAATTGGAGTGTGACAAAGGAGGTTCATTGATATTCTCTTTCCCGCCTAATTCTTTCCAAGTGCCCCTACCTTCCCTAGGTAAAAAACCTCAACACCCTTTCTTGTAACAAATTAACATAGTCACCCAAAATGTATCTACATATTGACCATGTCTGAAAGTGTCTAATTCATTTTTTAATCTCTCAAGGGATGGGAAATACATTCCTTCTCATTAGTAGTTGGTTATAATATTGATCAGAGTTCTTAAATCTAAATTTTTGTTTCTTTTTGTCACTGTATAAATTGTTCTCCATCTTCTGCTCACTTTACTGTATATAAATTCGTACAATCTCCCTAAGTTTCTTGGAGCCCATCCCTTTATTTTTTACAGTACAGTAATATTCAGTTACATCCATTTACCATAATTTGTTCAGTCTTTTTCTAATTGGTAGCTACTTCCTAGTTTCCAGTTCTTTGTCACAACAAAAAATGTCATGAATGTTTTTGTACATATGGGTCTTTCTTTCTTTTTTTCTCTTTGGAACATATGCGTAATAGTGATATCACTTGGGTCAAAGTTTATATACAACTTAGTGACTTTCTGCGTATAAGAAAATTAACTTAAGTAGTACTGCTATTTTTTTATTTTGGCATAGCCAAAGCAAAGGCAATTACTACCTCCCCACTTATTTAGATCTGTCTTTATGTTTAATGTTTTTGTGATTATATTTAGATGGTTCTACTTAATATGTGACTTCCCAAATATTTTATATGTTCTGTAATTTTTTTGAATGGTATTTTCTTTTTTTTAAATCTTCAGCTAGGCTGAATAAATTGGTGTTTGAAGGCACAGCTTGAATGTCAGAATTTTCTTAGTGTAGGTTCGGTGTTGGGATGAAATGAGGTACTTACAAAGCATATTTTTCCCAATATAGCAACAGTATGCAACAAGGATACAGTGGTTCATGACCTCTCTGGATATAAACCCTGTTGCCCTCTTCCCACACATATGGAAACACATCTAGTCAAGCAGGGCTGAATAAAGTACTTTTGTGGGTTTCATAAATCCAGCAAGCCTAAGGGACCTAGATTCCATATGGTCGGGACCTTTTATATCTTTAGATGACCAGGAAGCTGTGTTAGGGTAAGTGGAGCCATTTAAGTTCCAGGGGCAGCTTTGTCCTGGCCTTAATTCATTGTTTGGAGGCTAGAAGGGGGAAAGGCATGGGGGAAAGAGAAAAGGAAGTTGCTTCAGGGAAACCAGGCCCAATAACATGTACTAGTTAGATTCTAGGAGCAGGTCTGTCTTTTAGGTAAAGTGTTCTCATGTAATGGGTGGGATGAAGAAGATGAAACACTGATCCTTTCAATGTTGGCAACATAGAGAGAGGTTATTTGACTTTGTTTTATGTCCTGCTACTTTACTGAAGTAGCAAGCAGCTAGTAGAGTGAGTACTGGGCCTAGAGTCAGGAACCTGAGTTCCGATCTGGCCTGACACTTAGTAGCTATGTGACCCTGGGCAAGTCACTTAACCCTGTTTGCCTCAGTTCTTCATCCGTCAAATGAGCTGAAGGAAATGTCAAACCATTCCAGTATCTTTGCCAAGAAATCCCCCCAAAAGGGTCATGAAGTTAGACATGACTGAAATGGCTGCAAAACCATAACACTTTATTGAAGTTATTGTTTTAATTGATTTTTAGCTTTTCTTACCTGTCTGACCATTTGTCTGTCTTTTTTGTTCCATTTTCATCTAGATCATGCCAATTAATAGCATCTAGCTATTTCACTCAGTTATCTTATTAGCTCTCAAGGTTTCAATTACTGTCACAATACAGATGATTCTGAAATATACTTGTCCAGCTCTAAACTTCTCTCCCAATCTCTGTCTTGCATATCCTTTGTCTTTTTAGACATTTTGAATTGGATGTCCTGTACACATCTTATCTTCCTTTCCCTATTACTGTAGAAAGTAGATACCATAGTCCTCCTAGTAACCCAGGTTCATGGCCTGATTGTCATCCTGACTCCTCACTCTCACTTTCCATGTCCAAGCAGTTGTCAGATCCTGGCATTTCTACCTTTTTAACGTCTCTCACATATGTCCTTTTCTTTCCTTTGACACAACTACCAACCTGGTGCAGGCCCTTCCTGCACCTTCCTGCATCTCCTTCCTGAACTATTGGTTGGTCTTCCTGCCTCAATACTTTCCCTACTCAGATACTCAGATTGTTCTTCCTAAAGTCAAATTGTACTTCCTAAAGCACAGGACAGACCATGTCACTCCTTTATTCAGTCAACATCAGTGGCTTCCTGTTGACTCCCGGATCAAATATAAAATCCTCTCTTTGACTTTTAAAGTCCTTCAGAACTTGGCATCTTCCTACTTTTCCAGTCTTCTTATTCCTTACTCCTCTCCTCATACTTTGTAATCCAGTGACATTGGCCCTGCTGTTCCTTGCATGTAACACTCCCAGCTTTTCAGTGTTTTTTTTTAGTTTTATTAATGTATTTTATTTTTATATTATGAATATTTACAGATCATTCCCACTTGCTTAGAGGTCTGTTGTAACAAAGTAAAACAGGTAAGTAAACCCATTATTAACACAGTGACCTTATTTAAAGATGCATGCAGCATTTCACATTTGAAGCACCACACCCATCCCACCTCTCTATTTTCAAGAAACAAGAATAGAAACCTTTTCCTCTTCATTCCACACCCTACCATTAGAAAAAAAAAGAAAAAGCATTTCTTGTTACAAATATGCACAGTGAAGAAAAGAAATTCAACCAATGCTTGTGTTCAGGAATATGTCTCATTCTGCATTCTAAATCTATTACCTCTCTGTAAAGGATAGCATGCTTCATTATTAGTCCTCTGTAATCAGGATTAGTCATTGTATTGTTCATAATTCTTACTGTTTTCAGAGTTATTTGTCTTTATAGTTTTGCTACTGCTTCCTGCTTCTGCTTATTTCATTCTTCACCCATTTATGAACAGCTTCAAAACTGTTTACACTATTTGATGTTAGAGGTGGGAAAAATATTAATTGTGCATAGGAAGGATAAGCCAATATACTAAAAATGTCAGTACAATTTAAAATCGTTTACTTAATGCCATGCCAATAAAATGCCCAAAATATTACTTTATACAATTAGTAAAAAAATAAAATTCATCTGGAGGGAAAAAAGGTTGAGAATTTCAAGAGAAATAATGAAAAGGAATAGGAATAAAGTAGACCTACCAGTGTCAAATCTCAAATCATGTTACAAATAAATAATTATTAAAACAGTTTGTTACTGGTTAAAAAATAAAGATCAATCATTGGAACATTAAATGGCCAACAACTAGAGGCAAATGTATCTAATACCTTAGTATTTGATAAATAGAAAGACCTCCGCTACTGGGATTAGGACTTATTATTTGATAAAGCTGCTGGGAAAATTGGACAATAGTATAGAAAAAATTATATGTAGACCAGCACTTCACACCTTTTACAAATATAAGGCCCGAATGGGTATATGACCTAAATATGACAGATCATGTCATAATCAAATTAGAGAAATAAGGAAAAAATAATATATAAGATCTATGGTTAGGAGAAAAGTTCGTGACTGAGGAATAGAGTATCATAGGAGAGATAATTTTGTTGTATAAATTTTTTTTTCCTAGTAATAGCATAATTCTTTATTTACTAGCCAAAACAGTCCTAATTACATCAAAGCTTGGAAATAAAACTGCAAGTAGTCAGTCACTGAGATAACAGACCACAGTAAGGAAGAGAAGAAAAAAGCAAGAGAGTTTGGTTGGAGAGTTTGCTCATTGAACTGAGCTGGTTCATTCATAACAGCTAATTCCTGTCCCATA
>CM053584.1:169827073-169845463 GCA_028627135.1 Pseudochirops cupreus
ACAAATCCTCTGTAAATTATCCCCATCAAGGGAACTCTGCAATTGACAAGGACTCTGAATTGACTCCATTAGACCACACTAGCCATTGCTGCACTGGTTTATTTCTACCCCCATCAACTGTTCCAGTTCTTTGTTAGTAACCCCATACACTACAATACCACTCCAATCACCCCCAACCCCCTCTGACTCCTTTTCAGAAAATTTACCAGGTTACTTCCAAGTCTTACTTACTCTTTCAAATAGGGACTGGAGCAAGCTATAACCTTGGAAGTTCTAAAGGGAGCTGGCTAACAGTCTCTTTCCTAGAGTTTTTATGATATTATGGGGCTCATATTCTTAGAAGTCTCTGTTCATAGGAACCAGACTTAGGGGAATCTTTGGCAGATAGCAAAGAATAAGTTGATGACTATTTCCTGGATCTTCATCCCATCATGTCCATTAACTCTGGGTGTCCCTCAGGCCTTCTTTTCTTCTCCCTCTATACTATTTCACTTGCTGATCTCATCAGCTCCCATGGATTCAGTTATCATCTGTATGTAGATGATTTTGAGATATATTTGTCCAGCCTTAATCTCTCTACTGACCTCTAGTCTCACTTCTCCTATTGGACCCAGTTCATGGCATCACAAACTCAATATGTCCCAAACTGAACTCACAATATTCCTCCCCTCCCTCCCCCAAAATAGCCTTCTCTTCTTCCTAGCCTCCCTGTTTTTGTCAAGATTACCACCATCCTGGCAAAGAATTGGAAATTGAGGGGATGCCCATCATCCCCTTGGCTGAATAAGTTGTGGTATATGAATGTAATGGAATACTATTGTGCTATAAGAAATAAGGAGCAGGCAGACTTCAGAAAAACCTGGAAAGGATTATATGAACTAAAGTTTAGTGAGGGGAGCAGAACCAGGAGAACGTTGTACACAGTTACAGGCACATTGTTCGATGACTAACTTTGATAGACTTGGTTCTTCTCAGGAATGCAAGGTTCTAAGACAACTCCAAAAGGCTCATGATGGAAAATGCTATCCACATCCAGAGAACCAATTAACAGAGTCTGAATGCAGATCGAAACATACTATTTGCTCTCTCTCTCTTTTGTTTTGTTTTATTTTATTTCTTCTTTCTCATGGCCCCTCCCATTAGTTTTAATTCTTCAAGATGACTAATGTGAAAATATGTTTAATATGAATGTATAACTAGAGCCTACATCAGATTGTATGCCATCTTGGTGGGGAGGGAAAGAGGGGGAGAAAATTTCCAACTCAAAAGTTTGTAGAACTGAATGTTATAAACTAAAGATAAATAAACAAACAGATGAATGAACAAATAAATAAATAAAGTAGATAAATAGATAAATGAATAAATGTTTACCACCATCCTCCCAGTCATCCAGGTTTACAACACAGGTATCATTTTCCACTACTTTCTCTCTCACCGTACGTATTCCATATGTTGCTAAGTAATGTCATTGCTAACTTTGTTCCATCTCTCACATTCACAACCCTCTCTTCTTGACACTGTTTAGGTCCTTATCACCTCACAGCCAGACTACTGTATAGTCTTGCAGTTGGTTTCCCTGCTTAAATCTCTCCTTCGCCCTATTCATCTACCACTCAATTGTCAAATTGATCTTCCTAAAGTGCAAATCTGACTATGTCATCCCCTTATTCAACTAAATCCAATGGCTCCGTATTGCCTCCAGGACTGAATATAAAATCTGTTTGGTTTTTAAAGCCCTCCATTACTTGACCTCTTCCTACTTTTCCAGTCTTTTTCACCTTACACCAGAGCTGTCAAACTCAGGCCTGCCACAAGCACCTGCAAAACTCCCAAGTGAGGTCTGAATTAGATTAAAATGTAATTGGGAAATTTGAAACAAATTTAATTCAATCCAATACAACATACATAATGTCAATTTGTGATTTTCTCAGTCAATATGAGGCCCACAGAGATCTATTTCTACTTGGATTTAACACTTACAGCATCCCACAAATTCTGCAGTCCAGTGTCTCTGGTCTCTGCTCTGGTGCTTGACTGAAAGTGAGGCTGGTGACTTCACACAGACCCCCCTCACTTAAATCCAATTCACTTGCAAGTCATGGCATCACCTTCCCGATGTCATGGTCGTCTTTGACAACAAAGGACAAACAACTTCAACAACCAAAACACCATTTCCTGATTCCAGGCATTTTTGCCAGCTGTCCTCCATACCTAGAATTCTCTCCCTCCTCATCTCTGCGTTCTAGCTTCTCTGACTTCCTTGAAGTCTCAGATAAAGTCCCACCTTCTGCAAGAAGTCTTTCAAAGTCCTCCTTAATCTTAGTGCCTTCTCTCTAATTTATCCTGTATATATCGGTGAGTACATAGTTTTTTGCATGTTTTCTCATTCATTAAACTGTGAACTTCTTGAGAGCAGGGTTCATTTTTTACATTTCTCTTATCCTTAGCACTTATCAAAGTACCTGGGACATAGTGTTTAATAAATGCTAGCTGACAGGTGGTTCATGGGCAGCTAGGTGTCATAGTGGATAGATTGCTGGCACTGGAGTCAGGAAGACTCATCTTCATGAGTTCAAATCTGGCCTCAGACACTTACTAGCTGTGTGACCCTGGACAAGTCACTCAGACGCACACTAGCTGTGTCACCCTGGGCAAACCTTGTTTGCCTGTTTCATCTGTAAGATGAGCTAGAGGAGGAAATGGCAAATCACTCTAGTATCTTTGCCAAGAAAACCCCAGATGAGGTCACAAAGAGTTGGACACAACGGAACAACGACTATAAGACTCTTCAAGTCAAAAACTTTTGCTGTACTATATTATATATGGGTGTGTGTGTGTGTGTATGCATACATAATATGCATGTGTATATATGTGTGTATGTGTATTTTATATATATGTGTGTGTATGTGTGTATGTATGTGTGTATGTGTATGTGTGTGTATGTGTGTGTATGTCTATGTGTGTGTATGTGTATGTATGTGTATGTATGTGCGTGTATGTGTGTGTATGTGTGTGTGTATGTATATGTGTGTGTATGTGTATGTGTGTGTGTATGTGTGTGTAGTTGATTGCCTATTTGAGTACTGAATGGATGACACATGCTGTTCATATTATTCATACTATTATTACCCTTTGTCCAGAGTTGCTCACTTTGAGGGGGTGATATAAGGTAGTTCCTCTAACAAAATGGGTTAAGTGGACATGGTATGCCCAAGATAGTGCTCAAATGGGCCTCTCAGTTGCCAGTGCCCTTCATTAACAGGTTCTTATGTTTCAGGAACATAAGGAAGCTGAGACCTTTAGGCCCAGCCCTCCAATAAAAATAATAACATTTATATAGCTCTTACTTATATAGTTCCAGGCACTGTGCTAAATGCTTTACAATTATTATCTCTTATCCTCATAACAACCCTGGGAAGTAGGTGCTATTATTATCCTTATTTCAAAGATGAGGAACCTGAAGCAAACAGAGGTTAAGTGACTTCCCCAAGGTCAAATAGCTAGTAAATGTCTGAGGCTAGATTTGAAGTCATCTTTCTGGCTGCAGGCTCAGTACTCTACATAGTTTACCACTTAGCTGCACCTAACTAGAACTCACTGGACTCCTGTATACAAGGACCAAGCTCTTATGAGATGTTTGGTTTCATTTCCTGATTGTTTTGCTCCTCAAGAGAAGTACATATATATATATGTGTGTGTGTGTGTGTGTGTGTGTGTGTGTGTGTGTGTGTGTGTGTGTGTGTATACATATATATGTATATATATATGTATGTATGTATATACATATATGTGTATGCATATATGTATATACACATATACAGATATACATATACAGATATATACACATACATATATACATATACACAAATATACATATACATACATACACACACACACACACACACACATATACTATTGGAATTTGGCAGCCAATAATCTATAACTGGGGACATAATGGAGATTTGGGCTCCTGATAAATCTTCTCAGAGGACTGAGCTATGCTGACTGGTATATGAGAGAACCTTGAGAGACAGACCAGAAAAATATTTTGTTTATATTAATTCCTAATGATGTGTTGTGGTGGGTGACCCCATGCCCCCTTTATCTAAGGACAATGAAGCTACTTCTGTTCATTTGTACTTCTCTTTTGTCAATTGGAATGTCTACCTTAGAACTATCAATATGCCATGATCCCATGTGGTTTTGAACCTGCCTCTGATTGGCTACTTGATTATTTTGACTCTCTTCTATCATCAAGGGCAAAAAGTTTGCCTTTACAGAGTTGTGTAATAGTAATGAAATTTGAAGATCCTTTTGTGTTGCCAAGCTAACAGGTACTTAGCACTTAGTTTCAAGTTAAACGTCTGTAAAGAAACAGAAGATATGAACCCCTGTTGCTGATGTAACAGGGAGAGGCTGAACAGGGAGGAGCTAATTCCGTATATAAGGAAAAGCCCCAGCTGGGAGAGTCAGAATTTCTTGGGGTAAGCATCATGGAGACAGAGCAGCTGCTGCCAGAGAAAGAGAGAGAATTTCTCTCAGGGAACATCTGGAGGCTGCTACTGCTGTACTGAAGACTGAACTGAGAATTGAGAAGAACTGAGAAGAGAAATGAGAATTGAGAACTGAGACAGAATTTCTTGGAGCAAGCCAAGTGGAGGCTGGATAAAGTGATTTTGATTTTGAGAATAGAGCTGGATAAAGTGATTTTGATTTTGAGAACAGAATTTGTGGTGGCAGAGTTTCTTCTGAGAGCCAGCCAAACTCCTGCTGAGAGCTTCCAAGAACTGGAGCTGCCAAAGACTTCTGAGGGCCAGCCAGAGCCACTGAAGACTGAGGAAACATGATTGTGGTGCCAATACTTTTCACAAATGTTGTTGTGGCCTTCTTAAGCCTTGTCTTCCCAGGAACAGAGACTATGAGAGATTTGAGGTGGACTGGACACTGTGAGCTTCAGTGTGGAGCAGGAACTGCATGGAGAGCTGGACAAGGAGCTGGGAGCTGCTCACCTTTGAACCTAGGTTACAGTTTGGTGAGTTCAGGTAGGAGTTGGGACCATGGAACTGAAAGCCTGCCTCCATGGGTACTGAGTAGTGACTGATGTAATTGTAACTTACTTGTGACCTAGGGGTGGATGGCCTTTGTACCTTCCACTACCCCTTAAGAGAGTACTGAGTAGTGAGTGATGAAATGGTAACTTAATTGCACCACATGGATGGAGGACTTTGGCTTTTGTACTTTGTGATTGAATTAAGGACTTTGTGGTTGACTAAATGAATGTATTTTGCTTAAAACTATGTGAACACTTTGGTGAAAACTATGTGGCCATTTTAGTGATAAGTTGTGAAGTTATAATATTCTGAATGTTGTACTTTGATTTCTGTGACTGTTTTGCCCTGATTTGTTACTGAATAAATAGAGAGTTCACTATACTATGTAATCAGAACCTTGAAAACTGTTCACAACAGCAGTCCTCTGGAAAGCTGCTCATGTGTGGCTTTACAGGTTGATACATATTTATAATAAGGAATTATAGTGCCAGTTAAATCTGCTAATGTGACAACTAGTATCAAGGCCCTTACAAAATATATCCTTGTTTTTTATGGGCCTCTGTGCAAGATATGCATTTTATTGAGGAAAGGGTCTAAAACTGAGGCCAAATTCACTACCTTTACTGAGTTTTTCCAGCTTCCATACCATACATGGACAGCTGGTATAATGGAATACAGGAAAGAATTTTTAAAACAAATGCTTCATCCCTGCAGCCCTGATTTTCTGGATTGGGTATCTTATCCCTTAGAATCTGCCTCATAGTTGACAGATTAGCATTAACCCAAGTGCTTGGTGCTCTCCAAGGGTTGGTGCTCTCCATTCCAGCAGGTTCTTAGATACAGCCTTCTGGAGGACTCACCTAAAGAGGATAAACTACTTAGATGCATAGAGGCAGCTAGGTGGCTCAGTGGAAAGAGTACTGGACCAGGATTCAGGAAGACCTGCGCTCAAATCCTACTTTAGACACTTACTAGCTGCATGATCCTAGGAAAGTCACTTAACAGTGTTTGCCTCCATTCCTCATCTGTAAAATGAGTTGGAGAAGGAAATGGCAAACCACTCCAGTATCTTTTCCAAGAAAGCCCCCTGGACAATATGGTCCATGGAGTCACAAAGAGTTGGACAGGACAACAGAAACAATAACATTTACATGTAGAGTCACAGTTGAACGTCTCTAGGCATTTTTATGACTCCGTCCTATGTGAAGTTGCTCAGGTCCCAAGTTTTCTGACTTAATACTTGCCTGGGGAAATAGTCACCCTTAGTTGGCACGGTTTCTTTTTTCTAGAATGGTTTGGACCAGGATGGGGAATCTGAAGCCTTGAGGCCACCCCTGGTTCAAACAGTTCTCTTTTAGAAAGAACTATTGGTAGAAATTTTGCATTTTAACAATGAGGGAGGTGAAAGGAACTCTTTTTACAGGCATGGCAAATGAATTTACCTTTAACTTATTTGGAGGTAATTTTGAACCCTTGGATGAAGGTGAGGAGAGAGAGAAATTATTATGTTCTATTATATTAATAATCCATTATGGATTGGGATCTAGGCTTTTTCTCTCTATTTCCTCATTTAGAGACCAGCCCTTGTAAGTCAGTCAGTCTTTGAAGGACATTGCTCATAGACAAGATTGCCTAATTCCTCTAGGAACATGCTCTCTGATCTCTCTCAACTAGGAGACCTCACTTCTGTTTAGAGCAGGCCTGCACAACATACAAACTTCAGGGCACTTGTGGCCTACCAAAGTGGCCTACAGGAGGTATGTTCTGCAGGCCTATTATACATCCTGTACATTTTTTTATGGGCCACCTGAAATCCTTTGGCTGGTTGTTGTACAGGCTTATTTTCCATCCTCTACATTTTTCACCTGCTGCCTTTTTCGTTTGGTTGTCCTTTGGTGGACCGTAAGTGGCTGCAGGCCGTATGTTATGCAGGCCTGGTTTAGAGTATAAACAGAATCTAATCTAGGTGAATCCCAGCCCCAAAGCATTAAGCCCATGACATTGCACCCCTCTACTGGAATTTAGGAAGACCCAGCTCATAAAGGAGAAAATCAACCAAAGTGGTCAGGTATTACACCAATCACGAGCAGCTCTCCTGAGGACTGCTGCTGTGAATAACTTTAAGGGTCTAAATCGCATAGTATAATGAACTCTCTATTTATTCAGCAATAAACTAAAGCATAACATTCACAACAACATAACATAACAACTTATTACTAAGGTGGCCACACAGTCTTAAACAAAATATATCATTCAGTATATCTTATAGTCATCTTTAAGGGGTAGCAGAAAATACAAACACCATCCACCCCTAGATCACAGTAAGTTATAATCTCCTCAGTCAATACAGATATCCAAGTAAAGTCCTCTTTCATCTTGACTAGAGGCTGGCTTCCAATTGTCCTAAGCTAATCATGCTTAAGGGGTAGCAGAAAACACCATTCACTCCTATGTGACAGTAAGTTACAAATATCATCAGTCAATATAGTGTATCCAAAGTAAAGTCCTCTTTCATCTTGACTCAAGGCTGGCTTCCAAACCCCACAGCTCCTTCTCCATGGCCTGACTGCTCCCAACTCTTGCCTTGATTCACACGTAGGCAAATCTCTGCTCCTGTTCCATGTCTCAGCTCACAGGGACTGCTTCACTCCAAGCTCTTCACAGTTTCTGTTTCTAGGAAAACAAACCTTAACAGGGCTACAACAATATTTACACACATTACCAATGCTATCATCTCAATTCACGTTCTGTGTGAGAAACCAATATAGAACAACAAACAGAGCTTCTGCCTGAGAAATCAACACAGAACAACAGACAGGGCTTCTGTCTGAGAAATCAACACAGGACAACAGACAGGACTTCTGTCTGAGAAAGTAACAAAGATCAGCAGACAGAACACCAGCATCACATTCTCTCTTTCAGTTCTGCCTGCTCCCAGCTCTACTTGTGCTCTTATCTGCTCTTTCTTGTTTCACCTTTTTTGCAAGCTCCTCTTACCATGGGCTCCCATGTGATTATATTTGGCCTATTAAGGGGTAGGGAACATCTTCAAACTCCCTTAGGCGTATTGAGGGCAATACAATGTATACTATTTCCAATCAAAGACTCTTGATACAATCAAAGGGAAGGCTCAAAGGCATTTGATTAGTTAAAACTCAATCCTGAAAAACAGCAAAAAATCATATTTTGTTTGCCATTACATCTGGGTAGAAATGGATTCCTTTGTCCAGATTGCTCGAGGAGGCTGAGTCTCATGATCAAATCCATGTTCTCAGCATGAAAAGCTAAAGACTTTCAGCCCAATTCCTCATTAATTGTTCACCAATAGAGGTTGATTTTTACACCTATCGGGACACCCCCTTTTCCAGAGATATCTAAATTTTTAATGATGTCCGTGGTCTTGTCTTAGGTTACTGAGAAAAACCACTGACCATTAATTTATTATCAGCTAACCTAATTAACACATTGATAATCAGTTACTCAGAAACTCTGTCACTTGAGCTTTTCATTCATCTCAGGAGTGTTCATCCAAATTCTAGGGAAGAAAGGGGTAGTTTTTTGGTAGAAGCCTCTAAAGGGACCAAACTTTTGGAACAACTTCCTCATAGGGTTTCTAAAGAGAGGAATGTTTTGGTTGGTTAACTGAATAACACAGAATGGGTGATACTATAGGGTGAACCTGATGTTCCTCATGCTGCTCTGGGCTAACATGATTGTTTATACTTCAGAAGACTTTTATGAACTCCCTCTTATATCACTCAGTCACTGTTTTGTAGAAGATTCTTCATGATATTTGCATGTAAAGCCTCCTCCATTTTCTACTGTTGTTTTTACCATTATTTTGGTGGTGAGAAATTCCCTAGAAAATTGTGGAGACCTTAACACCAAAGGGTGGGATGTGATAGAAACTGTGCTGGTTTTGTGTGGGCATCAAGTGGGATGCAGGGGCAAGCACTGAGAAGAAGCAGTCTGCCTGTTCCTAAGTGCATGTCCCCACTCCTTATGCTGCTATAGCCATTGCCAAGCCTCCTCCTCCTTCCTTTCTCTTTTATCCCTTCCCCCTTGGTCTCTGTTCCTCTGCTTCCATGGAAAGAAGGAAGAAAGAAAGGAATGAAGGAATGGAAGGGGGGGGAGAAATGAAGGAAGGAAGATGGAAAGAAGCATTTATTAAGCACCTACTAAACCAAGCATTGTGCTAAATGCTTTACAAATGTCTCATTTGATCCTCCCAACAGTCCTTCAAGGGAGGTCCTATTATTATCCCCATTTTGCAGCTGAAAAAACTGAGACTGACAGAGGCTTAATGATTTGCCATGGGGTCACATGTCTAGTAAGCATCTGAGGGTAAATTTGAACTCAGATCTTCAGACTTCAAGCCCAATTCTCTCTTTATTTAATCTACCTCTAGGCAGCTGACATTCTGCACATCAAGGAGCAGCTCAGGCAAGGTGTACTGGATTGAACTGATCCCCTAAGGAGCCAGGAGACCCTATGGCTTCCTTGCTACTTGAAGTTTTAAATGGATATAGTCAAAGAATGCAGGTGAGTTCCTGCAGCCTGCAGGGAATGTTTTGTTAGTTTGTTTTCTGAGTTCCTTACCTGATAACTGGAGGGGAAAATGAAGATTACATTTTGTATCCTTTTAACTTTGATTTTTTAAAAAAATCTCTTAATTGGTAAGGAGGCATTTATTTTATTTTTTGGTCCACAAATGTTTTTATTGCTTTTTAACTATCACTGCACTAGGTTTAGACCTGGACTAAAGGTGTCAACATCAAATCTCCACCATTTTCACTTTTGAAAAGTTGTAACAACTTCTATAAAATAAATGTAATTCTTCACTATTGTCATGCAGTTTTATGTAGTGAATGCTGGTGGGTAGGAAATATCCAAGAATTTTTCTGATCTTGGAAGGAACTTTCTTCTGGGAGAGAAGTCTAGTAGATGAAAAAGAAGGACTTGCAAACTGCCTTGATCAGCCATGCTTCTCCTAGTCTGCATGGAATATAGGAGACTAAGACCTGCTGCCATGAAGGGATTAGGGAAAGCAGGTAAAGCAGATCTTATGGCACAGTGGAACATGTATTGAAGAAACTAAGGCATGAAGGTGAGGGAGAGCACTGATCTAGCTAGTCGTCTGGAAAGGCTGAAGCAGACAGTTGACCATACATAGCTGGACTGTAGTAGAGAGCTGATCATGAACCAGAACTGTGGTGGTGAGATGCACACAGCCTAGTCTACGGTGTCTTGGAAACGTGAACCACCCCTACCTCCACCCTTTGCCTTCTAGAAACTGTCCTGGGATGTTCTATTTACCTGTTGAACTACTTTCTTCCCATTGGGGAAAAAAGGAAGTGATTCAACCCTATCCACTGAAACCATCATAACCAGTAAGTGGAAGTCTGTTTATTTAAATGCTTATTTGTATTTCTGTGTTATCATAGCAACTATAAAGAATACAGACATTAACAATGATTTTAGTCCAAGACAATATGGGTGCTATCTGAGATTGAGAGTGGAAGCTCACCTAAAAGGGAAAAGAGATTCTCTTCAGGTTAGGCTGAAGTGATGAGAGTCAGAGAGAAAATTTCTTCAATTTTACTGCTCTCTGAACCTAGCCATGTGCCTAACTGCTCTTGAACCTGAAGAGAAACTTAACCTAAAATAAGCCATCAGTAGTGATAGTACCGTGATTGTGTTCAGGCACCCAGCCATCTCCAACCTGGCTACATACACAATGTCCCTCAAACTTGCATAGTCCCATTCTGCTTCTTCAGGGAGGCCACAGAGTAGAGGAATAGAACAAAGAATACAGTTTAATTCTATTAAAAGTGAGTCAAACAATTTCTCAAGCATTGTTTAGGCCAACCTAACTTGGTCTGTTAGCTATAGGTCAATATAGCTTAATGAGAATTATTTACCTCAGAGTAACTGAAATTTTTTTTTGCCTTTTTTTTTGGAGGGGGAGGGCAGAGCAATTGGGGTTAAGTGACTTGCCCAAGGTCATATGGCTAGTAAGTGTTAAGTGTCTGAGGTCGAATTTGAACTCAGGTCCTCCTGACTCCAGGGCCGGTGCTCTATTCACTGCGCCACCTAGCCGCCCTGAGTAATTGAAATGTAAACTCCACAAAAGAAAAGAGTAATTCATTCAATTTGGATTTAATCAATAGATTAAATTAAGCTAATAGATTCATAGAGATATTACTTGCTTGCACATCAAAATGGAGAATTAAGGAAATTGCATGTTTCATTTATCTGTGGTTTTAAGGGCAAATTTTTGTGAAGTGATGGAAGGGTGTTGAGGAATTGAAGTAAACTGACAAAATGTTTCCATTGTCTACTTTATCACTGTGAAAATGATGGTGTTCCAGATGTTTGAGTCACTTAGCTATGAGAATGAAATTGAGTAAGCTGTGAGAAAGAAAAGTCTTAGAAGAGCTGAAAGAACACAATAGAGAACTTAGGTTTCCTCTTTCTTTGAGTTTAAGAGATACAAATGTTTCATTTTGAATTTTTAAACAACTTTAGCATGGTTCTCTGTCTGATGCATCTGTTTTCCAGAAAGCCCAAGCGCTGTGTTCTGTTGAAAGAAAAAAAGAAAAGGTGATCACCCTGAGGACATACAGTTCTTAAGGGAGTTTGCTAATTAAATCACATTGAATCCAATACATATGCACATACATATACATATACTAACATATTAAATATATAACTACATATATTTAAGTTACATAAAATGATTTTGATACTTGAATGAAGCTTTTTTTATTTGAGGTTTAAGTTAAGGGACAAAAAAATGTTGCAAATGGTTCTATAGTTTTAGGATAAAAAATAAGAGGATCTAGATAACTGTGAGAGCTAGGGTTTATACATACACACATGTACACACATATATACACAGTGTCCCAAAATTCTTAGTGCAGTTTAAAGCTATAGCTTGCCCTAAGACTTTTGGGATACCATGTGTGTATATGCATATGTGTGTTGATATATGTGTACACAGACATATGTGTATAAACAAATGTATATTTATGTATATACATTTATACCCTTTTAGACCTATAATTTTATCAGTGTGAAGAAATCCAAATGTAAAACTTCATCCATTAATGTAGATTCAGTATTTTTCCATAATTTAGTGTCTTGAAGGGTTGTCTGGGGGTCTGAGAGATGTCCATGGTCATACAGGGTGAATATAAAAGAGATAAAACTGGAACCTGTGTCTTCCTAATTCTAAGGGCAGCCCACAATCCACTACAACACATTGTCTTTTATATAGATAGAACTTCCTCTACATAATCATTACCATAACAAATGGAACATCTGTCCAAGGGCTATATTAAAAGTCCGAAAAAATGGCATCTGTTTCAAGACTATGGATTATTTTTAATTTTTGTCCAATTCTTATTTTCTTCCTGCTGATTTTTATTTGGGCATCACTCTTAGATGCAACACAGACTTCCCCAGAGATGCCGTATTATATTGTGAAGAGTACTAATTTATTCCAAGTTAAGCCCTATATAGCTTGTTTGTTAGTATGATGCTGGAGACAGCTCTCCCTGGCTCAAGGGAGATGACTGTTAAATTTCCAGTGTGATGGAAATCAGCAAAAACTACAAACCAGGACTTGATTTATTGTTTCATTGATTGTCCAGATTTAAGAAAGTGATGGAGAAAATGCTAATAATGCAAGTTAAAGTTAAAAGTGTGTCATGCATGTGTTTTCCCTCCAGAGAGCTGGTTGTCAAATATTTACCAGCATACTCATGGTATATCCTAACCTCATGTGTATCTTTCAAAAAGAAAACTAAGAAGGGCAGCTTGGTGGCACAGTGAACAGAGCATTGGCCCTGGAGTCAGGAGGACCTGAGTTCAAATGTGATGCCAGACGTTTGACACCTTTATTATCTATGTGACCTTGGGCAAGTCACTTAACCCCAATTACCTTGCCTTCTCCCCTCCAAAACAACCCCAAAACATTTTTTAATGGCTTCCTTAGTACAACATAGGTGACTATACAGCAAATCAGGAAACATTCTGAGAGTTTTGCTGCATTGCAAACTCAAAATTAATTAATAGGATCATATGGCAGTAAAAATGCAGATGTGATGTATATATTTTTTCCAGATCTGTGATTCATTTGTGAAGGGCATTTCCTCAGCAAATAGAAAGGTTGAATGACTTTCAGGGGAGGGAAGAAGTAAAGAGGGTTCATATGGCCAGTATTCATTAGAGGCAAACTTTGAAGGCACATTGTACTTGAAGGTCAGCTCTCTCAACCACTACCCCAAACTGTCTCTCAGTGTTAATTTAGGCCACATTAAAAGAATCACTGTGTCTGAGAATAAGAAATGATAGTCTCCCTATACTTTACTCTAGTTAGGTCACATCTGATCTATGGCACTCAGTTCTAAGTGCCACCTTTTAGGAAAGATATTTATTTAAAAGTTAGAAAGCTTCCAGAGGAAGACACCAAGGATGGTGAAGCGACATATGAGGTTTGATTGAAGGAAAGGGGGATGTTGAACCTAAAGAAGAGAAGATGGAAGGGGTGCACAAGAATCTTCATATATATGAAAGCTTCTCCTCGATGGAAAGATTAAACATGTTTGTTCTCATGGAAAGAACTGGGAGCTTTGAGTAGAAGTTACAAAAAGGCAAATTTAAGCTTGACAAGAAGGAAAAACTTTGTGACAGAGCCATCTAAGAGTAAAATGAACTGCCTTGGGAGGAGATGGGTTCACCCTCACTGGAGAACTTCAACAGGAGTTGATTACTTATTGAATACTTCGGTAGGGATCCTTTTTCAGATATGAGTTGGACTGGAAGGCCTTCCAACTCTGAGAATTTATGATTCTCCCTCTTTGAAACAACAAGCATGGGCTAACGGGAGGTACATATAAGTGGAATTTGCTTCGTTCTTTCCCAAAGAGACAAGAGCAGCAGAGATAAGAGCTAGGAAGCACTAACTTCTTTTTTTCTGTCCAACAGCTTCTCATCCCCTTCTCATCTCCTTCTTCCTGTCTTTCTACAAACCCAGTGGCATACCAGAAAATATTTAACAACCAACTCTAAGAAATTTGTACGTCTGATATACCTTTAAGCTTAATAGGCATTATTAACATTTTCTTCACTATTCAAGTCTAGAAAATAAACAAAACAACAAATCAAGCCTTGATTTGTAGCATATGCCAATTTCTGAGATGTAAATGCTCACATTGAAAATTTAACGATAAGCTTTGGTTCCAGCATTCTCCTGTCCAAAAGCCTAAACTACATCTCCTTCCGCAGACAGACACATTACATCCACTTTCTCAGAATGTGAGTGAAGAACTGTTAGCATCCCAAGTGTACTTTCAGTCCTATGTGAAGATACAAAGTGCTATGACTGAAACAGTTTCTTATTCCTTCTAATAATACATATTATTATATAAAATAAATATATTATATTATATAATAATTCCTTCTTATAACCATAAAATTGGATATTTCAAGTGTAAAAAAACATATCTCCTTGATTTTAAAAGTCATTCCCATTTTCCTTCTCTCTCCTCTTTCTTGCATTCCAAGCATGCATTTGTGTGCACAGGCACACACACACACACACACACACACACACACACACACACACACAAATATTCATCTTTTATAAAAGTATTTTTTTTTACTGAACCTTTTAAAGAATTACGGAAAGGAGAAATAATAGAAGATGATGCTTTCAATTGACTTTGCTACTGATTCTAGTATAATTCCAATTAAAGGGCTCTTTGAGTCAGACTTTTAGAGGTGGAAGGTTTTTAGAGATCATCTTGGCCCAATCTGTTGTTTAGAAAGTGGTGGTGGAAAACTCAGTGATAAGCAGATGTTTCTGAAGATGAATATGTCTTACCCAAGGCCCCAACTTACTTGCATCATACCCCACCATCACCACCATACACTTACTCCCTTACCCCAAACACTGGGTTAGAGTGGAAGTAAGAGAGGGGTGGAATTATTCAAGAATTATTCACTGTGAAATGTGATGTACCATTAAGAGTACATAACAAAGAAATAATAATGTTATCACTAACACACAATGGTCAGGAACAAAAGGAAATGAACACTGGGTAATTTGTGATTTCTTCCTTAAAACTTAAGCTTTTGAACTTACCTTTGAAGCACTTAGGAATTTCAATATTCCCATTTAAGCATTGAGCATCTTCAGTGTAACTGCATTTCCTTTCTTTATTTTTACAGAAGAAACTAATGATTTCACCATGTAGAATTCCATTCTTAAATTTATCTTGGATGTTCACCTTCTCTCCTTTGTATAGCACAACAGCTTTTTTAACAGGAATTTTACAAGATGCTGTAAGAAATAAGATTTGTGAATTAAAGTCAAATTAAAGAATTTTTGGTGAAAATTTCCTTTGGGGAGGATGAAGATTATGAGTAGGTCCATGAAGTGAAGTGGAGAAAGTACTGTCACCAAGAATTTGCATGGTAAAATTCTTATTTTCCTCCAGTCAATTCAACTTCCAAGAAGGCATGGTGTAAGGCATCAGAGATAAAAATAGACACGGTACCTGCCTTCAAAGAGCTTATTTACATTCTAGTAGGAGGATAAGACATGTACTAAATAACACAAGTTAGAATATGTTTAATATATAATAAAATACTCAAATGGATCTGTTATTCATCTATTTAAAAGATCCTTCCACTGATTTAGATTGAAACTTATAAATGCCTATTTATTCTGTGAAAATCTTGTCCATTTCCTCCTCTAAGTTTACCGCAGAAGGTTTATCCAAAGTGCTGGAGGCCGTTCTTCATTTCTTTTGACATGATGAAAGTAATGTTAGAATATTCTGGCTTACCACTTGTAATCCTCTGTTGAAACCATATGACCAGCTCATCTTCTCTTCCTATCATGTAGTTCCTATGGTTTTGTTTATTAAAAATGCCAAGATTGCTATGATTCCCAGCAGTACATATATCAACTGGTCATTTGACAAAAAATTCACATTTAGAGTGAAAACAATTAAATTAAAATTTATTTTGTTGTTGTGCAGTCATTCCACTAGTGTCTGACTCTCCAGGACCCTATCTAGGGGTTTTCTTGGTAGAGATACTGGAGTGGTTTGCCATTTCTTTCTCCAACTCATTTTACAGATAAAGAAACCAAGGCAAACAGAGTTAAGTGATTTGATCAGGGTCACACAACTAGTAATTGTCTAAGGAACTCAGATTTGAACTAAGGAAGATGAGTCTTCTTGACTCTAGGCTTGACATTCTATGCACTGCACCATCTAGCTACCCTTGTACCACAGTACATACAATTAAATATGAACCTATTGAAAAAGTTATGTGACTCCTCTAGGAAACTCTTCCTAACTGTCAGTTTATCACCAATATTTTCAGGATAATGAAAGATTTCAAGTTCATGCTATATATGGATCAATGAAAGGAACTGAGGATACTTAACATGGAGGAAAGACTTTTGGGGGATATGATAACTGTATTTAAGTATAAAAGTCACATACAAAAAAGAATAAAAATTATTGGCCCCAAGAAAGAAACAAGAAAATTCACCTCTCTTTTTTCATTAAATAGGTAGAGACTATGGGTGCAGAACATACGAGACGCGGGCATTATGGCAGTTAACTTTGTGTAACTATTATTCTCTGTTACAAGTGGGGGAAGAGAAGATGAATGAGGGGAATATCTGGAATGACTGATACAAAAATAAACCGTATATTAAAAAAAATAGAAATTAGTCTTGTTCTGCTTGGCCTAAGAGGAAAGACCTGGTAACAATGGGTAGTAATTGAAAGAGGCAAATTTAGATTTGATATAAGGAAATACTTTTTTGTTTTGAGGGGGGAAGGCAAGGCAATTGGGGCTAAGTGACTTACTCAAGGTCACACAACTAGTTAAATATCAAGTGTCTGAGATTTGAACTCTAGTCCTCCTGACTTCAGGGCCATTGCTCTATTCACTGCACCATCTAGCTGTCCCCTGAAATACTTTTTTTTCAAGCAAGTTATAAAAAAGTTTCTTGTTCAATTATGGGTTAAACTAGTTGGGTTCTGAGATTCTCGGCAACCCTGAGATTTTATCATTCTGTGTTTATGCTACCAAGTCTAATCCCAAGCAAATTTCCTAATTATGAGGTCATCTTATGCACACGTGAAATGAATACTTTTGTGCAGTAACTCCAATGGCATGACTATAATATGGGTCATAGCACCAAGAATGTGACATGCAAAGATGTTCCTTTAGGTAAATTTAAAGAGTTTTCATAATGCAAAATATATTTCCATACCTTTGCAGGTTGGTGATGCAGACCAGGTTCCAAATTTTTCACATTTTACTTCTTCTGGTCCATCTAGGACATATGTCTCATGGCAGCCATAAGTGGCTTTGTCTTTATAATAAAGTGCATGATTTGCAGGATAGTTTACAAATCCGTTGTCTGGTCTTGTTGGGAATGGACATTTTACTTCTGAAAACACATACACAGAAATGCTTGTTAAAGAGAAAGAAATAATAATGCAATTGTGATTTATAATGGGTGGTGAATATCAAGAGTTTTAAATTTTAATTTTTTACCATACCCAGCACTGTGCTGGCAAATGTTTAACATCCATCTGAGAGGGAAAAAATTTAAGCATAATACACTTTTAAGTTTAATCTGCATTGTTAGCATTTTTACATCACTTCTTTATGGCTAGCCAACTGACAGAACAATAAATGAAGCCCTGATTTATAGCATTTGCTGACTTCTGAAGTGTGAATACTCACATTAGAAATTTAACAATTGACTCTCATGAGCCAGTATGAATCTAATACACTGCTGACCATACCACAACTTTGTTGTGCATTCCTAAAAAAATCATTTAATTTCTTAGTGCCTCAGTTTGCCCCTTTGAAAAGCAAAAATAACTTATTTTCTTCCCCTTCAAGGGCCTCTAGTGATTTCATTTTAAAAACATTTAAAAATCTGTGATAATTAATTATTGGCCATCTGTCAAACCAGTTGAACTTTGAGCTAATAAAAAGGTATTTATTACAAATTATATATAGCTCTTAGCAATCTTTGTGGCACTTTTTTTTTTTTGCTTTTTGGAGGGCAGTTGGGGTTAAGTGACTTGCCCAAGGTCACACGGCTAGTTTTTGTGTTAAGTGTTTGAGGCTGGATTTGAACTCAAATCCTCCTGACTCCAGGGCCGGTGCTCTATTCACTGCACCATCTAGCCACCCTACTTTTTTTTTAAAGAAGAAAAATCACATCCTGCCTCTCTTTCTAAGTTCTGTTTTTGATCATGGCTTTCTGGTAGTCCAATAATTTTTAAGTTGT
>CM053584.1:169845963-169897776 GCA_028627135.1 Pseudochirops cupreus
GAGAGAATAGACTGGGGGAGGGGGGAAACACTGGGATGGCTGTTTTGGGGTGGTGGGCGGGGGAAAGATGGGGAGAAAATATGTAACTCAAAAAAAAATTTTAATAAAATAAATTAAAAAAAAAAGAAATAAAAAGATTGGACCCAATGATCCCTTAAGTAAAAAAAAAAAAAAGATGGATACGTAAAGCTATTTTTGCTCTGGAGTCATTAGATGGTTGGGCTTTTTTTTTTTTTTGCAATAAATACTACAAAAGAATTTAACTTTTCTTAGATTTAAAAACATATGCCTCAGAATCACACCAAGGCTTCACTCCACTTTAATCATACAGAGGAATGGACAAAAACTGAATTTCTTCATTATGCATAAACATTCCACTTCCATAATTAGAAACTCTGACATTCCCTTATTTAACCGTAACCTCCTCTTACTCCACCTCTTTCTATACTTCACCTCTCCTTCTCCTGTTCTCAACCCTAATTGAGACCTCTAATCTCATCACCCCTTAGTATTTTCTGGGGCCATTACCCTGATATGACTTTACTTTCTTCCTGCTCCAATTGTAAACCAATAATTAGCCATTTCAGCTCTTCATTGTCCTCTCCTCTTGAATTCTTTGGCTCCTTTCTGTTCTTTCCTTGCCAAATTTCAGCCATGAATTATTCTCATCTCATGTTTCCTCTACTCCTATTCAGGAACAGCTGAACACAGCTGAAGGAAGACCTATGAGTTAACTAGGGAGATTCACATTACCCAATCTCAACTGGGCCCTCACTGCAACAATATAATTCTTTTATTCTTCCCAAACTGATTCTCTTGTTCAGTTCCCCCTGAAGCTATTCCCAACCTTCTTTTCCCTTCCCCAAGCCTCCTACATCTTCCGCAACACTCTCCAGTGAGGACCTTATCTGTTGCTTTACTGAGAAAATTGACATTTTCCATGAGCTGCATTTTCCATTCTTATCTCAAAAACCCCTTGATATTTTCTCCCATTTTCTCCTCCTTTCCTTCATTCTCTAAGAGGTAGCTTTTCCCCTTTCTAAGGCAAATCTCTCTCCATCTGTACTTGATCCTGTCATCTCCCTTCTTCTCTACAGATTGTATCCTTAGTCACTGTCACCCCTCCCCCCTTCACCCTTTCCCTATCATCTGGTTACTTCCCTACTATCCCTTATCCTCAAGAACAAAACAAAAGCATTTCAATAGACCCTACAATCACCTCAAGCAATTCTGTATATCATTCTCAGCAAAGCTCCCCAATAAAGCTGTCTCCATTCAGTACCTCCATTTTCTCTCCTCTTCCTCCTCAGCCCCTTGCAAACTGGCTGTCAAAGTCATCATTCAAGTGAAACTTCTCTCTTCAAAGTTACCAATGACTGTTAATTGTCAGTCTTCACCCTTCACTAACCATCTGCCATATGTGACACTGTTGATCACCTTCTCCTCCTGTGCCTTCTCTCCTCTCTGAGTTCTGCCTCTACTTTTTTCTGGTTTGCCTCCTGGCTAACTGATCACTCTTTCTCAGCCTTCTTTACTGACTCATCTCTAACCGTATTACTCATGCAAATGAGTATGTCCAGTGCCAATCTCTCTCCTCAGCTTCAGCCCTCTCTGCGTTAAACTGAAACCATTGTTTTCCCACTTCAAACCCCTCCTCATCCAGCCTTCCCTATTTCCTAGATGACACCGCTATCCTTCTTAGGAACTCAAGTTCCTACCTCTGGATTTTCCTGGATTCCTCAGTTTCACTCACTTCACAGATCCAATAGGTTGCCAAATCTTGCTGTTGCTACCATTATACACATCTCTTGCAACTGACCAGGTATGTGGTGGTAAATGTTCAGTGAGTTCCCTTTAAAATGCTGATATTTAATGAACTTAATTGTATTAAAATATTACAATTTATTGTGGCACTTACCCCTGCATTCTGGTAGTTCAGTCCAGTTCCCATGTTCTGTACATCTAATTGTGTCATTCCCAAACATTGCATAATGTGGCAAACACTGAAAGGTTACTGTGTCTTGATAGAAGGAACTGTTTTCAGCTGATGACTTATGCAGTTTTAGTGTTGCAAAATTAGGTGTGGATGGTGGAGGACAAGTTACAGCTGGAAAAAGAAAGCATAACAATTTCTAAGTGACTAATTGAATCTTAAAACTCTGATCCCTTCAAAAAGGCAAAGCTAGAAATAAAGTGAAAAGAAAAGTAACTCGTGCTGATGTTGAGAGAAAAAAATTCCAACTGTTAGCTAAAATTAGTTTTCAAAGTTATACGACTCACTAACAGTAGTTTTTTAAAATCAAAACTAGGTTAAATACTGGATCTGTGTCCACCAGACAACAACCCTATAACATTAGTTTCCTTATCTGTAAAATGAGCTGGAAAAGGAAATGCCAAACCACTCTAGCATCTTTGCCAAGAAAACTCTAAATGGGGTCACAAAGGATCAGACATGACAGAAACTACCAGAGAAATGAGACCTGCCTATCATGGACTTTCAGTGGGATCAAGTATATCCACACTCACAAAGTGAAAAAAAGAATTGAGAACATGATTTAGATACTTAAAGAGAAAAAGTGTGCTAGTTAACATATTTAGGTATTCTTTAGTGACAAGGGATCTAGTCAACCAATTCCCAATTCATATGTCTATTATTGTATAATCTATATATCTGATGTGGTTAGAGGCGAGTTCAGGGACCCCTGGAGGACTGAAGTACAGGAGAGGGTCGTCTGGAATGAATTCACAGACTCAAGCATTCTTTAAGTCAAGTTACCAAAGGTTTATTGTAATGCTAGTATAGTGGGCAAAGCTCCTTAAAGGAACTTAGAATTTGCCAGGAATGGTGCTAAAGCCTATATGGGAAAAATAGTAGATTATCTGGCTGATATTCTAATTAGGTGATAACATACAGCCTTAGTCACAAGCATCATTCACTACTGGGACCCTGGGGAAGGAGTTTCTAAGGGGTGTATTTTTGGTCTGTTATGTTTGTAGCAAGATAGTTTCAAGAGTTGATGTTTATAGCTTGACCTCTGGATTGTATATGATAACTGTGGAATTAATACATGATAATTCTGTGGGTACAAGTAGTCCTGTTTTTACAAGGGTAATTCTACAGAGGTCAGTTTGTTCTTGTAACAGGGAGAGATAGTTTACCTCACTGGGGCCCACTCATGAGTAATTGCTAGGCATAATGTCCTTGGCCTGGAGGGAAAACTGTCAGGGATGGTATTTTGAGGCTAAGGAGAAATATGATCTTGAAATTGGGGTCCAAGCATAAGCACCCAAGCACCCCATCATATCTACATCTTATTCATGAGGATAAATATGAATAAGTCCTAGAAAAGGCCATCTACAATAGGAACCTTCAGTTCTTCTCCTCTCCCACTTTTCTTAAGTCACTACAGTCGGCGTCTGACTTCAACATTCAAATGAAGTTGCTGTCTCCAAAATTACTAATGATCTCTTAATTGCCAATTCTAATGGTATTTTCTCCATCCTCATCCTCCTTGACCTCTCTTCATCTTTTAATACTGTTGATCACTTTCTTCTCTTTGATATTCTCTCTAGGTTTGGGGAACATTTTGTTGTTCAGTCATTTTTTCAGTTGTGTCTGACTGTGATCCCATTTGGGGTTTTCCTGGCAAAGATACTGGAGGGGTTTGCCATTTCCTTCTCCAGTTCATTTTACAGATGAGGAAACTGAGGCAAATAGGGTTAAATGAGTTGTCCAGGGTCACTCAGCTGCTAAGTGCCTGAGGTGAAATTTGAACTCAGATCCTCCTGACTGGAGGGCCATTACAGTATCCTCTGCACCACCTGGCTACATGTTGGGGACACTACTCTCTCCTAGTTTTCCATATGCATATCTGTCTGCCACTTCTTAGTCTCCTTCATTGTATCTTTAACTAGATCATGTCCATTAACTGTGGGTGTCCCAAAAGGCTCTCTCCTGAGCCCTCTTTTTATCTTCTTTGCAATTTCACTTGGTGATCTCATCAGCTCCTGTGGAATCAGTTATAATTTCTATGCTGATAATTCTCAAATAACCTCTCTGCAGATCTCCATTTTCACATTTCCCCCTGCCTATTGGATATTTCCATCTGGATGTCCTGTAGATATCTTAAACCTGATATGTCCAAAATTGAATTCATCATCTTTTCCCAAAACCCCATTCTCTTCCTAATGTCCCTATTACTTTTGATGATACCACCATCTTCCTAGTCACCTAGGCTTGAAACCTATGTATCATCCTCAACTCCTCACTCTCTTACCCACCATATCCAATCTATTACCAAGGCCTGTCAATTTTACCTCCATAACATCTCGCAAATCTGCCCCCTTCTCTCTTCTGACACCTCCAGTGCTCTGGTGCAGGGCCTAGTCATGTCACAACTGGTTTACTGCAAAAGCCTACTGGTTAACGTCCCAGCCACAAATCCTTTCTCCACTCATTTGTCAAAATGATTTTCCTAAAATGCAAGTCTGATCATGTCACACCCTCCCTTCTCCCCTCTCCCCCCACCCCGTTCAATCAACTCCAAAAACTACCTCTCACTTCAAATAAGTAAACATTTAAATTCCTTTTTTTAAGGTCCTTCATAACCTGCCCTGTCCTCCCTGCCTTTCCAGTTTCTTATACCTTTTAATACTCACCCCACATACACTTTGATCTAGTATTACTGACCTTGCTATTCCTCAAGCAAAGCCTTCCATCTCCTAAAACTCTCCCTCCTCATCTCCTCTTGACTTCCTACAAGTTTCAGCTAAATCCTATCTTCTACAGCAGTGGTTCTCAACCTTCCTAATGCCATGACCCTTTAATACAGTTCCTCATGTTGTGGTGACCCCCAAACATAAAATTATTTTCCTTGCTACTTCATAACTGTGATTTTGCTACTGTTATGAATCGTAATGTAAATATCTGATATGCAGGATGTATTTTCATTGTTACAAATTGAACATAACCCACAGGTTGAGAACCGCTGTTCTACAGGAAGCCTTTCCTGATTCCCCCTCAATTCTACTACCTTCTCTTTGTTGATTATTTCCAATTCATTCCATATATAGTCTTTTTGTACATAGATATTTGCATGCCATCTCCTCCATTAGAGATCTGTGACACTTTCTCTGTATCCCCAGAGCTTAGTGTAGTGCTTGGCACATAGCAGGCATATTAAATGCCTACTATGTGCCAGCATTAGGGTTAGAATGGTCACTTAACATAATTGACTGAATGCATGAATTCAAAACTCTGTCAAATGTTTTGCTCAAAATCAAGATATAAGCAGTTTCCTGATTTAATGTAACTATCCAAAAAAGGAAATGATGTTATCATATGACTTCTTTATCTAACTATATATTGATCTTTGGTAGTCATAGCCTACTTTTCTAAATTCCCACTAACTGTCACATCAGTAACACATTCTAAAATCTTTCCAGGAATCAAAGTTCAGGCCTGTTGACAACTGACCAAAGTTTACCAGTTTGAATGTTCCAGGAGAGTTGACTATTGAGGAAATTCAGACACAGATCATTTTGAAAAGTGGGTAGTCAAAGCCTAACTAACCTGTTGTATGTATCTGGAATTTAGGATATCAGGGTTTTGTTTTTTTTAACTCCTGAAATTAATGCAGTCTCTACTTCCCTTAATTGAGATAGACTTCATCTAACAGGTAATTAATGATAATAATAATAATAAAATAACTCAATTTATATAGTGCTTTAAGGTTTGGAGAACACTTTATATGTGGTGTTCGCTTTCCCATAGTAGCTCTATGAATTAGGTGCTATAATTATCATCCTTTTTACAAATGAGAACTTTTAGACTGAAAGATATTGAATGATTTGTCCAGGGTCACACAAGAAGTATCTAAGGCACAAGTGGAACTTGGTTCCTCCTGACTCCAAGTATAGTATTCTAGTCACTACGCTCCCTAAATGCTTCAGATCTAAAGAGTAATTGTTTGCAAGACAGTGTCTTTGCTCTACAGATAATGTCATACTTACATAAACCTGCAGTTTTAGGAGCTTGAAAATGTTTACTCTTGTTCAGTGCCCTGAAACAGTATCCTATCTGTGATTGTTCTGTTGCAACATTTCTTGGATAAAGTTATGGATGCAAAATCAGTAACTCCTGTTGGAGGTATGACCCAATGTGGAAGGGGATTGAGCTTAGACCTGAATGTTCCCCATGATTTTCCTAATTATATCAACTCCCATGGGTACAATGGCAAATGAAAAAAAAAGCATTGGAAAAACACTGGAAGCTTCAGACATAGCAGCCACCAATTCTAACAAAGTGATTCTCTACTCCAAACTAGGTAAAATTCTAGGTGTGCAGAACAGATTTTTTCCATCTATTGTTCCAAAGGGATGTTATTACACTCTTCTGAGCCAAGAAGGGAGAACTCAGGGGAACCTTCCCAATACTAAGGGCTTACGAGAGCAGCTGGGTAGAGTAGGACTCCAATTTCCATCTTCTGTGCACTTAACAGAAGCAGTTCCATTGAGATAAAATCTGAAAAGAGAGAAATCATTCCATTATGGATTGAGATAATTTATTAATAATAGAGCATAAATGTCTTCTAGAGCTATTGAAAAGGAAAACTATTACCTCCAACAAAGCAATTTACTCGCCCTACAGTAAGGCTCTCAGCATATCAGCAAATACAATGAATTCTCATAAGAATTGGAAGATGGAGGAAGCAAAATTCTCGTGCTAAAGACAGATCACTAAAGAATGACATGATGATGGTCTTTGATAGAATGATAACCCAGAATTTCCCTTCCGTAATCACAAGGCAATATTTCTGATTTCTTTTGTGAAGTGCCAATGATAGGCAGTATGATATACTCAAGAGAGCAGGTTAAAGTCAGAAAGACCTGGATTCAAGATCTGCCTCTGAAACATACTAGTTATACCAACATAAGCAAGTCGCTTAACCTCTCAATGCTCCAGGTCACTGTAAAATTTTAAGTGACAAAAGCTGTTGATCTGAATTGGTGAAGGAAGTTTCTGTTATAAACATGCTCTGTGCTCTGTCTAGGAATAAACAATGCTTGTTGGAGATCCAGGAAGGTTTTCATTATCTTTATTTTACATTTATTCTCTCTTGAATAAATGGGTAGCCTCCTTAAAAGACTAGAAAAGGATCAGACAAAGGCAAGCCCTTTTATGCTGCTTCCCTTCAAATGTCCTGCCTTGTTGCTCCCTTCAGAACTAGGATTCGTCCCAGCTCTTCTGGATTACAATCTTTCTGACCTGCCCATTACATAGGCTAGTTAATCATGTGTGTTAATGAAGAGTTGATGATCATCCCTTGACCCCTAGCCAGGCCCCTTCCAAGGGTAAACTTACAGATTTCTTCCAGCTATATGACTGGATTGGGGGGTGGGGGAGTCTACACTTCCTATCTTATCTTCATTTATAACTTCCTGCATGACCTGTGCAGGATCTGTTTTTGAAATACCCATTGTTCCTATAGAATCTGTGGAAACCAAACTGTCAGCATTTCTCACATTTCCAAGCAAAGGAAAGAAAGAAATGAATGTCTATTAAAGCTTGAGCCCCCCTGTGTTCCAGGTACTGTGCTGAGAGCTTTTATAAGTAGTCTCTCATTTGATTCTGACAACAACTCTGGCAGGTCTACCATAAATATTTATGATTAAGGACTGTTGTCATTGTCATCACAATATGTTTGCTTGAAAAGCATATTGTTGTTCAGTTATTTCAGTCATGTCTGGTACTTTGTGACCCCATTTGGGAGTCCTTTGCAAGGATATTGGAGTGGTTTGCCATTTCTTTCTCCAGCTCATTTTATAGATGAGGAAACTGAGGCAAACAGGGTCCAGGGTCACACAGCTGTTAAATGTCTGAAGCCAGATTTGAACTCAGAAAAGTGAGTCTTCCTGACTTCAGACCCAACACTTTGCTTGAAAACTAAAGCATACAAGATCATAAGATAATATGTTTCAAGATGGAAGGAATCTTGGAGATTATCTAGTAGAACTCTCTCGGTAGATAGCTGAGGAAATTGAGACTCAGAGAGGTTAAATGACTTGCCCCAGGGTCCTATAGGTATCACCTGCTACTCTGCTATGATATGGCATCTGTCTTGGCTTCTTAAAGGTTATTGCCAATAGGATATAAATCTCTGGATGGTCCTACCAAGTGGGGACATCTATAAATGCAGATTGATCTTGGGTTTTATATTTGTTATCTGAAGACTAGCCTAAGTTTGGAGAAATTTGTCACCAGACTAATGGTAGAGTGATTAATCAGTCAGTCATTTAGCCTTTATTAAGAGCCTTTGTTGTTAGTTGTTTGGCCTTTTCTCCAAGAGGATGGGGGTTGGGATTGGGGGTGATGTCTTGACTTGCAAGTGAATTGGATTTAGGTGAGGCAGAGCTGTGAAAGTCATCAACCCCACTCTCTCCTCCAGAGTCATCAGAGTCCAATGGCAAGACATGGGTCAGGTCGACGGGCAATGGCCCAGGATGCAAAATGCCCAGGAGGCAAGACCCATTCAGTAGTTAAAGGCTAGGTAAGATCTGAGGTAAAAGATGACCTTGCCTTCACAATAGAATCAATCAGGAAGGGGAAATACCCTCAGAGTGTCAAAGCAGAACAGAAACAATTGTCATTTATACTCACTCTAAGCCATCAGAATCCAAACACTAAGCAAGTGAGGTTTGGGCTGGGACTCATTATTTGCCGATTTGTGAGAAGCCTGAGTGATCTGGGTCTGTCTAAAGGCATAGTCTAGTAGATCCATTTGAATCTCAATGGGCTTTATCAAAGCCTGGTTTTCCAGAGTTATATTTTAAGAAATCATAAATGAAAACTACAAGAAACAAAGAGTTAATTATCTCAGCTTAAAAAACAAAAAAATAGTGAGCGAGTATAAATGACAATTGTTTCTCTTCTGGCCGGAAATTCTGAGAGTCCTTTTGTGAAGGCAAAGTAGACCACCTTTTATCTCAATTCTTAACTAACCTTTAACTACTGAATGGGTGTAGCCTCAGACAAACTGAAATTTAGGAAAGATATTAGATTAAGAAGGCCAAGTTCTCCCATTGCATTCTAGGCCGTTGCTAGGTGCTAGAAATAGAAAGAAATGGGGAGGGAAGTCCCTGCCCTTAAGGAGTTTATATTCTATTGTGAGAGACAACATGCAAACAGTTATACACAAACAAGATATATATGGGGTAAATTGGAGATAACCTCAGAGAAGAGGCACTAAGATTAAGGGGGACCGGACAAGGCTTCCTTTAGATTAATTTTTCAGTCATAGCGACATACAAATACCAAATCATAGTGGAATTGTAATGTATATCAGGGGAGGGAATACATAGACCAACAAAATCTCACATCCTTGAAGTACTTAAATATGGGCATCAGGTAAATGCCTTTTTACTGCTTTTGTTTAACTATGTGAAGGAAAAATAGGCATTGTTATTCCTCATTACTAAGTGCTTGCTGGAATCAGTTTGAACAAGGTCAGAGGATCCAGTTGTTAAATTTTCAGTGTGAGCATTTATGCCTCAGAAATCAGCAAATGCTACAGGTTTTGCTTATTATTTTGTTGGTTGGCTAGCCAAAAGAATTTGATGGTAAAAAGGAAAAGGAAGGGAATGGGCATTTACATTGCCCCTACTATAGGCCAGGCACTGCATTAAGTACTTTTTACATATATTGTCTCATTTGATCCCCACAACAACAGTGCTTAAAAGGTGATTTCATTATCCCCATTTGACAACTGAGGAAACTGAGGCAAACAGAGTTTAAGTGATTTGCTCAAGGTCAGACAGCTAATAAGTATCTGAGGCTAGATTTAAATTCAACTGCAAATGTTCAAAATGATAGTTATATATACATATATATGTAAATGATAATTGTTAACTCAGGAAATGTCAATAATGCAGATTATATGTTAAAAGTATACTTTTTGGGGAAGGGGAGAGATCCAGTTTATAAACATTTATGGGCACACTACTTATTACCCTCCCCACTAGTGTTTGTCATTCAGTTTTCCTGTTCTATCAGCTGGGGGATCTCTTTTACCTGACAGGTACAATTTATCCCTAAAATCTTTTCATCCTAAACCCCATTATTGAGATTTCACTCAGAATTTAAGTGAAATCCTTGTGTTGTTTCAAGTTTTTAACTCTACCACTTCCAGAAAGTAGTAAATCAGAAATAGGAAAATTAAATGAGCAATTATTACATTTTGCCAGTCTACCTATCTCTATTCTATAGTTCACTAGAGAAACTACAGTTTATTTGCTTTCAGTGAAGAATCTGTAATCATTGTTCTTACCCTACCAAAAAAATTACCAAAAAGACACCCAAGGGTAAAGACTGATTAACCCAACACTAAATAAGTTGGTAGAAATTTAATTTGGGACAGTTGATGCATCTTTTCCTTTGTTCTAGTTGGAGGGTATAGAAATGAACCTTTTAATTAACTAATTTATTTCACAAGATTCAAATCCTGGCTCTGCCACTTAACCATCTCTATACCCTTGAACAAAGTATTCTCTTGGTCTCAGTTTCCTCATCTCTAAAATGAGGGAGTTGGACCAGATAACCCTCGAGGTACTTTCCAACTCTAAATATCTCTGGATAAAAAGTCTTACCCTTTATTGCAAGTGAAGTTCACAGAATTAGGGTATTCAAAGGCTGTATAGCGCACAGCTCCATTTTCTAAAATTCCAGCAAAAGGACATACTCTGGCTATAATTTAAAAGGTAGCAAAAATTAATATATTTTCATGGAATTTTCCCTTAAAATAAAACCAATACATAAGTAATTTTTATGATAAGGTAGAGTCAACTGATTGACAAAAGGTCATATAACCAAAATTACCAGATCACAGAATATATTGTAATTTTTGACTACTTAATTATTGACCTAGAGTGCCACAGAATTTGTCTAGATAACTATCACATATCTGACTGCACACAGCATCAAAAATACTAGACTTTCTCATCTGTGTCTCATACATCTGTATTGCATAGACAACCTAAGGAATTATTTTTAGCTCCTAGAGAGTAATAGGGATGAATAAAAGTTGAAAATTTGTTTCAAATACATATACTCTTATTTCAATGTAAAAGCAGAATGGTACAGTATTGCCTCAGTAATTTCCTGTCTTATGCTCATTTGATGTATAGTTGAGTTTAAGGCACAATTTTTAAAATTCTTATCTGTGTTTTTCCCTCCCTTTAGGTTCTGCAACAAAATCTTGTCTTTTTAGTTTCGAAAGACCTCAAGGTCAATGATCTCCCCATTGTTTCCAAATAAACTCTTGTTTCTTTCTCCTAAAGTTTTTTCCAGTTCTTGTTCATTGTCACTCCTTCAACTTCTGTAGTATCAGTTGTATCTTATCTGTGTCTTCCCATAGAAGACATAATGGGTCCCAAAGGTTTCCTCGCATTCCAGTTGGGTAAAGATGATATAACCTAAAGAGCTGACTTACCTTGACATTTCAGGGTGTTGATGGGCCACATTCCACTGAGGGGGCATGTAAATCTTCTCATTCCCCCTCGTGCCACATAACCAGGCTTGCAAGTATACAAAATTTGTTCCCCTGGCTCATAGCTCCCTTTTAATGGAACAACTGTGGAAAACGGTAGCTCCTCTGGCCTGGGACAAGCTGAAACAAAGCAGGGAAAGAGGACTTTGAGTAGAACCTTTATGTTTACTCTTGAAAAGCAAAGTATAGGAATAGGAACAATTTTGACTAGTATGGAAGGACATACAAACTGATGCATAGTGAAGTAAGCAAAATCAAGAAAATAATATATGTAATTAGGAAACTTTTACTCATTCATTTAAGTCATGTCCAACTCTGTTCCCATTTGGGATTTTCTTGGCAAAGATATTGGAGGAGTTTGCCATTTCCTTTTCCAGTTCATTTTACATATGAGGAAACTGAGGCAAATAGGGTTGTGACTTGCTCAGGGTCACACAGTTAGTAAGTGTTTGAGGCTCGATTTGAACTCAAGAAGATGAGTCTTCCTAACTCCAGACCTATCACTCTTTCAACTGTACCACCTAGTTGCCCTTAATTTCCTAGGAAACTAGAAACACTAAAATGAAGCTAAAACCCAAATAACTGAAATAAGTAATCTTGACCCTAGAGAGGAGATGAGAAAATATACCTTCATTCTTTTGGTAGAGAGGACTATAGAAATATAATGTGCATTATAAGCAATGAGGAAATAGATGATTTTTTAAGCTATGGAAAGATTTGGAACTGATGCAGAATGAAGCAAGAAAACCAAGAGAATGATTTTTACATTAGCATCAGTATTATAAAATGAGCACATATAAAGATGTTGATTATTAGTTTTACTTAATTGTTTTATTTTGTTACCAAAAAATCTCTCTTGAAGTAATCTGTAAGTATAATGTAAGAACAAAAAGAGTAAAACAATAAAACAAACAAGAAGAAATGGAATATTGTATACATTGACAGGCTTGATCATCGCATTTTTGTTGTTTGTTGTTTTTAACTCTCTTTGTTGTTAGAGTAGGGTTAATTTTAAAAAACTGCACAGGATTTATCCAGAAATGACTGTAATATAAAAACATATCAGTAATACTTTTAAAAAATTAAACATATAAATATCAAGTTTCACAGCCATTCTGTTAGCTTTCTTTTGCCCAGTGCTCAGAGTTAGAAATGAAAAAAGGGAAAAGTGGTCTGGATTTTTGTTTAATTGTAGCTGAATAAATGAGATATGGGATGGTTTCACCATAGATGCGGTGGTTTTAGGGAACACTGTCAAAAGTTCTAAGAGACATTTATGCCTCCCCTGGGAGGGGGGGGAGAGAAAGCATGTATCCTTCAAATACTATTTTTTTTTAACCTAAATAATTGCATCCTTAATCACATATTTATGTTGTAGTAAGACTTAATTCCACAGTAAATAAAACAAATTTGACAGTACAATATGATTAGGGAAGGAAAAGAAACAATCTAGGAAAAATGTCATAGAAAACACTATACTGATTTTAATTTATCAATCATTTATCAAGTATGTATTCTGAGCTAGGCCCTGGGATACTAAGAAAAAATAGTTTCTGCCTTCAAGAAGCTTACATTCTACTACAGAAGACAAATAAATGATTAGAGAATCCTTTACCTTCCAATCAACTGATAAATATTAATGCATACTTAAGTTACAGGTCACTATGTAAAAGTAATATAATGTGGGTATATGTAAGGAAACTATCTCTTTTGGGGGATTTGTTCATTCAAGCAACTTCGCTAGAGCAATGAAATCACAGATCCAGGACCCCTTCCCCTCTGCCAAAAAGCAGATACTTGATGTTTAAATCTATGTCGTCCTTCACAATAGGGACCTATAATGATATATAATGATGCTGCTAACTAAGCTTAGCTAATAACAGAGAGCTAGAGTCATTAGTGTATGAGTTCATGGCAGGAAAACCCATGATTAATCTGGGTGCAGGAGTGATATAGAGAGAGTGTTTGGTGCCTTCTGTTTAGTGGGACTTGGTAGGAACCAAGGTTCTAAAACTGCTCAACTGGAAGCAGCAAAGGAATATTTAGGCTTTAATGGTCAATTCTCAGAAAACTGGGAGAAAACTCGTGAAATTTAGTCAAATTTGCTTCGAGGAATTTGTAAAATTTACTTTAGTATAATAGTGCCAAAGTGAAGGAGATAGGGAAAGGTGAAAGAGAAATCGTCTTTTGGAATTTGGAACATGGAAGCAGCCAGATGAAGAAGGAGTGAGGGAAACATGAAGATTTGAACAGAGACGTACTGAAACAAGCTCTAACTAGCTGGAGATAGCTGAATGTTAGTGAGTATGTTATACCTTATAAATCCACAATGCTACAAACTAGCATTTGATGTCTTGTTTTGTTGATCGTCTAGCGTCTAGACTTAAGAAACTGATGGAGAAAATGTAAATACTGCAGATTAAACTTAAGAGTGTGTCCTGCATTCATATTTTACACACACACACACACACACACACACACACACACACACACACACACACACACACACCAGTTAAACACTTATCAGCATATCCCTGCCTAAAACCCAGCCGGAATGACTAATGGAGATTCCTTTCTTGTTGAGAGTTTGTAGGAAGCAATCTTCCTGGCCATAGTCAGGGGGTCAAGAGAAGGGGAGGGAAGATGAGGGAAACGAGAAGAAAGGGAGAAACATTTATTAAGCTCCTACTGTATGCTTAACATGGCACTAAGTACCTCACTAGTATTTCATCTGATGCTTACCACAGTCCCAAAAGATAGGCAATGTTATCACTATTTTGCATTTGAAGAAACTGGGAAGACAAAGGTTTGCCCAGGTTTACAGCTAGTAATTGTGTGAGGCAGAGCTTAAATCCAGTCCTACATGTCTGTAGCCCCAGACCAGCGCAATATCTAGATGCCTCTAGGTATATAAAATGAAGGTTATGTAAGGCATGCAGAATGAAGGGAGGTTATCCAGGGTTGCACTTGGAAAGGTCTTGTCTAAATCCTAGCCTCTCATACCCTATAATTCAGAGCTCAGTGTGGTGGAGTGGAAAGAATACCCTAACAGCTCTAAATCCTGCAGTAAGTAGATTTCAGAGGATCAAAGCACAGCAGCCATGGCCCACCAATCCCCCGGCAACAGGACTAGAACTGATGTTCACCGGTCAAAGGCAGGCAATATGAAGTTGAATAGAAGGCAGGCCAAATAAAGTATATTTACTCACATTTACAGAGTACTATAAAATTTATAAAGAACTTTCCCCATATCAACTCTGTGAGGAGGATAGTAACAGTAATTATGTGAATTTTACAAACAATGAAACTAAAATCCATAAGTGACTTGTTCTAGGTGTCTGAGGCTGGATTTGAACTCAGGTCCTCCTGACTCCAGGGCCAGTGCTCTATTCACTGCACCACCTAGCGGCCCCTAAGTTACTTGTTCTTGATCATAGAAATGTCAGAACCAATGCTCAAACATAGGGCTTCTAACTCCAAGATCAGTGTTTCCACAATACCACAAAGACACCCAGCATTCCACAGTTGGTGTAAAGAATTAAGATGAAGTGAACAGAATCTGTTCATCATAAGATTATAGAATTAGATCTGCAAGGGACTTTAAAGGTTATCTAGTCCAACACCTTCATTTTATAAATGAGGAGAGTGAGAGGTTAAGTGATTGACCCAACATCACACAGTAAAGGGCTGAACTGTGAACCCAACTCAAAATACTCAAAATGTTGCTGCCCTTTTGTCTCTTATTGATAAACTTTCCTTTACTTTATACATCTTATACTGATTTTAAAATATTTAAAAGGTTAGTATTCTATTATAAGGGAATAGAGGAAAAGGTTGGGGGCCAAGGATGCCCCTTTGCTCTTCTTCCTATTGGGTTCCTGGTATTTAGGAAACCTCAGAAAATTAAAAGGAATAAAAAAGAATTAAAGGGGGTAATAGCAGCAAGAAATGTGAAAGTGGCACCAATGAGCGGGAAACCCATTTTACCACACTCCTCCAAAGCTATCCTCTTTATCCTACTATCGTAATAACCTGAAGTTCCCTAAGAATTCATGGCCTTAGTTTAAGGCCATGTTTCTAAAAGACTCATAAAAATACATGCATACCTTGGAAGGGTCCATACCATTCCTTTTTTCAACCATGAGTATCTCAGTTTGAGTTAGTTATTTGGAAAGGAGAGAAAAGCCTTAAAAGGATGGAATAAACTTTGACAGAGGAGTAAGGAGGAAATAAAGATCTACAGCACATAGTTGTTGAAAAGAGAGAACAGGCTAAGGGATACAGTAATGGACGGTCATCAGGACCTCAGAGAAAGAATAAGGGCACTGGAGAAGTCAGAGGGGAAAATGAGAGAAGAGAAGAAGAACCTAAAATCTGTCCTTTGTAATTACAGTCTTTCCCAAAGTCAGCTCTGCCATTGGCTCTCTCATCAGTCTCTCTAATATCTTTACAATGAAACCAACAGAAGACAATTTGAAACAGTGAAAGGAGAGCTGTTTAGGGCATCAGAGGTGGTTGCTGCATCTACATGACCCCATGGACTTTGTGCATGATGTTTTCTTGGCAATGTTACTGGACTGGTTTGCCATTTCCTTCTCCAGTGTGTCTACATTTTACAGAAAAGGAGCTGAGGCAAATAGAGGTTAAGTGAATTATCTAGGGTCACACAGCTAGTAAGTGCCGAGACCAGATTTGAACTTAGATTTTTCTGACTCCAGGTCCAGTGCTCTGTCTACTGCACCACTTGATTGGTCATCAAAGGACCTGAGGGGGTTATACTAGCTAGACTCTAAGTTCATTTTGGGTTCTAAAATTATAGCTCTATGAATTTTATGGAGAGAGGTAAGAACATCTTTACTAACAGAAGCCAACTTGCCAAAAGTGAGGTAGAATTGATGATGAAATGTACATAAGCTCCTAAAGTGGGTATTACCATAAAGAAATCTTCATTGGAGAGGACAGGTTTGGAATACAATCACTAAAAATAAAAATGTTAATTAAAAATAATAATTTTGTAGAGTGCTCTTAAAGTTTGCATTTTACAAATTTTACCTCATTTTATCTTCACAACAGCCCTGGAAGGTAGTTGCTATTATCATCCCCATTTTATAGATGAGGAAACTGAGGCAGAGAAGGGTTAAATGACTTGCCCAGGATCATACAACCAGCAGTTATCTGAGGTTGGATTTGAACTCAGGTCTTCCTGACTTTAGGTCTAGCTCTCTATCCACATAGTCAAAGTAGAAAAACAATTAGATGGTAAATGGAAATGATCATTATTTTTAGGTTCCAGCATACCGTGGTCTGTGTAGCTATTTTCTTAGAAAATACAAGTGTCCTAAAGGCTTATTAGGTCATTAATAAAGTGAATTTCCACTAGAAAAAAATGTTTATAATTATATAAATTTGTATATACCAGCCCTCAAATTGTATTCTCCGTTATATATTATAAAAACCTAATATTGCATGGAAATTCCGTGACATGAATATTAGATATATCCCCTAAAACCAATATTATAAAGGGACTTAGCCATTTTTCTTGAGCCTTTACAAGTGCTAAATGGTTGAATGTATTAATTATTTTGCAAATGAAAAAAGAAATACTTACTCCGTCCTGCAATTACGCAATGGCAAAGAAAGCTCACCAACAGGACTAAAACAGGAGAAATCATGATGAAGGATTCTCACAAGAGCAACCAAAATGGCCCCTCTCTGTGAAAAAGAAAGATACAAACTGGAGATTGCTTAAATATTAACTATTTTCATTTACTTTGATCTTTGTAAATAGAAGATAAAGTATCAAATTTGGAACCAACTCAGATAACTATTCTCTAATGATTTACAGTAATTTCTACAATTCCATTGTGAAATCTTGGGTGGTGTTTTCTCTGTTTCAGTGACATTTGTGATTGTGTCATAAACTTTCCTATTTCTTCCATATGGATACTGATAATTTCCAAATGTGCTTATTTAGGACAGATGTTTCATTCTATTTTCATTTTCATGTTTCTTAGGTTCATGAAAAGGCATCATACTAGGGCAGAAAAAATATATTGGAGTGGTAGTTGAGATCCAATTTCTAGCCTAGGTTCTGTTTCTCACTAGTCAGGTCATCTTGGTTAAATCACAAAGTTTCACATTTTCATAACTGGTTAAAAGAGAATGGCACTGATCTCTAAAGTGCATTTTAGTTTTAAGATTCTATAGGATCTCTATACTGAAACAGCTGACTGCCACCTGAAACTCCATACAACAATAATAGTTACTAATATTTATATATTGAATTATAAATTGTTTTATAGATATTATCTAATCTTAAGCTTACCTTCCTTCCCCAATAAATGATCAACCCTTCCCAATTTTTCCATTTTTGTCAACACATACATAGTCTTCCAGGTGCCTTAGGTTTAAAACTCTGGAATCATTCTCAACTCATCTTTCTCTACGTCTCATATTAAATCTTGACAAACTCCTACTGGTTTCTCTTAAACATTTTTTAGAACTCCTCTCTTTTCCCTATTATTATCTAAGTGCAGAAAGGGAAAATAATATGTTTAATGGAGTTTCAGTAGAGTATTTGCAGAGTTGCCTCTGCTTGGTTCCTGCCTGAGCACTTTGGAGAGGTCGGAGAAATCTCTTTATTGGCCACTGAGTAAAAGAGTGGTTCGTTGGACGTTTAAAAAGGGAGTTATTCTACCCCCATTACTATCTTCCTTTGACCTTACAGGTGGCATTATGTAGCTCAGAAAATTCCCTAGAAAAGTAGGTGAAAAAGAGTTCTCCCTTTCCCCCACCCTGGCTGCTCTGCAACTGTGAGAATTTGGCAGCTAAAGGACATCTCCTGCCTAAATGAACCTGAGACTAGTTCTCAAACCTGTAACTACCTCTTCTGATTTTTTTTCCTGAGTGTAATTGACTAAACATGGAGCTTGTGATGGATGTATGTAGGCTTGGAGGTCACCTTGGGAGCTTGAGATGCCCAAAGGTTCGAGATTCCTTGGTCAGAATGACTTATAAGCAGTGGGGAATTTTTTTTTTTAATCAGAGAAGAATACCACCCAAAAAAGGAAGAGCCCAACCTCTGGCCTGAATGACCAGGAAACATGGACATCAGAGGGACAATACAGAGCTGAAGTAAAATGTCACTTTGGGAGATTTCTTCCCCCCCCCCCCCAAAAAAAAAGTATTGCTTCATGTTCTTTTTTAGAAAATTTATTTTATTATGAACTTGAGATAAAACAAGCATTTCCATACCATAACAGAATAGAAAAAGATGATTGCACGCTAAACTGCAAATCTAATTATGTACAATTTACTATTCCTTTTAAATACACAATATAGTCATCATGTAATTTTTTCCCTTTTTTTCTTCCAATCCCACTGCCTGGCCCTCGAGATGGCTACAATTGGACATGAATGTGTGTGTATATAATACATATATATATGTATATATATAATCATTCTCTTTATATTTCCATTTATCAGTTCTTTCTCCAGATGCAAATAGTGTCTTCCTTCATAGGTCCTTTGTAGTTCATTTAAGTATCTCTAATTGCTAAAATGACTTATTCACTCAAAATTCTTCTTAAAACAATAGCTGTTGCTGTGTACGATGTTCTCTTGTTCTGCTCATTTCACTCTTCATTATTTCATGCAAGTCCATCCATGTTTTTCTAAGATCATTGAGCTCATCATTTCTTATAGCACAGTAATATCCCATCATAATCATATACCACAACTTGTTCAGCCATTCCCCAATTGATGGGCATTCTGATGAGAAGTCTCATCCTCCTGGGGGAGTATAACAGTAATTATCAGGGAGCCCTGATTTTCTGTCTTTTCTGTCACAGTATGCTTATGAATGTTTTGTGTTTAGTATTTCCTTTGTGAGTAGAAAATAAATACCTGCCCCATACCCAATTCTTATTATATATTTAGTATCTTTCTATTTCCTTTTTTGGGAAGACCCTAGGCATGGGCCTAACCCTCAACTTAAACGATATTCCCCCAAGATGCTGGAGTGGGACAAAACCAAAAAGTTTGATAGGAAGGAACTTAACCTGTTTTTTATAGGCCATATTCAGTATTGAGCTTGGTCCAGACTCCATACCTGAGTTCCGGGTCCTTTAGTGGAAAGGAAAAAGATATAGCTCCCCAGTCCTTTGCACTTAGCAGCAATTGTCATTAGATAGAGATGAAAATACGGACAGTGACTTGGAAGAGAAAAGAGGTAAGTTGATAGCATTGTCAGGTAGGTGAGTTATGCTGATGAACCATGTCTAATTCCTTCAGTTCCTCCTTGGTTGGAACACCTCAAAATCTTCATGAGAAATAGTTGTTGGGGAGGTAAGTTTGAAAACTCAGGTAATCAGATATTCCCAGATACATATTTTTCTCAATTTAGATCTTTTTTTTTCCCTGAAGAGGGCTATTCAAACATTACAAGGAACTCCAATAATTTTTTACATTCAGCTTGGGATGCATCATTAAATGCAATTTGAATGTTAGATCAGTACATAATTTATTTTTAATGTTCAACAGTGAACTAAAGCCAAAATTAACCTGAGGAGCTGGCTAATATTAAATGGTCAATGTAAACCCAAACCCAAAGGAAGTCTTCTGCTATAAAGGCAACAATATAATTCTGATCAGTCAGGGAATGTATAAATATTAAATTGAAGGTATATTCACTGCTAAATTGCTATATTTTGGTGTCAAAGGTACTGATCCCAAATACCCAATAATCTTTTATGAATCAGAATATATAGACAGCTAATACAATGTATATATACATACATATGTGTATGTATACACATATATACACACATATGTGTATATATATATATATATATATATATATACATTTGTGTATATATTTATCTCTCCACAAAACTTATCTTTACAGTGTATTTTGCAAGAGATTTTACAAATGTTTCCCCATCCTAATTTTCAGACAAGACATTGACTTTTGAGTTCAAGGTCCCTACCTGATGTGTATGTTAGACCTATTTCTAGAACCATGTGAAGTCAGTATCTTTCTTATTTACTTTATGAGCATAGACTTTGACCACAAAATTAAACATTTAGGAACATTTTGATTGTTTGAAAAATAGGTTCTTGTTTGTTGGGACCCAGATCAATATCTACCAGCTATTCAATAGAAAAATATATCCACTTTTCTGCCTATAATAGCAAAGTACTATTTGCACACTTATAACCAGGCCAAAAAAAATGTGTTACTCAGTTTGATGAACCTATTTAAATCTGCTACCTTTAAGGAAATCCACAGTTGACACTGTCAGCACTAATGAAATTTTACTGAAATCTGTTGCTTAGCTTCTACTATCAAAGACACTGAGGTTGCAAATTATGATGCAGCTCTTTCTAGTAGGGGATCCCACAAATTCTTTTTGTCCATCTACCTTTTCATTACAAAGGACACATTTCTCTTATATGTCCTCATCTCTCCATTCACATAGCCTTGGTGCGGGTCCTCATCATCGCCTCTTTCTTCGATTATTACAAAATTTGGTTATTATTTAATAATTATTAGCAATTATTATTATAGGTTTCTAGTGTGTCTCCTTGCCTCAAGTCCTTCACTACTCCAAATCTTCCTCCACTTAACTGACAATGTTATTTTCCTAAAGCACAAGTCTTCCTATGTCATCATACCCTCCCACTCTCCCCCTTATACTCAGTAAACTCCAAATGATTCCAAATTATCTCCAGAATCAACTATAAAATCCTCTGGTTGTTACTTAAGGCCTCTCACATTCTGGTTTCTTCCTACCTTTATAATCTTCTTACACTTTAACCCTATCCCCTTTCTATATGTTCTTTGAATAGGATGCTCCATCTCAAGGCTCCATGGCCTTTGCCTAGCCATCTCTCATGCCTGGAATATTCTCCCTCCTCACTTCCACTTCCTAGCTGCTTTCAAATCTCAGTCCAAATCCCAGTTTCTGCATGGGGCCTTCTCAGAGGCAATCTCCTCCACCCCCAACTGTTAGTGCTTCCCTTCTGAGATTACCTTGTATTTACATAGGATACCTCTGCACTTAACTTGTATCTACCTAGTGATCTGCATGTTATCTACTCATTAGAATGTGAGCTCCTTGAGGGCAGGGACTATGTTTCTTTGTGTCTCCAGTGCCTGAAACAGGGCCTAGCACATAGCAAGTGTTTAATACATGCTTGTTGACTGGATGCCTAACAAAGAGAAGCTCTCCTCTTTCCTACTTCCAGGCACCTGACTTTTTGGGACCAGCATACTCTCTCTTTAAGCTTCCCTCAGCATGGAATGGAACTAACTCCTCAGTCAAAATATTCTTTGCAAGGCCAGGATGGTGCTAACCAAAAGGGATCCTCCTTTTTCTAAATTTGCTAGATGATGTCACTCGAGCTATCTTGTCAGTTGCCTCCTCTTTTCCTAAATGGTATCACACATCAAGACAGTAAGATAGGTGTAATGGTGCATCTTACTTATACATTAAAATGTAATCATGTCCATTGATGTAGTGATCCATTTAAGCTGTCTGGGCCTTCTGTGAGTTTAGTTAAGAGGAGGTGGATCTCCAATTTCCCTTACACTATGATCAGATATACTGTTAGACTTGGTTAGTGTGTTAGTTTCCCTGAAATTCTTTTTCATATTTTCTTTCTTTGTTCTTTTTTATAAGGAATGCTTGCTGAATGGAGTAGAAGAGATATTTGGAACTAAAGATGATATAAAAACAAATCTTTCAATAGCTCACTGAAGAGAATAACTCCTTCAAAATTAGATTGGAGCAATTGGAAGCTAATGACTTTATGAGAAATCAAGATACTATTAAACAGATCCAAACAAATGAAAAAATAGAAGACAATGTGAAATATCTCACTGGAAAAACCACTGACCTGGAAAATAGATCCAGGAGAGATCATTTAAAAACCATTGGACTACCTGAAAGCCGATCAAAAAAAGAGCCTAGACACCAAATTTCAAGAAATTATTAAGCAAAATTTCCCTGATATTCTAGAACCAGAGGGCAAAATAGAAATTGAAAGAATTCACTCATCATCTCCTGAAAAAGATCCCAAAAAGAAAACTCCTAGGAATCGTATAGCCAAATTCCAGAGTTCCCAGGTCAAGGAGAAAATACTGCAAGCAGTCAGGAAGAAACAATTTTAGTATTGTGGAAACACAATCAGAATAACACAAGACCTAGCAGTTTCTACATTAAGGGATTGAAGGGCTTGGAATATGATATTCTGGAGGTCAAAGGATTAAATCCATGAATCACCTACCCAGCAAAACTGAGTATAATGCTACAGGGCAAAATATGGTCATTCAATGAAACAGAGAACTTTCAAGCATTCTTGATGAAAAAACCAGAGCTAAACAGAAAATTTGACTTTCAGATGCAAAAAGCAAGAGAAGCATAAGATGGTAAATAGGAAAAAGAAATCATAAGAAATTTATTAAAGTTGAACTATTTACATTCCTACATGGAAAAACAATAATTATAACTCATAAGACTGTTCTCAGTATGAGAATAGTTGAAGGGAATATATGTGTATATATGTGTATACATATGTATGTATAGGAGGATATATGTGTATATAAATATATATGTGAGTGTAGGCATATGTGTGTTTATGTATACATAGACAGTGGGCACAGGATGTGTTTAATATGAAGGGATGATATCTAAAAAATAAAATTAAGAGATGAGAGAGGAATTTATTGGGAGGAGAAAGGAGGAGATAGATTAGGGTAAATTATCTCATATAACAGACATGACATAGATATGTTATTAGCATGATATAGACACACCACTGACCTAACAGGCATGCCATTGCCATGGCATAGACATGTCATTGGCATGGCACAGACATGTTGATACGCCATTGACATGACACAGCCATTTCATTTGTATGTCATAGGCATGTCTTTGGAATGGCATGGACCAGCATTGGCATGACATAGGCAGGCAGGTATGTTGTTGACAGTTTTATATCACACAGATATGTTATTGGTGTGACAAGACATGTAGGTATGTTATTAGCATGACTTAGATTGTTTTCTATGTGACACAAGCATGCCGTTGCCATGGCATAGATATGTGACCGACATGGCATAGACATGCCATTTACCTGGCACATACATGTTATTGGCAAGGATAGACATGTCGTCGACATGATGCAGGTATGTCATTGCCGTGGCATATGCATGGCATGGAGATGTTATTGGCACAGCACAGACATGTTATTTACATGACATGGCATGTTATTGCCATTACATAGCTGTGTGGTGGTATAACATAGACATCTTATTGACACGCCATGGCGTGGCATAGACATTGCCATGATATTGATATGACATTGACATAACATGATGTAATATAATATGACATGACATAATATGGCATAGTGTAACGTAACGTAACATAATATAATATAATATAATATAATATAGTAAGATTTAAGCATAAGCCTTCTTACTCTGATCCCAGTCCACTTTCTACTTTACCACCTTGCCTGTCATTACTATATTACATCTAGATTTCTGAAAGGTCATTAATAAGGTCTCTCAGATATCCTTATTGACAAAATGGGAAGATATGAACAGCATTTTTATATAGGTTTAAAACTTTTTTATTGATTATGACCAAATATTTTGGACTAATGGATCATCTATACTCACTGCCCCCATTTCTTTCCCCATCCACTCACTTTGACCCACTGCCGTCTAACTTTCAGTCATACTAATCTACTGAAAGTCCCATTTGGCATGTTAGCAAGTCTCTCAACTTCTTAGTCCTTTTCTCAGTTTTCATTATCCTTGACCTCTTTGAAGGTTTTGAGGATATTTATCAATCCCACTACCTACTCCTGGATGCTTAGCTTCTATAAGACTCATAGCCCATGCTTTTCCTCCTTCCTTTCTCACCCTAATTTCTTAGTCACCTTAGCTGGTCCATCCTACATTTTCCTATCCCCTATGCTTAGCTATCCCTTTAAACGCTGCACTAGGTCCTTCTCTCACCTCTATCTTCTCTTCAAAGAAATTTTGTCAACTCCCATATATCCAAGGATCATCTTTAATCAGATCACTCCCAAATTATGTATAACCACTGCCCCGTTGGACATTTCTACCTGCACATCCCATTGGCATCTAAAAATCAACATCCAAAGTAGAACTTAACACCACTGAAACTATTCTTCTCTAAACTCCCAACTTTTCACCACCCTCCAGTCACCCAGGAGGCATATTACATTTTCCTCTCTCCCTCTCTCAATGCAATCAGTTCCTCAGTCTTTCAATTGCTTTAAGATTTTTCACAAGTTTTCCTTTATCTGCACTTACCTAGTCACCATCCTAGCTCAGACGTTTACATCTTTTTACCAGAACTACTAGAATACCATACTAATTAGTCTCCTTGATTCCAGTCTCTCATTTATAATCCATCATCTGCACAGCTGCCAAAACAATTTTCCTAAAGGACAGTTTTGGCTACGTTGTCCTTCAGCTCATAAATCTTTGGAGCCTCCATATTGTCTCTACAATAACACATACATTTCTTAACCTTGCATTTGAGGTCTTTTAGAATCTGTATCCCACCAGCATTTCCAGCCTGATTTCCTATCATGCTTTGCACACTCTACCCTCCATCTAAACTAGAATGCTAACTGTTCCATGAACTCATTATGTCATCTCCTACTTTCAGAAATTTTTACAAGCTGTCACTTATGCCTGAAATGTACTCTGTCCTCAACTTTAACTCTGTGAATCCTTATCTTCCTTCAAGACTTAGTTCAAATACAACCTACATCATGAAACCTTTTCTGATCACCCTAATTCTTCATTCCCTTATCATTATTTTTTATTGTATACTTAATATATATTATCACCCTAAGAGACTGTAAAGTCCTTGAGAGTAGGCAGTACTTTGTCTTCATCATAAAAGAGGCAAGAGAAAACTGTTACAATTGGAGGGGAAGAACAGGAAGGTGAAACAGAATGGAACAGCCTTATTCTCACTGAATTTGGCTTAAGGAGGGAATAACATACACACTCAATTGGGTATCTTACCCTACAGGAAAATAGGGGGGTAGGTGATAGGAGGGCAGATGATAGAAGGGAAGGCAGATTAAGGGAGAGGGTAGTTAGAAGCAAACATTTTTGAAAAGGAATAGGGTCAAAGGAGAAAATGGAACAAGTGGGGGGTGGGATAGGATTGAGGGAAATATAGTTGGTCTTTTACAGTATGACAACTATGGAAATGATTTGGGTAACTGCACATGTACAACCTATATTGAATTGCTCATCTTCCCAGTGGGGGCTGGTGAAGAAAGAGGAAGAGAAAAAAAATCTGGAACTCAAAGTTTTAAAAACAAATATTTTTTAAAAATTTGTTTTTTTTACATGCAACTGGGAAATAAGATGTATAGGCACTGGGGTAGAGAGATCTATCTTACCCTGCTAGAAAGTTAGGGAGGTGATGGGGGAGGATATATGGGAGAATGGATTAGGGGAAGAGGTATTCAGTGGGTTTGCTATTTTGGGGTGGGGGAAAGAAAGAGAGAAAAAATTGTAACTCAAAATCTTGTGGAAATAAATGTTAAGAACTAAAAATAAATTAATTAATTTTTTAAAAAGCAATGCATGTATTGGAGAAGAAAGAGCATTCTCATTAGAGAATTTCCCTATAACTAAAGGACAAAAATCATACCATAAAGGGCCAGGAAATCTGGATCTTATTAATCTTTTGTGGAAGACTCAGACAGCATATATCTAGGGGGAATGGCAAGTATTTATGCAAAGTCCCACAAAGTATCTTGACCTTTTGGGGGTACCGTAAAGAGTTGAATGGGAGATTTTTAGTGCCTTAAGTTAACATATTTGCTCAGGGTTACTTGTGAGTCCTTATGGCAGCCAGGTGGCACAGTGGAAAGGGTGCCAGGCCTAGAGTTAGGAAGACTCATCTTCATGAATTCAAATCTGGCGTCTGGTGCTAGCAGTGTGACCCTGGACAAGTCACTTAACCCGATTTGCCCCCGTTTCCTCATCTGTAAAATAAGCTAAAGAAGTAAGTAGACCATTTTAGAATCTTTGCCAAGAAGACCCCAAATGGGGTCATGAGAGTTGAACATGACAAAAAATGGCTCAACAACAACTTGTGAATCCTCAAAAGTGTCTATAAGACCTTTGTCTTCTTCATTTTGGGGTGGAAGAAATCTATATTATTCAATACCCACTGATATAAAGTGAGGGTTCTTTTACTTATTTCAGAAGCAGCTCTAACACCAGCACTCTCTTAGTTTTGGTTCAAGGTTGCAATGGAATGAGGCAGTCAAAAGTCACTGAATAGTTAACAAAAAAATCAAACACAGCAAAGACATGCAATTAGGATACAGTGGCACTTAGCTTCTCTGGACTCGGCCTTCTCCGCTATATGGAAAAACATCTAGTCTTTAGGGTAAGATATGGTTAATGGGATAGTGACTAGCACAGTCTTCAGAAACCCCACCAAGTTGGAGAAGCCTCAAAAGTACTTGGGTGACATTTTTTATGCTCTTGGATGACTAGAAAACTGAGTCAGGGAAACAGGAACAAATTAAGTCCTGGGGCTGCTGCTTCTCCTTTAGGGAAAACTGTTCTCTGTCATGGGAAGGAAACAGGAAGGATGGGCCTAATCCACCTTGCAGGGAAAAACTGGTAGATATTAGAACTATCACAGCTTTAGAGGAGATGTAGATATAAGCCAAACCTAAACTCTATTCATATTTCTTTGTATTATCCTTCCATTAAAATGTGAGTTCCTTGAGAGCAGAGGCTGTCCCTAGTCCTTGGCACAATGCCAAGAACAAGCAGTTGGTAAATATTTGTTGACTTGACGTGACTTGAGATGGGAAAAGTGAATAAAAAATATCTGATCTGATCCTTTGGGGTCAAACCCCCAGTATTTTTTTTCTGTTTGTCTTTGAGGGAAAGCTACTATTGAAATAGCAAAAAAAAAAAAAAAAAGAAAGATAACAACAATAATACAATATAAAAATTTATGCATTATAGCTAAAGTAGCAAATTTATTTTCCTGAATGCTTATATTAAGAAAAAATTAATGACTTGATGTATTTTCATTGTTACACAGATTGAGAACCGCTGTCCTAGAAGAAAGGGGCATCTCATATCATGAGGAAGATCTGAGGTCCATTCCATTAGAGGGAACCATGACCCTTTAATAAAGTACCATTGACTCAGAGCTCTGCCTCAGTCTCTTTTTTATTGTAGATTGGACACCTTTAATGCCCACAATAAGTCATTGTGGGGTAGAAGTGATACTGAATTATATACCAGAAGAGTGCAAATACTAGTTCTACCAAGCCAGAAAAGATCCAACTATGGACCTAGATATGGAGAATGTTTCCAATGACAAATTTAGCTAAGTTCAGAGAGATATCATCAGATTGTTTTCAGGATAATGACTTTTTCAGCAATAGCATTTCTTAGAGACCAACCACTAATATAAATGAACTGTGATCTGTATTGGCGAAGGAAAAAACAAATTTACACGACAATTTTATTATATATTTAAAAGGAGTAGTAAGTTGTTCATAGTAGATTTGAAGTTTTATGTGCAATCATCTTCTTAAAAATTATGCTTTGTTATAGAAATGCTTGTGTTATTTCACAAGTAAAAAATAAAATAAATAAGTATGGGGGAAAAATGTTAGTCACTGATAAACCAGCCTGTCTCTGGAAGAAGGCAGCCAATTTGCTATTTGTTGCCCTATGAAAAGGCAGAGGACCAGGGATATATGATTCCTAGCCATCTTTTCTTGAAGAATGGCAATAGATGTTACCTGTACCTAACCTGGCACAAGGTTCATCATTCCTGAAGGGCACCTGATGGCACACATAACTCATTATAAACAAATAAAATTAATCCTGATGTTGATGGTTATTTCCCGATATCCACCATCAGTCAGTCCATCAATCAAGAAACATTAAGCAGCTGTGCACCAGGTACTGTGCTACAAATTTTGGGGATACAAAGAAAGATAAAAGATGGTCCCTACCGTCAAGGAGATGACAGTCTAATGGGGGAGACAACATGTAAAGAACAGTGTACAAACAAGCTATATACAGGATGAATTGGAAATAATCAACAGAGGGAAGGCACCAGAATTAAGAGTAATTAAGAAAGACTTCCTATAGAAGGTGGGATTTTAGCTAGATCGATAGTGCTGTATCTTTTTCAATGGTCCCCTCTTCCACTATACACAGAAGAGCCTCAGAATACACTGTTAAACGTGAGACTATGTACTAACCTAAGAATGAATTTCATCATTATTTGCTGATGTCTTGTAAATTCAGCAGTTCAGTAACTGTCTCTGGATCTCTCCAACTTTACACAAATACATTCAAACAAACAGCCTTACAATCCCACAGATGCTGGGCACCACACCTATAGCCATGAATTTGGAATCAAAAGATCTGAGTTAAAATGCTAGCTTTGTTTTTTACTAGCTTTGCAATCTTAAATAAGTCACTTCTTCCCTTTGGGCTCCATTTTCCTTCTCAGTCTGTTTAAAATGAATTGAATAGATTAAAAAAATCAGTGGAGTAGCATTGTATATTGGGAAGATGTACTTACATGAATTAACCTGAGAACTAGAGTGGGACATAATGGAAAGCACTTGGGTGAGGATCAATGGAGAAATAAAAAGAAGTAATGTTTTCAGGAGACTATATTTCAGAACATTTTTGGCAGGACAAATTAAACAAGGTGTTCTGGGAAATAATCAATCACAAAGGTGGTATAGACCAGTGATATTGATATTGCAGTAATGAACAACTTCAACAATTTGGACATCTGCCTAAACCCTTTCTCTGCCAACCATTGTATCATGAATACACGTGACTTGTCTTAAAAGTTAGTTCACCCTTTAAAAGGTGGAGGAAGCAACAAGGACAATTGTTATTCTTAACCTAATGCTGACCAACAAGGAGGAAGTGGTGGCTAAAGTAGAAATAATGAGAAACTTGGGAGCAAGTGAGTATTCCATCATAGAGTTCAGGAAATAAATAGAGAAAAAAAGGTAAGTATAGATCTGGTGTATACCCAAGATTTTGAAAGAACAGTATTCAGAGAATGAATAGGAAGAATCCAATGGCTTAATATTTTGCAGGGCAAGTCAGACCAAGAGGGATGAGAAACTCTCAAAAATGAAATTCTGAAGACACCAGCAAAAAGTATTGAGGAGGTAAAGGAGTTGCCTAAGGAGATCGATGTGGCTACACAGAAAACTCTTTGAATGACTCATTTATCAAAAAATCCACAAATACACACATATATGCACACATATGTATTATCTAATTGTGTAGCCACATGTGTACACATCTGCATGTGTATATAATTCAGATGTTTATTGTTATTGTTCAGTTATTTCAGTGGTGTCTGACTCTTCATGACAGCATTTGGGTTTTTCATGGCAAAGATACTACAGGGGTTTGCCATTTCTTTCTCCAGCTCATTTTACAGATAAGTAAACTGAGGCAAATGGGGTTAAGTGACTTGCCCAATAAAAATTTGAGCTAATAAGAATCTTGAATTTGAAATCAGAAAGATAGGGTCTTTTTTGCTTTAGGCCCTACACTCTATCCACCATGCCCCTTATACATGTATTGTATATATGTGTATACATACATATATCAGCATATATGCGTATGTGTGTATATGTACACATACATATACATACACACATATACAAAATCAGATAATAGAGAAGCTGAAACTTGCAAAAGAAACATACTATCCCAAAGTAAAGAATATACAAAATGAACTGACTGATAAGTAAAAGAAGCCAAAAGATTTTATTGGTTTGGTTTTTCGGTGTGTTGGGGCAAAGAGGTCAGTCAGTACACAAACATTTATTAATTTGCTATACATCAGGCACAGTACTAAGTTCTAGAGATCCAAATATAAGCAAAAAGAGATAGTTTCTGCCCTCAAAGAACTTACATTCTAATAGAGGAAGACAACACATAAAAGAAAGCAGAAAAGTGTATGTAAATGGAGTGGGGAGTGCCTATACAAGAGTATAGTGGTGAAATCTGGAGAGTCAGAAGAAAAGCCAGAAGAGGAATGGAGGATGGCTGGACTAGGACCCTTCCTCAAAATGAGGTTCTCATCAATGGGAGAAAGGGGCCACAGCAGTGGAGGAACAATGAGGAGGTCATAGGCACTGAAGCTCAAATCAGGATTAAAGATGGGCTGAGCCATTGTTGCAATTGTAATAAATAGTATTACTGGATATTAGTGAGAAGGCTGCATGAAGCATTGCTTCATTGTTATTCTAAATAGAATGTTCCTTGAACTGGAAAAGAAAGGGGAAAATGATTAATAGAGAGTGAAAATATAAGATAAGTGAAAAGATGATTAGATAGAATATAGCTCTCCTCAATGTGTTCAGGTCTCCAGGCCTGGATGGAATACTTGCTGAAGTCCTGGAAAAAACTGATAGAGATGATATCCCGGTGACTGTGAGTCAACTGGAGAGTTCTTGCATGACTGGAGGAGGGCAAACATGGCCTTGATTTTCCAAAATAGGGAAGAGGGTAGAGGGTAAAGTCTGCAGATGAGCCAATAAGCTTGGCCTCTCTTCCCAGGCAAAATTCCAGAACATGGTCGTTATTTCAGGAATGATTTGTGAGCATTTAAGAGGGGAAAGAGTAGACTAAAAGACCACATGGGTTCCTCAAACAGAGATGATGCCTTTTCTGGGAACCTTTCCCTGTCCTTCCACTGGTCTTTCTTTTTATTTCTTTTTCAGCCATTGTGGCATATGCGTTCTGACCACTTCTTCACCCTTAAGACTTACAGGATCAAGGGATTCCTTGCCAAGAAGCCAAAGAAAAAAATGTCCCACTCCATCAGTGGACCTGCAAGAAAACTGTCAATAAAATCAAGCACAACTTAAAGAGGCAGGAGAGAAGACTGATGAAGAACAGCTGGCATAATGATACACACATTTATCCTCTACCAAGTTCAAACTCCTTGCCATGCCAGCCCTGATAAGCAAACGATACTCTCCTCCCTTTATAGAAACTATTTACTTAAGTGCAGAGATAAAGAGAAACCTGTCATGGAAGATTATTATCTTACCATTTTATTTTCATATGTTTTACTAAAAAAGTTCACTAATGAATATGTGCGTGACAACTGAAAGAAAAGAACAGTTCAACTTAGACTAAACTCATTTGAAAGAGGAACTAGACTCACACGTCGGGGGAGTCAGCCTTTCTGTGTTTCATGGATTGTTTGGCAGTTTAGTGAAACTTATGGACACCTTCTCAAAAGAATGTTTTCTTTTTAATGCACTAAATGAAATACATAAGATTGCAAAGGAAACCAATCATATTGAAATATAGTTATGAAATTTTTTTTTAAACTTCATGGCCCCCAGGACATATAATGTTCCTAAGTTTCTGCAAAGTGTTAGAAAGATCTGTCATCTATTTTTGTGGAACAGGTGAAAGTATGTGTGCTAGGTGACAGTAGAATTAGATGGACACAAAATTGGGTGAATTACCTGATCTCAAATAATAGGTCAAGGTCAACATCGAGGGACATGTCTACCGTCCATAGCCCTGTGCCAACATATTTATCAGTAGCCTGGATGAAGCCATAGAAAGCATTCTTGTCAAATTTTCAGCTGACATAATTAGTCAGCTGGCACGTTAAACAACCAAGTCAAGATGCAAAAGGATATTGCCAGAGTACTACAATGAATTTTTTTTAACTTCATCTGTGATTTCATTACTATAGGGTCTTCCAAGTGAGGATTTTTCTATACCAACACAAATTAGCAACTACTCTGGAACTTGTAGAGAATTGTAAGCAGCATGTGTCAAAGATAGAATGTGGACCCAAGCTCTCCTGATTCCAAGGCTACCTCTATCAAATATGCTACATGACAAATTTATGAATTTAGAATGAAACTAATATGAAGCTCTATCCCTAGTTCTAGAAATTCAATAAATTTCATAAATATTGGATGAAAAGCATGTGAAAACCATATGAAAAAAGATCTGGGAGTCAATAGTCTGCAAGCCTGATATCAGCCAACAGGTAACATGACAGCCCAAAATGCTATTATTTAAAACTGAGAGTGGAAGTGTCCAGAATAAGGGAAATAATGGTCATATCATGTTTAGTTCTGATCAGACCACAACTGGAATACTGTCTTAAGTTCTAGATGCCATATTTTAGCAAGAACAATAACAAATTATAATGTTGGGGCAGCTAGGTGGTGCAGTGAATAGAGCACTGGCCCTGGAGCCAGGAGGACCTGAGCTCAAATTTGGCCTCAGACACTTAACATTTAGTAGCTGTGTGACCTTAGGCAAGTCACTTAACCCCAACTGCCTTGCCTTCCTCCTCCAAAAAGAAAAATAAATAAATAAATTGTAATATTTTCAGAGGACAGCAACAAGGATAGTAAGAGGAAGATCAAATCACTTGTCATCACTTATATAGAAGGATTTCTTGGCTAGGTATAAGTTGGACAAGAAGGAGTCTGACGTTTCTCAATTCTTAGAATCTCTGATCTGTAAAATAAATGGACTGGACTAGATTATTTTTAAGATTCTTCTATGTTTATATCTTATGATTCATCTCCCTTGAACAAGAGTACAAGACACTAGTCTAGGAAGAGAACAATAGAATACAAAGTCCAACAAAACAGGAAAAAAGGAGAATGGCTACCAGATACCATAAGGTCCAAATGCCAGCTTTCTTAGTGTAAGAATTTCCCAGTGGGTGGAAAGGGGCCAGATTCTTTGTAACCTGTTTTGCAAAGCATCTTGAGCTGGTTCTCATGGTTTTTATGCCATTGCTTTTCTTGGAGAGGGAAAGAGCAACTTCACAGTTAGAAAGCTGTGTGTGTAGGAAATAGTCCTTGCATTAAAGTTCTACAGGTGCCCCATCTTTGTGTCAGCATGACACTTCACTATGGTTTATGGCAAAACCAGCTTCCAGGCAGATAAAAACTTGCTTTTCTTCCATTGTAGTTGCAGTTGTTCAATGCTTTACAAGGATCCCCTGTTGTAGTTAGCACGTATCTATTGGTATCTTATTTTCCCTTAATTGCTAGTCTCTACAGAAAAAGAAAGCACTGAAAACAATTTGCATCTCCTGCCCCTCTCACAACATGTGATTGGATGGGAATATTGATTGTCAACATTGACTGCCTTCGTAGGTCATTAGTGTGACCTCTCCTTTGTCCCCGAGACAAGCTTGTCTATGCACACAAAACTGAACCACCTTTGAGACTCTCTTCTTTCTGACTTAACCTTCTCTTTTCACATCAGATCATTTAACTTTGAAACAATTACATTGCCTGTCCCTGGAAGATCCATAGTCCAACTCAATCTTCTTTTCCTCAAGCCAGTTCTCTAAGCATTCAACAGTATGGGATCTAAGAAACATATAACAGGAGAAGTGTCAATGTATAGTAGAAAGATCACCCAAATGAGAATGAGAAAAGCTGGATATAATACCTCCTCCTTACCCTAAATTGGCCCTCCTCCCATCACTTACTAGTCATATGACCTTGGACAAGGCATTTTAATTTCTCTGAGCTTGTTTCCTCATCTGTAAAATGGCTATTCACCTACCTCAGGAGCTGGGTATAAAAAAGGGAGTGTTTTAGGGTCTTAAAGTCAAGTTACAAAAAAAAAAGTAAACTGTCTGAAAGTGCTATATAAATACCGTTTATCATCATTGTCATTAACAACAAGTAAAGGAACAAAGGTCGTTTCATCTATAGAACAAAAAAAAGGAGGATGTAATAGTTTTGTTCTAATAGATCCATCAAGTAGAAAACGCCGGAGTTGAGTTCTGTGTTGCTCCAGGGGGCAGATTTGAGATCAAAGGGTGAAAATCACAGCAAGGCAGACTTTAGACCAACCTGAAGAAGAACATTGTAACAGCCAGAGGTGTCCGGCAAGCCAAGGGGCAGCCTAATGAAATCACAGAAGTGTTGAAGCAGAGACTGAATAATCCCTGGTTTGAAACACTGGAAATTCTTGCATTGGATGCAAGGTTGACATGATGACCTTTAGGGTCTTTTCAAAACTCTAAGATCCTAGGACTCAAGGCTCCTCCTGCCCCTTTTGTCTTTTTGCACATTTTATTTCATATGAATTAGTCTGTTTCTACTCTCTAAGGGCCCTGGATGTTTTATTTCATCCCTCACCCCAGAGTTCTTCTGTACCCTTAAGGACTTCAGAGAAGGAATGTCTTCCATCTCTGCCATTTGCCCGAACCTCTGCCAATTGTTTCCCCCCAAATTTAGGAGTTCAGGTACCCCAGTTCCATTTAACCACTTAATAGTTAGATTAGCTTTTCCAAAGAAATATTTACTTCAAAGGTATAATAAGAGTAAACATGCAAACATTTCTTCCAATGCCTCCAGGGCATTGCCCTACTGCTCTCCACTTTATACCACCTCAGTTTCCAGGCCGAGGAAAAGATTATTAAGTTCACAGTTCAATTCCCATGTAACACGGGCCTCACCAAGTTCAAATCCAAAGCCCCACTTTGGGCTAGTATCTTGTGACTTTGGCTCCTCAGGGCTTCCTTATTGGGTTGGCTATAACATCTAGCCTGGAATACAACATCTGACTTGAAGTTCTCAGGTTGAGGACTCTGTTCCCTGCACCTAGAACTGAAAAGTATAAATGAAACTGGCCAAAACCCATTTCTCAGGGTCACATGGCCTGGGATGGAGGAATGGGAAGGAAGATGGCCCTTAGGCCCTGTTCCCTTACCACATGGCATCACCAGCTCAGAGTGGCCAAGTCCTTCATTCCTGAATTTTCCAGGAAAGATAGTGACTGTCTCAGTGAGGTGGCTTAAAGATTAATTCAGTTGCAGTTATCTAGTCAAAGGAAAGATGTTACTCCCAACCATTAAGGAGAATAATAGTGTCCCCACAAGCAGGTAATCAGAGCCTCTCACGTGAGTGATGAATGAATGAATGAATGAGTGACTAAAGCATTTATTAAGGCCTTACTATGTACAAAATGCATTAAAGATAGAAATAGAAAAATCAGATACCATTTTGGGCAGTCTGGACACTACACAAGTAGTCTTTTTTGTTTCATGTGTATAATTTAAAATAAAGATCCGTATTTTAGGAATGCACTCTAACAATTTTTTTCATTATTAAGGGTATTCAGTCAAAAAAAATTAGAGATCATGGAACAATAGGATAGAAAGAAAGCAGGGTTAGAGGAAGCATGGTGGAAAGTGGGAAAGGGATGCAGACAAGGAGATAAGAGTGATACCCGTGTGCATAGATCACGGGGTAGGTGTGCATACACCCCCTGTGTAAACCAATAGACCCAGCCCACATTCTATACATGCCTATAGTAACAATGTTAACAAACCTTGCCTCCTTTGAAATTTTGCTCTGGGCCTTGGCTGTATCTGACACATTAATTAAGCTATCAAGACTAATTTGAAAAGCTTCAAGCCTCTACTTTCTTCAAAAAAGGAAGAAGGCTGTCTCCTCAGTCTAGTTTATGCGGTTTAGCTGATTATCTCTCTTTCTAATCTTGCCCTTCCCCTGCTGAGAAGAGGGTGAGAAAAAAGGAGCAGACAGAACAAGAACACTACCTACAGACATACCACCATCCTTTTTATTCCTCTTTATTAAGAGTGACAAATTTGAGTACTTCAGTATAATTCCAGTGTTATCAGAATGAGCATGCCCTTCACTAATGCAGGTCGTGGACCCCTCCATACTTTTGCAAACTGGGTCATTCTTGCCAATGTCTATTTATAAATGCTTTATACAATGTTCACCCAAAACAAGGGAGAATTTCTGATTCTTTCAATAAAATCACCAGTACCCTCAGATCACTTGGGCTGCTGTTGGTTCTTATTTCTCACCTCCTGATCAGAACCACAGAATCTGCTGGGGGAGTGCCCACCAGATGCTGGAATGGCTTGAACAAATTATGGTATGAGATAGATTACTACTGTGCTGTAAGAAACAATTGAAAGGGATGGAAAGACTTGTATGAACTGATGGAAAGTGAGAAGAGCAGAATCAGGAGAGCAGTAACAATATTGTAAAGGCAAATAGATTCTAAAAACTTAGGAACTCCGCTCAACACAAATGACTAATCCAAACTGCAGAGGATTCAAGATGTAACAGACTGGCCACCTACTAGTAATGGCATCATGGACTCAGAGTACATACTGAGGCTTTTTTTTTTTGACATGGCCAATGTAGGAGTCTGTTGATCCATACATGTTTGTAACAGGGGTTTTTGTATTTCTTGCTTTTTCCATGGAAGGAGGTAGAGGTGAGATGGAAGGATTCAGATCTGAAAATATAATAAAATCAATTTTTAGAAAGAATCACGTCTTCTGTGATTTTAATTCTAATAGACCCAACTCCTTTTTTGGTCATATGTGTTTTTGATGATCCAGATGAGTACAATTAAGTTATAAGTACTTAAATGATATAAGCACAGATATAGGTACTTATACAAGTACAGTAAAAATAAGCAAAACAAGATATAGTGGATAAAAATGCTCAACCTTAGAGTCAGAAAAGCATGAGTCCTGTCTCTGACAAATGCTGATTGTGAGCCCCTGGGCAAGTCATTTAAACTCTCAGGGCCCCAGGCAACTCCCTAAGACTCAAATTCCTCATTCCTACTATGGAGTGACAAGCAACAGAGTAGAGAAGAAAGAACACTAGTTCTAAAATCAGAGACTCTGGATTCAAATCCTCCCTCTTAACCTTTCTGGACCTCAGATACCTCATAGAAAACAAGAGCATATACTACATGACCTTTTAGGTCTCTTTCAGTTCTGAATCTATGATTTTCTTTAATAAAGGGATTTTCCATACTTTGGAGTTGCTACATCGATGAAATCATAGGTCTAAGGGAAAGTATAATATAGCCCAGGAGATTTCCCATTGAATTAAGTTTTATTTTTGCTTTAATATATTAAAATTGGCTAACAATTGCTCTTTTTGTTTCCTTCCCCCCTTTCTGTTCCTTCTTTCCCTTCTCTCTGTGCACGCAAGTACATTATTATTTTATTTAGTTAATTAAAAATCAGGAAAAGAAGCATTTCTCAACCTCTCTTAATTCAAGTGCCTTCCCTCTCCTGTTTATTTCCTATTTATACAACATATCTATATATAGATAAACACACACACATATAGCTTGTTTGCACATATTTGTTTGCTTATTGTCTCCCTTTTCAGCGGTTCTCAACCTGTGGGTTGCGACCCCTTTGGGGGTCGAACGACCCTTTCACAGGGGTCGCCTAAGACCATTGGAAAACACATATTTCCGATGGTCTTAGGAACTGAGACACTCTCCTCTATCCGTCTCCAGGCGGGTCCACTCACATGCAGAGATGCCCACATACGAGTATTAAAGGGTCAAGGCATTAGGAAGGTTGAGAACCACTGCTTTAGATCACAAGGTTCTTGAGAACATGGGCTGTCTTTTGCCTCTTTTTATATTCTCAGCACAGTAGTAGGCATTTACTACACGTAGTAGGCATTTACTATGCATAGTAGGCATTTACTACACGTAGTAGGCATTTGCTAAATGTTTATCAACTGACTGACTGACTGACTGATCAGTTAAGTCCTAGAGTTCTGATCTGGATTCAGGAAAATCTGCATTCAAATCTTACTTTTGACTCTTTCTAGATGTGTGACCCTGGGCAAATCACTGAATTTCAGTCTATCTCAATTTCCACATCTATGAAATGGGAATAATAATTATAGCACCTACCTCTCATGGTTCTTGTGATGATTAAATGTTATATTTGTGAAGCACTTTACAAACCTTAAAGCACTATAGACACGCTAGCTGTTATCATCATCATTCTTTGTTTATTAATATACCTTTTTTATATCCATCATTATCCATCAACTTACTACCCTGAGTACAAGTAGATAAATAGATAGATAGATAGACAGACTTGATAGAGACAGAAAGATAGGGAGATAGATCAAGATACAGATGGACACACAAACACACACATACATTTTTATGTATATATATATATACACACACAAGCAAAACCATTAATCATCCTGGCCATTTCTAAGAATACATTCTGGTTTTGTACCTCAAATTCATCACTTTTCTTTGAAAAAGTGGAAGATACATTTCCTCATCCATTTTTTAAAGTCGTGATCAGGTACTACTTTGGTCACTTTTGAGGTCTTTCAGAGTTTTTTCTCCTCTACTTATGGTCATATAAATTGTTCTCCTGTTTCTGTTTGTTTCAGTCTGCACCAGTCCCCCAAAATCTCTCCATATTTATTTGAATCTGTCATATTCCTTCTTACGGTACAATAAAACTCTGTGACATTTATGTAGTTCAGTTTGTTCAGCCATTCCCCAATGAATGACTGCCTGTTTTGTTTCCATTCCTGTGCTGAAATATAAAGTGCTGCGATGCTTCTGTCCTTGACTTTCTTGAGGTACGTGCCTAATGGTATTAACACGTACACTTTTGTGACCTTGGGGGATTTGGCTTCGTATTATTTTCCAGAAAAGTTGAACCAGTTCATAGCTTTGTGCCTGTTTTCCCACCACCTCTCCAGCGATTGCTGTTTCCCTCTCTTTTCATCTTCTCCAGTCTGACGGAATCAGAGTTGTTTTAATTTGTGTTTCTCTTATTACCGGTGAATTGGAATATTCATACAGTTGTTGATAGCTTGGATTTCTTACTTTGAGAACTGTCAGGTCACTTCCTTTGGCCACTTATTTTTTGAAGTGACTCTTATCCATATATGTTTGTATTAAATCTTTGAATATTTTGGATAGTAGAGCTTTAAATGGTTTTTAGAACACATTCTCTTGAATAGACAGGAACTTCTATGTAGTAGTTACGCTCAAATACAACAGAGCATTCTTATCAAATCTACTCTCTCTGAATGTTTCCTTCCATGAACACCAGATGGCAGAAGAGACCCTGCAATATGTGCTTTCATTAGGAAATCTCTAAACTGAGACTCAACCTAGCTAAATTCAAAAAGGCCCATTACCAGGTCGATTGTAGGTAATGCAATTTTTAGCTACAACTCTCAAAGACTTTTTGCCCTATCAAAGAAGTTTCTAATATGCATTGATGGGAACAATATCCGTGTCATTTATATGATGAATTTGTAAGATAAGTAGAAGGTACTGCATTAGATTTTGGGATACAAAGAGAGATATATGATGCTATAAAGGAATTTATAATCAATTGGGATTAGAGAGAGGAAAGACAAGTACATGAATAACTAATATGTAAGAAAAAGTTATATAATTGCAAGGAAGTACAAGAAAAATATTGAGAGACATATGAAAAGAAAGGGACTATTTTTACTTGGGGGGAGGGTCAAGGAAAACTTCATGGAGGAAATGACATCTGAGTTGGTCTTGAAGGAAGGAAAGGACATCACATATAGAGTTGTGGTTGGGAGTCTTCTTCAGGCCTAGCACAATGGCTAATCATGCTCTACTAGGTGAGGCCCATGGGGGCTGGTGACCTTTTCCAATCTCTGTCCTTTACATTGATTTATAGCTCGCTCTGGGTGTATTGCTCTGTCTTCTCAGCGGGAAACTATATTCTCAGTACTTTAATTCCACCCCACACCTTAGACTCCTGAGTCAACAAACAATTCTATTTTTTACTTTAGCCTAAAAAGTCCTCTCCCAATGGAGGAGAGGAGGAAGTAAAAAAGTTATCTAGAGTACAAACGGAAATCAGATATCGAGCAGGTAGTTCATTCCTGTGCAGGAAGGGAATTGCTGAACAGTAAAGAATCCTAACCTAATCCTAACCAAAGGGGACATTTTCAAATGGGTTGTTCATTAGTTTGTTTACATTTCACTTTCATTGGGCATAGTCTGATCATGGCCAAGTGAGCCCTTTGCTTTCTGGTGGTTTCTGTTTGGGGGTCACTTTTCCCTTCAAAGACTGTGCACTCATTTTGTCTTTGCCAGTGTTTCTGTTACTGGTACAGGTACTTAACTGCTGTTTAACCCAATGTTTAACGTGGTGTCTTGTGCATAGTAGGCCCTTAGTAAATGTTTCTTGATGGACTACTCAAGTGCCCAACGGTGTATTTTGTGTGTGGGGGGGGTGGGTGGATGTAAGAAATGGTGGTGCTAGTTGCCTTTTGAGATCTCATATGGTCCTATACCAAAAGAAAATGTTTTAAACAGGAGATCTCTGAAACAAATTTATGAAGAGGTCTTGCTTTCACGGAGCTGCCCAAGTGTGCAGAGCATCCCTCTACCCATTTTTGAATTTAGTCTTTATACCTTAAGGCCAGCAAGAAGGAGAGGTTTGAGGGGGATTACTTACTTAGTATGCACAAAGAAATCTGGCTGATAAGTCAATTAAAAGTGTCCTTATGGCAGACAGGAAGCACTCAGAGGATATCTGAGTCTTCTCTGAAGTTGGGGGTAGAAAGATCCCTAGATCATACATTCCCAAGGATGGGCTAAATACATATGAGGAAAGACATGGGGAAAAGCACAGGGAGAGGAGAAAACAGGAAAAGAAAAAAGAAATTGAAGGGGAGTCATCCAGTTCGACAGGAATGTAGACTACATGAAACCGGTGCAACATGAGATAAATCTTGGCAAGTAAATTGAAACAAGATTGTAGAGATCCTTCAGTGCCATAAATGATGCCTTACTTGGTCAACCACAGAGAACTCCTGAAGTGAAAAAAAGGAATACAATAGCCATGAGAAGTATGTTAAGATTACTTGGACAGTAGAAAGTGATAATACATTGATTGAAAAGGAGATAGACTGAAGGCAGAAAGGATAATTAGGAGGTCCTTTTATAATAGCCAAGTCAAGAAAAATTAATAATTGATCAGGTCAACATTACTATTGCCCTGAAAACTCTGTGACAGTCTACTTCTCTGTGGCTCTGTCCACAATCTATGTGACTGCCTGGATCAAGGTTCTCTCCCTTGGCCACCACTCCTCAATATGAATTGTATCCCCAGGTAGAATGTAAACTCTATGAAGGCAGGGCCTCACTTTTATAACTGTATTCCCAGAGGCTTTCAAATTAATTGAGGTGAGAGCTTGAACAAGGGTATCTGCATTTGGATTGACTGTGAAGGGAGCCTGCAAAGTCATAAAACATATTTTTGAGATTGAAATGGCAACAAAACTCTTTTGTTTGTATCCACTTCTTAACCTCCCTTTGATCTGTGTATTTTTAAATGTTTCATTGACACCCTTTTTCCTGGCATTACTATCATTATCCATATACAACTCCCCACACTCCAAAATAAAAGCCCTCCCTTCTAACAAATAGAGTCAAGTAAAACAAATCCACACATCAGTCATGTTTGAAAATCTCCATCTCATCCTGAAACTCTAGTTCTTCACTTCTCGAATACGAGGAGTATGCCTGCTGCTTAGCAGTAAATTCATCAAGGCATCAGTTCATACAAGTCTTTGCAAGTTTCTATAATCCATCCTAGAGGAAGATAGATGGTGTAGTGGAGAGAACACCAAACCTGGAGTCAGGAAGACCTGAATTCAAATATGGCTTCAGACACTTTCTATGTGGCCCTGGGCAAGTCATCTAACATGTTTGCCTCAATTTCCTCAACTGTAAAATGAGAATATTAATAGCGCCTCCCTCACAGACTAGGAGTTTAATAAATTCCTGTTCCCTTCCCCTCCATTCCTTTTGTCATTGCTTGCAGTACACAGTAGTCTATTACTTTCATATAGCACACTTAGTCTGGCCATTTCCCAATTGATGGTCATCCACTCTGCTTCTTTGTTATATCTTTGATACAACAAAAAGTGCTGCTATAAATATTTTTGTATGTGCTTAGTGTGAAGTTTAGTGACTTTAGAGGCATAGTCCCAAATTGCTTTCTAGAACAGTTACACTAATTCAAAGTTCCATCAATAGTGTCTTGTTGATCTATTTGTTTTTTTACAGACCCTTTAAGAATTGTTCTTTTTCTCTTCCCCCCGCCTCCATCATTGCCAATCTGATTGCATTTCTTTTATTAGTAGTAATTTTGAGCACTTTTCATGTGGTTGTTGATAGTATTTTTGATTGTATTTCTTTCAAAAACTGGTCATATACTTTAATCATTTATCTATTGGAGAACAACTCTTGTTCTTATATATTTCTATCAATTTCTCATTCACCTTGGATATTAGATTTTTATAAAGGAATTTGCTTCCAAGGATTTTTCCCATTTCACTTTTGTTCTTATAATTCTAACTGCACTGATTTTGTTTGTACAAAAGATTTACAATTTTATATAAACAATATTGATCATTTTACCTTTTTCATCTTCTCTATCCCTTCTTTGGTTAAGAGCTCTCCCACCGTTCATACTTGCAAATCCTTCATCTAATTTGTTTATGTATGACCTTTTATGTCTAGATCATATAATGCACACAATCACACATACATACACACACGTATACTTGGAATTTATTGTGATATATGATGTGGAATGATCTAAATCTGATTTCATTTTTCCAGTCTTTTTTTTTTTTAGCTTTCTCAGAAGTTTTTGTCAAGTTGTGAGTCCTTAAGCCAGCAGTTGGTTTGCTAAGGTTTATCAAACTTTACACTAATAGGTTTGATTTGTTCTGGGAATGAGCCACATCTTTACAATCATAGAGCTGACTGAAAGTTGTGGAGAATTCAAGATCCCACTGTGTTCATTGTCTGTTAAACAAGAAAAAAATAATAGTATTCAATAGAATGCAAAGCATGTTTCCCAGTCCCTCTTAATCTTAATGCCTGCCCTCTAGAATTATTTCTAATTTATTCTGTAAATATATGTACATAGTTGTTTGCATGCAGTCTTCTCCCCCTCCCCCAATACACTGTGAGCTCCTTGAGAATAAGGATTGTGTTTTCTTTTCCCTTTTTTTTGTATCCCTTGCACTTAACATCATTCCTGGTGCTTAGTAGGTTCTTAATAAATGCTTATTGACTTGATTTGAATAAAATGTCATCTTACAAGCTTTTATTTGAACCAAATATCTTCCATCCATACTTCCAAATTGTTTGATGTACCTTGAAAGATGTAACAACAGACATAATCTTGTTCAATGACCTCTAAATTATAAATATCAGTTTAGGCACAAAAAAAGGAGATGTAGAATTATCAAGATTGATCACCACCATTATAGTGATGGGCCAGGGCAGCATCCAAGTTGAAGAAAGAGTATCTCTGAATGGTGAGACCTTCCAGATACTCCTGTTTGCTGATGAAATTATGCAGGTTGCATTGAGCCTTATGTCATTGCAGAACCTCCTGAAAAAGAATTATAACTAACCAAAAGAATTTGGCCTGATCATCTACACAGGAAAGATCAAGTGGATGAAGTATGTTGTATTGTCCAAATTATGACATAGATTTGGATGGACAACCTATAGAACTCGTTCATTAGCATTTATACCTAGGACATATAGTACAGCCCAACAACAAGTTCAACCCAGAATTGAACAGGAAAAAGAGAGTGAATGCAAAAACATTCTTTGCCCTATGCCTAGAACTATGCTAAATTCTGGGCATATAGATACAAAAAAATGAATTCCCTCAAGTAGTTTACATTCTAACAGGGAGAGATGACACATATAAAGAAAGGGAAGGGAGCTTTGGTCTTGGGAATAAAAGTGACGGCCAATGGATCCAAAAGGCTGTTAATTGACCTGCCCTTCCATGAACGATAATAGCCTTTTACTTACTTGTTATTGCTTTTTTTTTTTCTCTAGAGCAAGAGACTGAAGCAAAGGGAAGAGAAATGGCAGGATGGAAAACAAAATGACCTGGGTAGATGGCCTAATAAGATGTGAAGCCTGGTGTGATAAGGGGCTGTCAAGAGTGGCCAGCTATATTACTTCCAGAAATTTCAATGCCTCTTAAATGACCCCAAACCTTTCCCTGAAGAAAAGGGAAGGCCTCCAACATATTAGATAGATTGCCTTGGGTAAGTTTATGGGAGGACATGGTCAAGATTGGGTAGGATTAAACTATGTGGAATGTGATCTGTATCAGTCAAGGTAACATAATGGCTGATGAGGTTATGGATCCATTGGAGTATTATTAAGGAAGGAGTGATGACCCATTGTGTCAAATGCCAAAGAGAGGTCAGGCAAGTCCCTTGGATTTGGAGTCAAAGGAAATGAGTTTGAATCCATTATTTATATTTTATGTAGCTTTGGGTAAGTTATTTAGCTTCTCTGGCCTTCAGTTTCATCATTTGTAAAATGGTTGTCATGAATTAGGTTAACACTAAGGTCCCTTCCCATTCCAAATCTATGATCCTACAATGAAGGTTGCAATATATTTTACCAATAAAGAAGGAAAAGGAAATAATGAAGATACATAAGAGAGACTGATGGAGGAAACTGAAAGAAATGCAATGGAAGGTATATATAGAAGAATTAATTTTATTTTTTAAATGATTTTGCTTTACTTTAACATTCATTTAAAAAAATTAGTTCCAAACTCTCTCCATCCCTTCCTATATCTCTTCCTTCCCTGAGAAGATATGCAAAGCATATTTCCATAACAGCCATGTTGGAAAAAAAACAAGAAAAATAAAGTATATGAAAACAAGTGAGCTCCAGTCTTCACTCAGAGTTCATTAGTTCTCTCTCTGGAAGTAGACAGCATTGTTCATGGTGAGTCCTTTTAAATTGTCTTGGATGATTTTATTGATTAGAGTAGCTAAGTCGTTAACAGTTGATAATCATTACAATATTACTGTTACCATGTGCAATGTTCTCCTGGTTCTGCTCGCTTCACTTTAAAGGCATTAACTTTAGCAAGATGTGATGCCTCTTCATCTGAGTTGGTGGAATTGGAGGGAAAGAGATGAAATCAAGTTAATAAGCACTTATTAAGTTCTTGCTGTGTACCAGACACTATGTGAAGCACTAAAGATACAAGTTCCAAACCTGTGTTTGGTTCTGTGCAAGAGCAGATTGCTGCTAGACTTCACCTTTATCAGCCAACTGGAAAGCTCTGTTGGTTCAAAGCAGCAGAATTGTAGGTTCCCCTTTGATCTGGGTTTCCTGCTTATTCATCTGCAGACTGGGCTAGCTTCTGGAAGTGAGCCCCTGACTCTGAGCTTGGGTTTTGATCCACACCATTGCTGCCGCTGGCTTCCTAACTTCCTCCTTTCTTGGTTTACTGCCCAGGCTGTATGTCTGTATCCCAAAAAGATAAAAAACAAAAAGGAAAAGGATCTATGAATACAAAAATATTTATAGTAGCTTTTTTAGTAGTAGCAAAGATTTGGAAACTGAGATGTCCATCAATTGGGGAATGACTGAATGAGTTGTTGTATGTGATTGTGATGGAATACTATTGAGTTTTAAGAAATGTTGAGCAGTATGTTCTCAGAAAAACCTGGAAAGACTTACATGAACTGATGCAAAGTGAAATGAGCAGAACCAGGAGAACATTGTATATGGTTAAAGCAATATTATATGACGATTTACTATAAATAACTTAGCTATTCTCAGCAATACAATGATCCAAGACAATTTCGTGAGACTTATATGAAAGATACTGTCCATCTGCAGAGGAAGAACTGATAGAGCCTGAATGCAGCTCAAAGATACTTTTTCTTCATATTTCTTGGATGTTTTTTGTCTGTGTTTTCTTTCACAGAATGACTTACATGGAAATGGGTTTTGCTTGAGTATCTGTATAACTACATGTATAACCTATGTCAAATTGCTTGCCTTCTCAATGGGAGGGGAGGGGAATTTGGAACTCAAAATTTGAAAAAAAATGTCAAAATTCTTTTTACATGTAATTCAGAAAATATTAAATAAGATAAAAATCAAAGACTTAGGTACTCTGATCAATATAATGATCCAAGAAAATTCCAAAGGAACTTTGATGAAAAATGCTACCCATGGCCAGAGAGAGAACTGATACACTCTGAGTGCAGACTGAAGCATATTTATTTCACTTTTCTTTATGTTTCTTGCTTTTTGTTATATTTTTTACAACAAGGTTAATATGGGAACATATTTTGCATGACTTCACATGTATAATTGACATAATATTGCTTGCCTTCTCAACGGATGGGCAAGGGTGAGGAGTGAATTTGGAACTCAAATTATTTTTAATGAATGCTAAAAACAAATAAATAAATGGACAAATAAATAAATAAGCAAATAAATGAAAAGGAAGGATTGTTTAGGGATGGTAATAGGACAAGAGTCTGGGAGTGATAGTGAAAAACAAGGGGTAAGTTGTTAAAAGGCTACATTCTCAGTCATAGGTTGGACTAGATGACCTCAGAGATCTCTTCCAACTTTGAAATCAAGTAATTCTCTATGCTAGCTCTACTTTTAAGATCTGTGAGATGGTATGAGAAAGGCAAGGGGAGGGCTACATTAGAAAAATTAGCTAAAGATGTGTAGTCTTCAAAGGAAGGCTAGGTTTCATTTCATGTTAGGAGATGGAGGATATATAGGAAGAAAAAAATCCAGGATTAAAAGAAGTTTGTTACCAATCTGACAGTTTCCAAAGGACAATGGAATGAGTGGACAGAGGAGAGGTGGGAATGCAGGAAGTAAGAGTGGGATGAATAGTGATGAAAGTGTAAGGGGAAATAGCAGGATAATGGGGCTTATTATATGTGGTAGTACATGTGTATGACTGAGATTAGGCTAGTAGGACTATGGGGGATGAGCTAGAGGGGTGAATTAGTCATAAGAGAAGGGGGAAGACTTAACAGAAACAGATGTCTGCCTATAATGTTGGTGGAAACACATCGATGGCAGATTTCACAGTCTAGTTCATCATCCCCTTTGTTTTCCAGGCTTATCTCAGGATCCCTCCTGCCACTAAGAGAATTTAGACCATCAGTGACAAGTAGGCAAGGACCTGAACTACTAACCTCAAAATATGGTCCATCAGTTCAATTCAAACCATTTTGATTTAACTCTCAAGGATTTATTAAGCGCTTACTTTGTGCCAGGCACTATAGTAAGTGCTAGGGATAGCAAAAAAAAATGAAAGCACTCCCTCCCTTCAGAGAGATTATATTTTATTGGTAAGAAGCAACATATGCATAAATAAATTAAAATACATGTATATGATTTCATTTGTATACAATCTCCCTGTGTGTCCCTAAAGTCTGGACAGATCAGAAATTCATTAACTATGCATATTTTTGAAGAAAATGAAATGAATGAAATTTTCAACAACATTTTATTTAATTAGCATAAATTTTAGCCATTAGCTTTTGGGGACTACTTTCTATATTAATGAGATTAATTTAATTAGTTAATAAGAATTCCTATGTGTCTCCTATGTCTTCCTATGAAATCTCATTTATGTTAATTAAATAAAATATTGTTGAAAATCTCGTTCATTTCATTCTCGAAAATATGCATAGTTAATGAGATTCCCCTTGTGTCCAGACTTTAGGGACACCCTGTAGATCAGCATTAACTCTGTATATTCATTTTATTTGTCTGGAGTACTGAAAGGTTAAATAATTTGCTCAATCATCACACAGCCAATAAGTATTGGAGGCAGGACTTGAATTCAAGTGTTCCTGATGACATGGTTACTCTTCCATGATGACTGTCATAAATATATAGAAAGGAAACATAAAGTAATATTTCATAGGGTAGTACCAAAAACTGGGGAGGGGAGATTGAGAAAAGCCTTTTTGTCAAGACTATTTTTACATATGGATTCATCTGTGATATTCTCAATCCAAACGGAGGATCTACCCCTGCCATCAATCCTGATTAATATAATAAATTCTATAAATTAATAATTAATATAAAAAATTCTAATAAAGAAAGTTTTCCATCTCGACAAAGTAAAGAGCACACCTTAACTGATTAAAATCTACTTAGAGCCCAGTATGCCAATCTGATGAGCAGCTAGGTGGTGAAGGAATTAGAGTGTTGAGTCTAGAGCTAGGAGGACTCATCCTCCTGAATTCAAATCTGGTATCAGATGCTTACTAACTGTGTCACCTTGGGCAAGTCACTTGATCCTGCCTCAGTTTCCTCATCTGTAAAACAAGCTGGAGAAGGAAATGGCAAACCACTCCAGCTACCTTTCTCAAGAAAACCCCAGATGGAATCACGGAGAGTTGGATACAACTGAAGGGACTGAACAACAATAACAAACACCAATTTTATTTGCGGTTACATATGTTACATATATATGCATATATATGTAACATATAAATACATTCCTCTTGCTTGCATTTCGCTTTCGCTCGGACTGTCTTTGACTCTGGCCTGCGAGCTTTGCCTTTTCTTTGGTCTTTAATCATGCTGACCACAGAGTGCCTGATATCATCTCCTGGCCTGGACTCAGGCCACTGTCCTGCATTTTGCTGGTTTTGCATTTCCAGACTGCCATTTGCCTGCAATAGCATCTCGTTTCTCCGTAACACTCACCAGGCAACCGCACCGATTCGAAACACAGTTACCTTGAAATCAGGTGAGAACGCCTTCCGAGTCACCAAACTAGACGTCACAAAGTCCTTGCACCTTACTCATAGGGGAGGACAGCCCACCCCATCTTCTTCCTCAGTGCCTATTTATTCTTTTTTTGGAGGGGGGAAGGCAAGGCAATTGGGGTTAAGTGACTTGTCCAAGGTCACACAGCTAATAAGTGTCAAGTGTCTGAGACTAGATTTGAACTCAGGGCCTTCTGACTCCAAAGAAGGTGCTCTACTCACTGTGCCACCTAGCACACTTATTATTTATTTATATGTGCCATTTATTATATTTATTTATTATATTTATTTATATATGTCATTATATATATTTATTATATTGACTATCTATTCTTATTTCGGACACAATTAAGAGAATTTAAATAATCTGGCTTCCTAACCCATAGCAAGTTAAAAATAGCAAATTACAAGAAGTGCTAGAAGCAGACACACTGATATGGCAGGAAAGGGGCTATAAAAAACTATAAGAGAGATGACCCCACTCATACCCCAAATCACAAAACTGGATGAACATTTAGCGTAGGGACAAACATTTCTCTACATCTCTGTAGTCCTGAAGGGCATCACTGTCTTGCAGCATAATACAATAATTGGTGTACGGAATCATGACCTCGAGTCATTGAGGAAAGGTTAAACCATATTTGTCATAAATAAGGCAAGTAGGTGTGCGATACAGTTTAGAAGCATTTCACGTTGGGCCAGATGATCTCAGAGCTCTCCTAGCTCTAAATCTATGAACCTATCCACAATTGGTTTTCAAAAATTTAATTGCCATTTAAAGCACTGATTTTCAATTATCTGTATAATTAATTTATGTGGAACACCCTATTCCCCAATGAAATGAGATGAAATAGGATTTACTGCGTTGCCTCAGACCACATTGACCATAGAGTTTCTAACATTGTCTTGTTTCCCTTATCCTGTCCTCCTGCTCAGTCCTGTAGATTCTCCTACCCATCTGCTCTCTCTCTCATGGACTAAAATTCTGTATTTATCCCATCTATTCCAGAGTCTGTTGTTTGACATGACCACAGACATGAACCAGAACACCAACCAAAACAAGTTTTTTTTGAAGGTCATCAAAATTTGTAGGGGTTGCTAATGGCACTTTTAGTCCTTCAGCAACAATTGAACGACATTTAGTCAGAAATTTTGGGATGTCCTTATCAGTGATTTCATTAGTAGAATTCTCAGAAAATAAATGCCTCCCATCAAAGCAGATGTACATTTGTTTTGTGATTTATGGTACCAGAAAATCATCCGGGACACCAAGAAATTAAATGAGTTGCCCAGGTTCATATGCCTGGTATGTCTTAGACCTGGAACTTGAACCCAGCTCTTCTTGACTCTGAGACTCCTCTCTATCCACAATACCTCTCAGCTTTTCATCAGCAATAATTAGCTAAGATATCAATTAGTTAGTCAATGTACTTTTATTAAGCTCCTACTATGTGTCAGGTGCTGTTCTAAGCACAAGAAGAAACACAAAAAGGCAGAAGATTTCTCTCCTCTCCTCCACTCCCTCATTGGCAGTACCTCAAATGAGTTCCTCCATACACCAGCTTTGCCCTGCTTCTTCCCCATCCCCTGGTTATAGCAGACTTCACAGTCAAAGTCTCTCAGTGACCCAAGGTTTCTGCAAAGCTCTCCTTATCCCCTTTATGAATTCAGGGTGTGATTAGTACTTCTTGTCTGATGGCAAAAATTGCCAGTTACAACTCTGACAGCAATCATGGATAAGTGGAGAGATTACAATAAATACCATGATTTAGGCAGGCTAGATGAACACTATCAGTCTATCTAGCTCTAAATCTATGGTTCTATCCAAAATTAATTAAAAAAAAATTTTTTTTAAAACAGCAGACCTTAAACTTTGGTGCAAGTAAACATAGCTCCAAGAATCAGAAGCTTAAACCCTAAGAAGCTTACATATCACTTACCATAATTTATAAGATTATATAAGGCTCTTTTTAGGAGAGACTGTATTTTTTAAAATATGACTTAATGATGCTTTTGTCTTTATATCATTCTTTTTAACTCCCTCTTTGTGAAAAAGAAAAAATAATTGAGTAACATGTCCAATATAGTGATTCTATCTCATAATGTACACAGTATATCATCCTTGTAATTCTCTATTGGTCTGCCATGGTGATTAATTTAAATCTGAAGACCCCTTTTTGTTATGTCAAGTAAGCAGGTACTTAGCCCTTAGTAACTAATCAAACCTTTGTGGCTAAGAGGCAGAGGGAGTGAAGTCTGTCTCCTGTTGCTAACGTAATAGGAAGGATTGGGCTGAAACAGGAAGCCAATGCTTTGTGTGTATATAAGAAGAGCCCCAGAGAGAGACAGTCAGAATTAGAATTTTTTCTCATGGCAGGCTCCTAGTGGAGGAAGCAGAATTTTTCCAGCATCTGGAAGCTGGGCTGCTACTTGCTGGACTGAGAACTGAGTTGGAGTTTTTCTTGAGACCAGAATCTGGTGAAGGCTGAAGTTGCTGCCCAGAAGGCCACCTGGAAGGCTGAAATTTCTTCTGGGTCCTAGGGCCAGCTGAGCTGCCAGAGGACTGAAGAAGCATGACTGAAATAAGACTTTGTTTGTGGCTTGGTTGATCCTTGAGTTCCTGGGAACAGGAATTGTGAAGGTTTCAAGACATGCTAGACCCTGTGAACTTCAGTGTGTAGCAGAAACTGCCCAGAGGACTGGACAAGGACCTGGG
>CM053584.1:169898276-169913534 GCA_028627135.1 Pseudochirops cupreus
GATATTCCAGAGATCAAAGGTGCTAGGACTAAAACCAAAAATCACCGACCCAGAAAAACTGAGTGTAATGCTACAGGGCAAAATATGGTCATTCAATGAAATAGAGGACTTTCAAGCATTCTCTTCTCTCTCTCTTTTTTTTTTCTTTTTTGGAGGGGCAATTGGGGTTGTGACTTGCCCTCAGTCAAATGGCTAGTAAGTGTTAAGTGTCTGAGGCCGAATTTGAACTCAGGTCCTCCTGACTCCAGGGCTGATGCTCTTTTCACTGCATCACCTAGCCGTCCCCAACTTTCAAGCATTCTTGATAAAAAAAACAACAAAAACCTGAGCTGAATGGAAAATTTGTCTCTCAAATACAAGAAGCAAGAGAAGCATGAGAAAGTAAACAGGAAAAAGAAATCATAAGGAACTTATTAAAGTTGAACTATTTACATTCCAACATGGAAGAATGATGATTGTAACTCATAAGACTTTTCTCAGCATGCAGATAGCTGAAGGGAAAATATGTGTGTGTGTGTGTGTGTGTGTGTGTGTGTGTGTGTATGTATATATGTATAGGAGGATGTATGTGTATATAAATATATATGAGAGTGTGGGCATTTGTATGTTCATGTATACATAGACAGAGGGCACAGGATGAGTTGAATATGCAGGGATGATATCTAAAAAATAAAATTAAGAGGTGAGAGAGGAATTTATTGGGAGAAGAAGAAAGGGAGCGACAGGTTAGGGTAAATTATCTCATATAAAAGAGGCAAGATAAAACTGTTACAATGGAGGGGAAACGCAGGAAGGTGAAAAGAAATGGGATAACCCAATTTTCATTGAACTTTAACTTCATCTGAGATCATGATTACTACCCCTGCTTTTTTTTAATGTAATAAACTCTAATCCTGCCCTTTAAAAAAAAAAAAGAAAATCAATCAAGGAAGAGCAAAAAGAATCATATGAAATAACGAGGGCACAGTTGATTAGAAATTTTAAACTTAAATAGTGGTCCCAATCAATATACTCATGTAATTTCCTCCAGTATTGTTCTGAAGCAGTGGAATATGAGTAGAGAAGGTGAATGATGGGAATAACCCAAGGCTGAAATTTGGAAATGCTTAAGTGTCCATAGGACAAAGAAGAAAAGGACTCAAGTAAGGGTAAGGTTGAATTGGTTAACTAAATAGTCAAGATTTTCAAGGGAGGAAATTAGGTGCAGAGACGGGACAATGATCTGGGAAAGCAAGGAGAGACGAAGTGATGGGAGTTTTTAGTGAAGGCAGAAAATAAGTTTGGGAGAGTTGAGGCATTGGGAGGGATGAAGATAATATAGGAGGCTACAGGTGAATAAAGGAATGTCGGATGTGGAAGGTGATGAGGTATGTGGAACACTGTTATATGGGCTGGAATAAACAATAATAAATTAATTTTCAGTTATATATGACCAACAACTTTTGTACCCCTTCTTAAATGGTGACCCCAGAACACCTGTGCCTAGTTCAAGGAACTCTGTGGGTCCAAAAGGAGCTCCCATCAATGTGATTACTTTTTCTCTACTCAGCCAGAGGATGCAACTAGTTGAAAGTGAAGTCATTCAATGAAACAGCATAGGAAGAAGGTTTGCAATAGAATACCCACCCATTTCCACAACCCTAGGATATACTTTTCCACAAATATACAAACCAACAGTGTGGAAGAGTAAACATGAACAATGCATTAGGGGATTGTGGGTAGGGAATATGTGTGGTGAGACACCTGCAATGATGAAGGAGGAACCCTGATAATGTTTTCTGCCAGGCACAGTGCCTAACACAAAGCAAGGACTTAGTCATTACTTATTAATTGATAGAAAAGGCTTCTAAGATGGTGGAGGTATGGGACACCTGCTAAGTCATCCTCTTATACAACTCCCTCCTCTTGGAATTGCATTTGCTCTCATTATATTCTCTATAAGACATTCAGAAATCACCACACCATAAAAATACTGTAACCAGCCACAGTAATGACTATAGCTATCTAGGTGGTCAGATGAGGCCAGGGGACAAGCATGATAAAACTACAAAATTCCACATGATGCCTTCTCAGACTCAAAAAGACTTCCAAGTAGTACAAGTTGCTTCACTGGAGTTCAGTCTGTCGGCTATCTCTGTGGGACTGAGGGAGACCTGAAAGCTGCACATCAGTCAGCTGTAGAGAGGTCTTGCTGCAAGTATCATTTGGGATCTTTTTTTGTATAAACCTTAGCATTTAGCTTAGAAAGCTAACACCTTATGCATGCCTCATTGTTTCAATATTCCAAAAAAAGCCCAGCACAACACATTACCTTATTCAATCCTTTTAACAATTCTCTGGAGTGGGCAAGGAAACTGTTCATGATACATATGGGAAAGTGAAGCTCAGAGAGGTCGTGTGACTTACCCAATGTCACAAAGCTAGTAAGTGAAGGTTAAATATCAGTTCTTCTGACTCCAAGTTGGGTCAGTGCCACTACATCACAGGCACCTAGGTGGAGTAGCAAATAGAGTGCTGGGCTTGGAGTCAGGAAGACCTGAGTTTGAATTTGGTCTCAGATACTGTGTGATTCTGGGCAAGTGACTTAATCTCTGTTTGCCTCAGTTTCTTCAACTGTAAAATGGAGACAATAACAATACCTACTTCCCAGGGCAGCATAAATATGTATAATGTATGTGTATATAATACAAATTTGTAGCACAAAACTCAACACAGTATCTGGTACATTGTAGGTACTACGTAAGTCCTTATTACCTCCTGTTGCAACACTGCTAAATAATGAGGTTCAATCAATGTTTCAATTGTACAGAAACAACCAAAGTAGGAGATTTCACTTAACCCATGGTTTTATCATTGGGGAAACTACCTCAATAGTTCAAACTTTTATGCCCTGGACCAATGAAGTCTAAAGGATGATTTCATTGGCTTTTTAAGGGAAAATTAGTCTAAGTTTTGTGACTTATTAGATGTTGTACCTGTCCTTTCTTTTAATGGTAAATTCCAAAAAGTTTTCTAGGAGACTTTCCCCCTCTTAAATGGTTTTAAGACTATTACTGGACAATCCTGACCTTGGAGATAGAAGATTCCTAGTACAGACTGCATGGAAGAAGATACTTAGTTCACATTAAAAAAAAAATAAAGGAAAAGGCCTCAAGGAATGAAATTGTCCATGAAGATATGCATTGCCAAAGTGAGCAAATATATAGGAAAGCTAAGATCAGAAATCCCAGTCTTTACCTCTCCTCTCTCCCCACCCCCCAACCCCCACCTTTGGAAGGCTCTTAACCATCTGGTCCATCTGGTGAGGGATGTCAGGGGGCAGTTCACAGTTGACTTCCCAATGTAAAGTGATGATGATAATGAGCAAGAGCAGTGCCAAGAGCATCAGAGTCACAGAACAAATTATGACACTTCTGGCATAGTCACCAAACCTTACCATGGGTCAAGGTCATCAGTAGCAAGGCAGCTAAGAAGTCATAAGCCTCTTGCATACAACCTCTTGTGGAGTCTGAGTTAATATCAAGGCTTCTCTTGTCCCACTACCCAGTCAGTATTCTCAGGTCCTGTAATCAGAATATACCCCGCCTCCCAAGAATCCAATCAGATACCAATTTTTTTGCCCTTTTAGAATCCTTTGCTTCAAGGATAACCCTTTCTTCCATAGGAGATGGGTCAGGACCATCTCCTACTTTCACCCAAGGACTCAGTATTGCCACCAATTGTGGTAGGGCATCTCCCTTCTTACAAGTAAATCCAATTTATGTTGAAAGTTTCAATTTCCCTGTCTTTAGAAAACAAAGTGTTACCCAACATTGTACTCTTTTTGTTCCTTGAATCCTAAGATGATATCTGAACCTTTCTAGAAGTAAAGACATCTGCCCATGTAAGGGCCCTAAGCCATTTCTTTGGACTATCTGGAGCCCTCTGAGGGGGCAGGGGCCTTGGGGCTCTAGGAAGACTCTATGAAGGGAAGAAGAAAGAAAATCCAGAAAGGGTCAGTTGGAACTATGTCTAAAATAATTTGTTTTTATAAAGTAAATCTTCCTGGAGCCTGAGTCTGGGAAACAGTAGGACAGGAAAGCCCTTCCCCTTCTTAGACTGGCACTGATTCATCATGGTGCCTAGTAGTGATATCTATGGGTAAAAGGGCACAGACAGCCCACAGACTTTTTGAATGTAGTTCCAATGTGCTTTCCAGAATGACTTAATCTACTTCAAAGCTCCACTAATGTATTAATGTACCTGCTTTTCCACATTCCCTCTAACAATTATCATGTCCCTTTTTTTTGTCATTTTTGCCAATCTCATGGGTATGAGGTGGGACCTCAGAGCTTATTTTAATCTTTATTTCTCTTTTTATTACCAGTCTGAAGAATTTTTAATATAATTGTTGATAGCTTGGATTTCTTCCTTTGGGAATTGCCAGTTCATATCCTTTGACCATTTATCTATTTAGCTCTCCTTATATATTTGAGTCAACCCTCAATTTATCTTGGATATTAGCCACTTATCAGAGAAATTTACTACAAATAATTTTTCCCAATTAACCTTTTATTTTAACCACATTGATCTTGTTTGTACAAAATCTTTTTCAGTTTTATGTAATCAAAACTATCAATTTCATCTTGTGGAATCTTCTCCATCTCTTATTTGTTCAAGAGCTTTTCCTTCTTTATAATTACAAAAGATATTTCCTTCCTTTCTTCCTCCAATGTGTCCACGATGTGACCTTTTGTGAGCAGGTCACACTTCCATTTCAATCTTATTGTATTATTCAATGTGAGATCAACGTTGGCCTAACCTATTTTGTGACATATTTCTTTCCAATCTTCCCAGTCGGTTTTGCTGAATATGAGACTTTATCTGAATGCTATTATGGTTATTTTTGTGTATATGTAATATTTTATATGATATGTCACATATAGTATTATATGCAATATATATTTTTCCCCGGTATATATAATCTGTTCCATTGATTTCTTCTTCTTCTTTTAACAAAAGTCAATATTAAGTAGATTTGATAATTGCTGTGGTGTAGTAGTTTGAGATCTGGTAGGTATAAGCCCTTTTTCTTCTGACTTTAATTTCCCTCAACATTCTTGATCTTTTGTTCCTCCAAGTTAATTTTGTTATTACTTTTTTCTAGCTCTATAAAGTAACCCTTTGGTAGTTTAATTAGTATGACACCAAATAAATAAATTAATTTCAACAGTTTTTCATGTATTGGCATGGCAAAACTATGAGCAATGAACATCTCTCCAATTATTTAGGTATGTCTTTATTTCTGTAGATAGTGTTATGTAATTATGTATTCATGTAGTCACTGTACCTTAGTTGTTGAACTTTCAAATATTTTATATATGGTTATCATTTTAAATTGCATTCCTTTTTCTCTTTCTTCCTACAGAGTTTTATTCATAATGCAAAGAAAAACATGATTTGTGGGGATTTACTTCACATTTTGCTGGGGTTCTTTAAGTAGAATACTATATCATCTATTAAAAAATTGTTTATTTTTTTAACTATGCTTATTTCTTCCATTTTTTCTTATATTAATGCTATAACTAGCATTTTAATAATATATCAAATAATAGTGATCATCATGGCCATCCTTACTATACCCCTTGATCTTTTGGAAAGGTAGCCAGCATTTTTCCATTATATATAATATTAGATACCAATTACCTTGCTAAGGAAAGATATAGATAATATTAGATACCAATTACCTTGCTAAGGAAAAGTTTATGTCTGTGATTTTAGTATTTTTTAACAGAAATTGATGTATTTTGTCAAATGATTTTTCTGCATCTATTGATATAATCATGTAATTTTAATGTTTTCTTAATGTGATTACATTATGTTTATAATTTTTCTAATATTGAGCTGCTTTGATGGTATAAAACCAGTGTGGCCATAGTGTGCAATCTTTTTGATATATTGCTGTACCTTCTTGTTAATGTTTTATTTCTTTTTTTTAACTTTCTTTTTTAAAAAATTAAATTTTATGTTTATTTTTAGTTTACATCATTCATTTCAACAAGATTTTGAGTTACAAATTTTCTCCCCATCTTTCCCCTACCCACCACCCCAAAACAGTGATCCCACTGAATACCCCCTCCCCCAATCTGCTCTCTCCTATATCCTCCCCCATTCCTCCTCCCACTTTCCAGTAGGGTGAGATGGATCTCCTTATCCCAGTGCCTGTATATCTTATTTCCCAGTTTATTTAACATTTTTTATATCAAATGGGATATTGGTTTATAGTTTTCTTTCTCTGCTTTGTCTCTTATTGGTTTAGATATCAATAACTTATTTATATCATAGAAGGAGTCCCTTCTAGATTCTCAACTATTATAGTTTTGGTGTCTTTTTTTTCTTCTTGAAGTACTTAGATGCCATGCTATTTAGTGCATATAAAAAGAATTTTCTATTTATCGTGTTCCCCCACTTTAGAATTTAGTTTTCTTTTGAAACTAACCACGGAGCATTTCTTTTTTGAAATAATCTTTGCTGCTCAATGATGGTGGAAGACCTTGATTTCTTGCCACATGAGAATTTGCTAAAGGAATTGTGATTGCTTAGCACATAGAAGAGAAGATTGAGGGAGTTAGGGGAATGAGACATGTTGTCTCTGATATTTGAAGGGCTGTCACATGAAAGAGCACTTAGCCCTGTTCTTCTTATGTCCATAGAGCAAAACCAAGAGCAATCAGTAGAAGTTGGCAGAAAGGCATTTAAGTTTGTTATAATGAAAAAGAAAAACTAGAGCTACCCAAATATGGAATGGGCTACTTTGGAAGGTAGTGAATTTTCTCTCTGGAAGTCTTCGAGACGAAACTGAATTACCACTTTTGGGGTATGTTGTCAAGGGATTTCCTGTTCAGGAATAATTTGAACTAGATTACTTCTGAGGTCCCTTCCAAATTGAGATTGATGAAGAACTATGAATGACTTGGCTATTCTCAGCAATACCATGATCCAAGACAATCCCAAAAGACTAATGATGAAACATATTATCCACCTCCAGAGAAAGAAGTGATATTGTTTGAATACAGAGTGCAGCACACTATTTTTGACTTTCTTTCTCTCATTCTTTTTCTTTTAGTCAAATTTTCTTGTGCAAAATGACTAAGCTGGAAATATTGTACATGATTGCACATTTGTAACCAATATCTGATTGCTTACTGTCTCAAGGAGTGGGGAGAGGAGGGAGTGAGGGAGGGTAGGTTTTGAAATGCAAAATTTTTTTCATAATGTTTAAAATTGTTTTAACATGTGATTAGGGGGGGAAATAAAATATATTTTTAAAAAGGATTTTAAGGCCTGACTGTCATTTACCACCTGTGTGATCACGGACAAGTCGTTACTCCATTCTGGACCTCCTTTTCATCATCAGTAAAATGACAGGATTGGATTAGGAAGACTATAATGTCTCTTCTAATTCTAAAATCTGTGATCCTACAATGTGGAATGGGGGGAGAAAAGAATAACCTTCCCTACGGAATTTTCCATTGTGAAAGACTCTTGAAGGGGCTTCACTGAATAGCCCACGAACTGAATAAAATATGTCTAAGGCACTTTCCAAGGGTAGTAACAGGGTCATACCTTGAATTGTTTTATTCATGGTTCCATTTTCCAGGAAAATTCACTTTTAAAGTAAGCCAAATAGCTCGAACACTTCATCGCAAAATGAAGGCTATTATGACTTGGGCATTCTTTTAGGTCATAAATTTCTTTTGCCCTGGTTAAGGTGGAGCTGGGGACTATAAGTAAAACTGTACTGCTCAAACTGAAAAAAATCAGTTAAATCAAAAATATTGAAAGGGAAAAATAAATTGCCTTGTAACTAAGAAGGATCAGGGCTGAGTTGTTTGAATTTTAGGAAAATAGAGGGCTCTGCAAAGATTAAGCAGTATATGACCTCATTTTCAGAAGCATACAGGACCAAGAGAAACCTCTTATTTCTCTACTTTTATGGTAAGATTACAGAGAGCATTTTTTCTTTACCTTGCCTCTGGCCAGTTGTGCATAAGAAGACATAATATAATTAAGAGACAAGTATATTAGACTAGAGATTAAAACAACAATAACAACACACAACAAAAACCAAGCCTGAAGCAATGACGTATTTCTCAGAAGATTAGGCTAAACATTTCTAGATGAGAATGGGCCTTTCTTATCAGCAAAATTGAATAGATATAGCAATATGTTCCAGGACAGTATGCTGACAGAATTGTTCTTCTCTAGGGGCAGTTCATAGGGAAAGTTTTCACCCTAATTATCCATTTACCTAACACAAGCATAATTAGGGTCATGTCTGGACATCCAAAAAGCTGTCCTTGCTTCTGGATTACCATATGACACAGAGCTGGGGTGGGGGTTGTTACTTTGAGATAATGAGGAATCTCCTTATTAACCACTGATTAGGAAGAACTGACAACTCAGTGAATATTTAAAAGAGTGATGCTACCTTCAGTACTCTCTTTTGAGTGTGATGGACTGGGTCAGATCTACTTGGAAATGCTTTCTATAAGTGATTGAGGAGAGAGGACTTGCCCTTTCCCCCACCACAACTTCTATGCAGCTGTGAGCATGTAAATCACATGTTCTGTCAGAAATGCCTATGTCCAAGTTTGAGGCAGCTGTTTTTGTGTTCTTTCCTGATTTTAGGGAAGTATCTTTTTCTGAGATGGAGTCCTTCTGGTTGGAGTTGGCTGGTGAAAAGGTAGGAGTTCCCAATTAACTCTTCTTGTGTGTTTGGATAAAACAATCACCAACAAAAAGATGGACCAGAAGATATAGACCTGGAACTGTTTGGATGTTGCAGAACCAAGGTGAAAATAGCAATGCGTACTCTGCAAATCCCAGAACTTTTCTATCTGCTGCTGAGGCTTAAGTCTTAACCTCCTGGGACAGTATGACAGTAATAATTGATTAAATTTGTTTTGGCCAAATGTCTGCTTGCTAGTCTTTGTGTTAAACTTTTCTTACATGTGAAAGACCCTGGCTTAAAAAGATCAAAGTCTCCCACTGCAGCTGCAGCCATCTCCAGTTGCCACTGGACCCAGGTGGCTCTAGAAGATATTACGAGGCAGGTACTTTGCTCATCCCTGCCTCATTTCAACCCAATTCACTTGCAAGACATGACATCACTTTCTTGATGTTATTGGTCTTTTTCTAGAATGAAGGATAAACAATAACAAACAATGATCTTATGTGTGTAGCAAGTAAATATGTGACCCCATCTTCTATTAGCCATCTTTTTCTCTCATAAAGAAACTACCCTTTGCCTCTAGCCAGCCCTACCTAATTTATTCAGGATGTCTTGAATTCATATTCTTCCCCATTTTCCTCTTCTCTCTCCATATTTTTCCACTTACAAGCAGCCTTTTCACAGTGGAGATGCCTCTATACCATGATTTTCCTGTTTGATGAGTCCTTGGCCTGGTTACAATTTCATGAGGTGCCCAGGTCATGCTCATTTTACTCCTGGATATATTTCTCACTATGTAGATTTTTCTGCCTCCTTCCCAGCAGTCTTACCTCTACATGGGTACCCTTCTTTCCTATTCTCTCCTTCTTTTCCTGTTCCCTTTAATGTGTTATTATCCCCATTATAATATAAACTCCTTGGCATAGACTGTCATTTTTGCTTGTGTTTATGTCTCTAGCCTTTAGCACAGTGTCTAGTACATAGTAAAGTCTTAATAAATGCTTGTTCTGTTCTCTCTGTCTCTGTCTCTGTCTCTCTCTCTCATTCTCTCTGTGTCTCTGTCTCTCTCTCCCTCTTTCTTTCTCTCTCTCTCCTCCCCCCTCTCTCCTTCTCTCTGTCATTTCTAAACCTGGTACCTACTCAGGAGAGAAAATACAAAACAGACAGCACATTTAGGGAACTAGGCACAAGCTCCCCTACCTGAAGCTCATGCAATAGTTTCACTTTTGGGGAAACATTACTATCTGTCCCCCATTCCCAATCCTCTTACAAGGAGTCTAATGACACGAAATACTGCTTGTTATACAGGAGAGTCAAATGAAGAGAGAGAACCAGAAGCTGCCTTTTATTTTTATATTAAAATCATCTTTGTTTTCTTTTATTCTGAACTAAACAGCAAAAATATTAGCAATCCACATACAGAATTTAAAAAACAAACAGAAAAAGAGGATTGTATGTACAACCATGACTCTCAATTGGCTACAGTTTGCTTATTCCAAAGAATATAACAAATTCAACATTAGCTTCGAAGTTTTCCTGCTTGTCTGTCTTCTCTTCTGTGAATTAAACAAAAAAAAAATGCTTTAATGACCCTCTCCTGTTTTTTTCTTAAATAATCATAGAAAACAAAACAAATCTGCATATGGGTTATATTTTTTAAAAATGCCTAACCTGCATCTTAACATTTCTAACTACTCTGTCAAGAAGTGCTTTAAATGGATCTGAAGATGAAGTTAGTCACTGCAATAATCAGAATTCTTGAGTCTTTCAAATCTGATTTGCTTTGAAATATTACAGTCATTATAAAAATTGTTCTCCTGGGAACAAAAGATCTAGAACATCAAGAGAAATAATTTTTGCCTTACACACTGCAAATTGAATAAAATAGGAATAATCATTGTTGTGGGAAAGACAGACACACACTTCCAAACATCTAAGTATATTATAATGCAACAATCATCAGAACCACTTGACACTGGTTAAAACATAGAAAAATAGATCAATGGAACAGATTAGACAAGGAAGAAACAAATAGTTGAAATCAACAGTATATTTAGAAACATCAGTTATCTAGAAAGAGCTCCCTCTTTAGCAATAGTAGGTACTTAATGTTTATTGACTGGCTAACATACAAAATGCTAGGAAACTAGAAAAACAGTCTGGCAGAAATTAGGCTTAGACCAACACCTTAAACCATATTCAACAAGAAATTCAAAATGACTGTTATTTTTGCTGATGTTCAGTCATTTCAGTCATGTTTGACTCCTTGTGACCCTGTTTGGGGGTTTGCTTGGCAGAAATACTGGAGTGGTTGGCCATAAAATATTATATAACAACAATGCAATATTATATAACAGAAAATGTTGATTTTGATTGTATGAAATTGAAAGACTTTCGCAAAAAAAAATTAAGGGATCTGGGATAAGAAGAAAAGCAGTGTCTTGGAGGAAAGTTTTGTATGAAATATCTCTGACATAAGTTTGATGTCTAAGATATGTAAACAACTGCAGAAATCCCCCTTTCCCCCATAAACATAGTCAATGTAGAGGAACTGTGGAAAGAAAAGAAAACTAATCTATTCTTAGTAAAGCCATGAGTTGGTATAACCATTTTGGAAAGCAATTTGGAATTATGTAAAGAAAGTGACTAAAACATTCACACCCTTTGACTGAGAGCTTCCATTGCTAAAAATTTGTTCCAGAGATTGTTGGGGGGGAAAAAAAGCAAGGCTCCATGTACACAAAAATATTTATAGCAGCACTTATTTCAGTAGCAAAGAAATGGAAACAAAGTAGATGCCCATCCACTGAGGAAAGACTAAATACATTGTGGTATATAAACATGATGAGATATTACTCTGTCATAAGGAACTACAAACATGGTGGATACAGAGAATCTGGGAAAGGCTAACCATATTCAAAGGAAACTATGTAAATGGATATGTAAAGATCAAGCTTGGCCCCCCAGAACATTGCGTGTGTGTGTGTGTGTGTGTGTGTGTGTGTGTGTGTGCGTGTTGTATACATATATAGAGACTGAGACACAGAGAAAGGAGGAGGGAGGGAGGAAGAGAGGGGAGGAAAGAGGGAAGGAAGGAGGGAGAGAGAGTGCTTCCATAGATTCTGCACAGAAGTGGGACTTCATGGGTATGGACCATTGTATATAGCAACAGTTTTTTTTCTTCATGTGTCGATTGGTTTTGCTGAATCTTTTCTATTCTTTCTTTTCGTCTTTGTTAACAACATGAGTAAGAGAAAGATTTACAAGGGAAATGCATGGAATGTGAAAAATAAAAGATATCAACAGTAATTTTTTTTCCAATTTACTTCCCTCTACATCAATTCATAAAGATGTTCCTGTATTTTAAAGAATCCATAGCTTTCATCACTTAAATTCTTAATTTGTTATCATATATTTGGTCATAATAGTTTCTAATAAAATCCTTTATTTTTTTCTTTGTATTTTGTGAATTCTCCTTTTAATTTTGTTACAAGCAATTTGGTTTTCTCACTTTTAAAAAAAATCACATTTTTATTTTTTCTCCATATTTTTAAAAATAGCTAGATACTAGTTTTATTTATCAATTTGATATCTTTTCCACTTTTGATTTTGTTGGTTCTTTTTTTCATTTTCAGAATTTCTATTTTGGTGTTTATCTGGTGTTTTTTTTCCCCTCTTTTTTTTCCTATATAGTTTTCTTTACTTGTATGCCCAATTCGTTTATTTTTTCTTTCTTCTGTTGATGAAAGTGTTTAGAGGTTGAGGTTTTTTTAAATCCTCTTGTGTACTTCTATGGCTGCATTTCAAAGTTTTTGGCACATCTCATTTTAGTTTTTTTAATGATGTTATCAACTCTTTGACTCACCAATTATTTAGAATTATTTTAAATCTTTTTTCCCCCCAAAGGCCTTTATTGGTTAACTTTTTGTTTGTTTGCTTGCTTTTTCGAGGGGGAAAGGTACGGCAATTGGAGTTAAGTGACTTGCCCAAGATCACACAGCTAGTTTTGTGTTAAGGGTCTGAGGCCACATTTGAACTCAGGTCCTCCTGACTCCAGGACTGGTGCTCTATTCACTGCACCACCTAGCTGCCTTGATTTGTTTAACTTTTTATAGTGTTGTAATCAGTATAGAATTTATGTAATGTTTCTGCTTTTATGTATTTGTGAAATACATGCTAATGCATTGTCAATCTTTATAAAAGTTCCAGGCACAGCTGAGGCATATACATTCGTCTTTTCATTCACATTTGGGAATTGCTAGTGATTTTTCATATCTAAATTTTCTAAGATTTTGTTTCTAAGATTTCTCTTCTTTCTTATCTTTTGTTAAATTTTCTAGTTTTAAAAGAGACATTAAATTGTTATATTTTTCTTTCTATTTTCACTATAAATCAATTAACTTTTCCTTTAAATACCAGATGCTATGCCACTCAGCACATATATATTAAGTATTGATATTAATTCATTGTTTATAGTGTCTTTAAGTGTAATATAGTTGCTCAATTTATCTTTTTAAATTATTTTTACTGAGAGATGACTTAAAGTTTCTTGGTGACTCTATGGCAAACAGAATGCCTGACTGTTTGTTGGACTTATTTCCTGCTCTGGATATAGCACAAGCTGCCTAACCACTCTGTTGGATTTGTCTTGTGAACTGTCAAAGTGCTGTAGTGGTGCTGTCTCCTTTTCTGGTTTTGGTCTATGGTGCCAGGCGCATTCTTGGAAGCTAAGCATCCACTTCCTGGCCTTGCACCCTATTCAGTGAGCTCTGGGTACTGGTTTTACCCCTGTTACTCCAAAAGAATAGCGCTAAAATTCTGCCGGCTTTAGGTTTCAGCTAGAAGCACTAGCTTTTTCCTGCTCCTCCTTGTCTAAACTCAAAGTGTTCATATACTTCTGGTAACCTTCTTCTGAATGAGTGAATAAATTAGCAAGTGAAAAAGACATGTATTAGTGCTCACTATGGGCAGAGCAGTGTATTAAATGCTGAGGATATAAATAGGGAAAAATGAGATAGACTCTGCTCTGAAGAAGCTTATGCATTGATTAAAGGAGTTAACACATAAAACAGAGTTCAGCAGCATGATAGAGAGAAAGGCCTGGAAGTCCTAAGGGCACAGCAGCATGGTAAATAGCTAGGCCCAGGAGTTCTTAGGGTACTGACTGGGTCAGATGAGAGTGTTTAGTGGTCTGGGAAGATGGTAAGGCCCAGAAGATCTTGGAATGAAGTGGCAAGGTCAAGTTTAGTAGCACATGCTAATCATCTCTTAGAGATGGATAGTCTTGATCAAGGAACAGCCAGAAGGTCCCTGTCACTGGATAAAAGAGTATGTGATGGGAAGTAAGACTGGAAAGGTATGAGGGATATAGGTTATGAGGGTGTTGAATACTGGAGTCTTCAGTATTCTGGAGGCAATGGTGGCAGCTAGGTGGTGCAATGGATAGAGTGCTGGGCCTAGAGTTAGAAAGACTCATTTTCCTGAGTTCAAATCTGGCTTCAGGCACTAGTTGTGTGACCCTGGGTAAGTCATTTAACTGTATTTACCTCAATTTCCTTGTCTGTAAAATGAACTGGAGGAGGAAATGGCAAACCATTCCAGTACCTTTGCCAAAAAATCCCCAATGGGGTCACGAAGAGTTGGACACTATTGAAATGACTGAACAACAAGAACATGGAGGCAATAAGGAGATTGAAAAGTTCACTAAAAGGAAACATTGAGTAACTAAAAGACCTGTGAAGGTCCCTCAGAACAAATTAGCAGATGAAACCCATCCTCCATATCATGGTGTAAGGCCACACACAAGCAGCTTCCCAAAAGAATGCTACTGTGAACAGCTTTTAAGGTTCGGATTACACAGTATAGTGAACACTCCATTTATTCCATAACAAATCAAGGCAAACATTCACAACAAATCACAATATAATATTCTCAACATTATATCTTTTCACAAAAAATCACAGTATAGTGTTCACAACAGCTTAACATTAGAATGGCCACATAGTTTTTTCACCAAAGTGGTCACAGTATTTAGACAAAGAACAAAAGAATAATCATCTGGTCTCCCTAAGGAGGTTTGCCTCCTTACTCAGTCATTCAGTCATCTCACAATACAATAGTCAGTCTTCCACTCATGGAGCAATCACAGGTAACTTGATCAGTCACTTATCTAGCAATCAGTCAATAAGTATTGTTAATCACTAAATAGAGTCATTAGAAAATTATACAAACTCTCCACCCCTCAGTCTCAAGCAAACTTCAATTTCATCACCACATTCAATATACAAGGAGAGGCCTTTTCTTCATCTTGACTTGGGGTGGTTTTTCAGATTCCCTGGATCCCCTTCCATGGTCCCAGCTCCTACCTGAATCCACCAAACAGTCACCTGGATTCAGAAGCAGACAGCTCCCAGGTCCTTGTCCAGTCCTCTGGGCAGTTTCTGCTACACACTGAAGTTCACAGGGTCTAGCATGTCTTGAAACCTTCACAATTCCTGTTCCCAGGAACTCAAGGATCAACCAAGCCACAAACAAAGTCTTATTTC
>CM053584.1:169920907-169995228 GCA_028627135.1 Pseudochirops cupreus
AATTCAGAGTGTATGTCATTCCCTCCCTAAGCCAAATTCAATGAGAGTAAGGTTGACTCGTTCCCTTTTGCCTTCTTATTCTTCCCCTCCATTGTAACAGTTATCCCTTGCTTCTTCTATATGAGATAATTTACCCCATTCTGTCTCTCTCCATCTCCTCTCATTACATTCCTCTCTCACCTCTCAATTTCACCTTTTAAATAACATCCCTTCTGATTCAATTGATCCTGTGCCTTCCGTCTATATGTGTATATATATATATGTATATATATATATCTACACACACACACGCTCATATATGTATTCATATGCATATATACCTTCCTATATAGACATATATGTACGTATGTGTATACACACACACACATTTATATTCCCTTCAACTATCCTCATACAGAGAAAATTTCGTAAGTTAAAATTATCATTTTTCCATGTAGGCATGTAAATAGTTCAACTTTGATAAGTTCCTTATGATTTCTTTTCCCTGTTTACCTTCTCATGCTTCTCTTGCTTCTTGTATTTGAATGTCAAATTTTCTATTCACTTCTGGTTTTTTCATCAAGAATGCTTGAAAGTCCTCCTCCTCATTGAATGACCATATTTTCCCCTGAAACATTATACTCAGTTTTGCTGGGTAGGTGATTCTTGGTTTTAATCTTGGCTCCTTTGTCCTCCAGAATGTCACATTGCAAGCCCTTTGATCCCTTAATGTAGAAGCTGCTAGATCCTGTGTTATTATTATTGTGTTTCCACAATATTCAAATTGTTTCTTCTTGGCTGCTTGTAATATTTCCTCCTTGGTCTAGGAACTCTGGAACCTGGCTACAATATTCCTAGGAGTTTTCTTTTTGTGATCTTTTTCAAGAGATGATCAGTGAATTCTTTCAATTTCTATTTTGCGCTCTGGTTCTAAAATATCAAGGCAATTTTCCTTGAGAATTTCTTGAAGGATGGTTTCTAGGTTCTTCTTTTGATCATGGCTTTCGGGTAGTACAATAATGTTTAAATTGTCTCTCTTGCATCTATTTTCCAAGTCAGTGGTTTTTCCAGTGAGATATTTCACATTGGCTTCTATTTTTTCATTTGTTTAGATCTGTTTAATAGTATCTTAATTTCTCATAAAGTCATTAGCTTCCATTTGCTCCAGTCTAATTCTGAAGGAGCTTTTGAAATTCTTTTTCCATCTGGCGAATTTAGCTTTTTAAGGCATTCTTCTCCTCATTGGCTTTTTGGGCCTCTTTTGCCATTTGAGTTAGTCTATTTTTTAAGGTGTTATTTTCTTCAGTCAGGTTGTTGACTCTCTTTTCATGATTTTCTTGCATCATTCTCATTTCTCTTCCCAATTTTTCCTCTACTTCTCTTACTTGATTTTCAAAATCCTCCCTGAATTCCTCCATGGCCTGTAACCAGTTTATATTTTTCCTGGAAGCTTTTGGTACAGGAGTTCTGACTTAGTTGTCTTCCTCCCATTCCATGCTTTGATCCTTTTTGTCCCCACAAAAGGAATCTAAAGTTGGATTGCTATGCTTGTTTTCTTTTCTTGCTCATGTAGCCAGTCAATTACTTGACTTTTAAGCTCTTTGCCATAGTAGAACTCCTGCATCTAGAGGGGAGAGCTTTGTCCCAAATTGCTGGGGTTTTCACAACTGCCACAGCTATTGGGAGGGCACCATCTCTACACCCCCCACTAGCTCATTGGTCACACACCTCAGGACCACCACCAAAGACCATGATCCAGATCCAGGCAGGTTACGGCAGGAGTGCTTAGCCTCTGAATGGTTTCTTGGCCCCCCTGCAATCTGTAGGCTGGGAGCTCTGAGGCAGCCACATGGAGGTGGCTGCAGGGCTGCCACACCTCTGCTGTTTCTCGCTCTTGGGACAGAGGCCAGACCATACTCTGTTCCCCTTGAATCCAACAGAGTTCCACCAATCTTTTGTCTTTGGCATTTATGGGTTGATAATTCTGGAAACCACCACAGCTGCTGGTGATCCACTCTCCTGAATGCTCCAGCCGTGGCTGGTCTGGGCCTCCCTGAGGCTAAAACCACAGGCTCACATGGGACTGGGCTCTGCTCCCAGTGTGCTGTGATGAGCCCTTCCTGTCCACCTGCTGGGCTGCCTTCAACAGGAGATTTGTTTCTCTCTGTCACTTTGTGGGTTCTGTAGCTCTAAAATTTGTTTAGAGTCATATTTTATTGGTATTTGAGGTGGTTATGGGGGAAGCCACATAGTTTTCCTGCTTCTACACTGCCATCTTGACTCCGCCCCCCCAATAAGATTTTTCCAAGAACTGAAATAAAGCTCCTTAGTCTGCCGTTTGAGGACTTTGTGCTTTCCTTTTTTTGAACTGCAAAACAACATTTCTCCTCCAATCTTATGATACTTCTCCTCTTTTCCATGTTCTTTTTAAATATCACTGACAGTGGCCCCACAGTCACATTCACCATGTCTTTCAGTATTCAAGGATGTAGCTCATCTATGCCAGATGATTAATCCATCAAGAGCAACTAAGTGCTTTCTTACTTTCTCCTTATTTACCTTCAGTGTCAACTGCCTGCCAGTCATTTTTGTGTCAGCTTTCTGCCAGTCATTTTTCTGCTGTCATTAACAGTGCAAAGGTTATTCTCTTTGACAGAGAAAATGGAAGCAAACTGAGAATTAAATAGAATCTCTCTATTGCAACGTATCATTTCATCCATTCCTGAATAAAGGTACTATCCTTTTGTCTTATTTTTTTCTTCTAATACATATTTTTAAAAGATCTTTTTGTTGTCCTTGATTTATCTTACCGGTCTCACTTAATTTTGAGATTTAGAATTTCTGACATTATTTTGTGAGACCGCAACATGCTCATTTTTTCCAGGAATTGCTTCTGTCTCCTATATATTTCTTTTGACTGTCTAAGCTAATTGGTAAGTTCCTTATGTATCCACCTAGGTGTCTTCTGATAAGATCCAATTTTCTTCCTCATTGGAATGGTTTCCCCTCTGGATCTTCATAATTTTATTCTTAAACACATCCCATTCCTCTTGGGCTGACATCTCCCAAATATTTTAACCTGTGAAATTCTACCAATATTTATTCTGAAAATTTTTATGTCCAATTTACCCAAGTCTATGTCACAAATTCTGAAAGGAAATGCTCATCACCCTTTAAGGTTCCAGTCATTTTCATAACAATCAGTTCTTTCCAGTTAATGAGAATCAGATCCAGAATAGAATTTACACTAGTTTTGAAAGATGAAATTCTCACTTAGACAATTCAGGAAATTGGTACCTATTCTACTTTTAGAATAGGAAGAGCCCTACTAGATATCTGGATAACTGAAGTCTCCCATCCCTACCAAATCCTGCTTTTGTGCCAAGCCTTTCCCAAATCCCCATGCACTTCTTCCAGAGTCCAGCAGGTGGCAAGGAGATTTCTCCCTTCTACTGAGGAGCAAGTCATCCATCAGCAAATACAGGACCTAGCAGAGAGAAGACGCAGTGAATTCAGTTGCATCATCAAAATGGACTTAGCAGAGATGCTGCATCCAGGGATAAATATGTGAGGACACTATACCATGAGAAAAAAACACTGGGGACCAGCAGTGCATGTGTATGCTTATGTGTGTAGCTATTTTTCCCACTGATACTGTGGGTACTTGTGTTAGCATATAGCATAGGTCTATTGGAGGAAATGTTTTATTATATTTGTTCATGCTGTGCCTTTCAGTAAATGCCTCTGCTTTGTGCTAATATGGGCAACTGGTCAACAATTAAGGGAACATGTATTGCTTGGGGCTTTTGAGTTATAATTTTAGTCTTATAAATCCACATTGTCAGGGGGCAACTAGGTAGCACAGTTAATAGAGCACCAGTCCTGGAGTCAGGAGGACTTGAGTTCAAATTTGACCTCAGACACTTAACATTTACTAGCAGTGTGATCTTTGACAAGTCACTTAACCCCAATTTCCCTGCCTTTCCCCCTCCAAAAAGAAAAAAAAACAATCCACATTGTCTCTTGAGCCTGGAGTAGGTATCCCTTTAGGAACCCAGACCATGAACTAGTTAAAAGGGTAACTCCAAAGACAGAAAGACTGTGCAGGATTGTCCAGGACCTCCATCTGGCATACCTCAGCTTTGTAAGGCTCCAGTGGAAAATTTAGTATTTTTTTCTTTTGTTTTGTTTTCAGACTGTAATTAGGCAATTAATATTCTACTGAATGTACTTTAAAAGTCATACCTATTGCTTTGAGGTAACTTTTGCATGGTTGAGTGCTAAAGTACTACTTTTGATCGTTATCATTATGTCCATTATCATTATGAACAATATGAATGTTGTGTGCTTGGAATACTGGTGCGTTCTGTAGAATATATAGCAATTCACTTAGAGAACATTAGGAGGGCTCATCCATGTTAATATGACATTCTTTTCTTTTCAATATATCTATAAAAACAACAACAACCCACTGTTTAATCCTCTTTTTTGAGCTTCACATCTTTTGGGGAATTTTCTGAGTTAGATTTCTTTTTTAAGAGGCTGAATCTCCATTAGAAATGATCTATGGGATACAGGGATCCATTGGAAGCATTTTGGGTCCCCAGTATGTTCCAGTCATCCATTAAGGAAATTTTTTAAGCTTTCATTAGGCATATTCCATGTGTCATAAGTTTTTATTGGAGACAATTTAGGTTCCCTATATATTACAGGGTTCTATTAGAGGAAATGTTTGGTTTCTCACCTAAAGGAGAGTCAACCCCATGTCTCCAGTCCCTGTTAGGAAAGCTCTACATACTTTAGGCTCTCATGTTGGACCATACTTTCCCTCTGAAGAAGGAAGCTCATTTTCCATTGGAGTGGGATTCTATAAGCATCAAGAAAGTCAGTAGCTGATGAGAATTTCATAAAATGCTACTGACTTGATTTAATTTGTGTGATCGTAATTGTGGAGGTGATGTAATCTCCAGGTCTACCATTTACCATTTGGAGTCTATTCCATTCCATTTGAGGTTATCCCATGCTCCGTGCTGTGGAGGATTATCCCTGAACTGTGCCATATAGACTCTACTTAGACTTTTTTAGTATAAAGCACTTGGCTTGCACTTGAAAGGACAATGCTTCAACTTCCCTGAATCATCAGTTGGGAATGTAAAGAAATGTACCAAAATTAGCTCAACTAATTTTCTGGGGAACCACAAATTTTTAACTGATAAGAGTGTAAAGGAGGTACAAAGGAAGTGGAAAGATACTTGTACTTCTAAAGCACTCTTGAAGTGCTTTACTCCTTTAAATTGAAAGAAAAAGTTTCTCAATAAAACTTGATGAAACTATAGGACAGCTAGCCATCAGCAAGCTGAAGTATCAGTTACATCCCTGGTGGCCTTTAAAACATATATTTGTTGGCTCTGGGGTCAGCTGAGATAGGAAGTTGGAGTCATTCTTGAAAGTTAAAAAGTGAGCTTGGTAGGGAGGAAGAACCCAGCTCATGAGTAATTACTACTTACATTTCATTTTGCACCTCTTTTAGATTAAGGGTTGGTGGGAAAGAAAAAAAAATGCTGCTTCCCTATCAGCACTAACACATTGTAGTGAGCACCTTACTCAATTGGAAATACTATGTTCAGCAGAAATCAGACATAGAGATATAATTAGAGATGAGTTGAGTTGTAAAGAAGAGCAGAACCTGGAGCAGCTAGGTGGCACAGCAAATAGAGCAACGGCCCTGGAGTCAGGGGGACCGGAGTTCAAATTTGACCTCAGACACTTGACACACTTACTAGCTGTGTGACCTTGGGCAAGTCACTTAATCTCTGTTGTCTTGCCTTCCCCCCTTCCAAAAAAAAAAAGAGCAGATCCAAGGAACCTAGCTAAGTGAGTGACCTTCCTAATATAGACACTGCTCCTAGGAGAAGCAGGTTGAGGACACCATAAGTAGTCTAAAGACATCTGGACCTTGTTAAAGGTGTGGGTTGCCAAGGCAACATTCATTTCCTACATATGCTTCTCTACTAGTATATTTTGTATATATTCCCCCTCTTTCCAATGATGCATGTATTTGTATGTATTCATGGGATACTGTGCCCCAGGTTTTATGGGGAGAATGTTTTATTATGTTTATTCATCCAATGTCTTTTCAGTAAATACCATTTCCTTGAGCTAATTGTGCCATCTGAGTGTTAAGGATTAATATACCCTTAATATAGTTTTAGGTGTGAAGACCCACATGGTACCTTTTGGTGCCTTTGGGTTTCTTAGGATCCCAAACTGTGAGTGTGTGTTGAAAGGTTAGGACCTGATGGGATACATTTAAGTTTACTTTCTCGCTCTAAGTCTGGAAACCTTTTGTAGCCAGTAGATATTTCTATAGACAACAGAATTTGGTTAAAGAAAGGATTTAGCCCTCCCAACAGAAAGGAGTGGGGCTGAATCTCCCAGATCACCTTTCACCTCTCTGTGATTTAGGAACATTGAAAGACTGGAGAGTAACCAGAGGAGGCAATCAGGTTGGAGAAAGCCCTTGAGTTCATGCCACACAAGGATCCATTAAAGGAAGTGAGCATGTTTGGTCTAAAGAAAAGATCACTCAAGGGGGACAGGCTAAGTATTTTAAATATTTTTTTAATATTTAAATATTTGAAGGTCTTTTATGGGGAGGTACATTTTTTTTTCCTCTTTGAATCCAGAGAGAAAAAAGCAAAGGAATGGCTAGAAGTTGCAAAGAGGTAAATTCAGATCTAATGTCAGAAAAATTTTTCTTCTTCTTCTTCTCTCTTTTTTTTTTTTAAACATTTTGAGCTATCCAAAAGTGTAATGTGCTGCTTCAAAAGGAGTGGGTTCTTCCTCTTCAGAATTCTGCAAGTAGAGCATGGACAACCACTTGTTGGGTTTGATGTAGTAAGAACTATACTTCCTCTCATTCTCATTTTCTCTAGCAGATTGTGTCCTCATCATCCCTTCCCAAATCTTCAACTTCTTCCTCTTTATTGTGCCTTCACTCACCATCCCTAAAAAAAAAATCTTCTCTAGACACTACCATCTCCTCAAGAAATGTCCTATTTACTCTACTCCTTTTGTCGTTGTTTGGTTGTATTCTACTCTTTTTGACCCTATTTGGGGTTTTCTCAGCAATTTTACTTTGCTTTGCTTTTTCCTTCTCCAGCTCATTTTACAGATGAGGAACTGAGGCAGACAGAGTTAAGTGACTTGCCCAGGGTCATATAGCTATTACATGTCTGAGGTCAGATTTGAACTCATGAAGATGAGTCTTCCTGATTCCAAGTCCAGGGTTTTAGCTGCTCTACCATCTCCCCTTAGCATCTGTCTAACCTTGCTGACTCCATTTCCTCTCCTCTCTCTCACTCCTCAGTCCTCTTTAATCTGACTTCTTGTTGCTCACTACCCAAGTGAAATTTTCTCTCTCCCAAGTTACCAATGATTTCTTAATTCCTAAAATCTAATGGTCTTTTCTAAGTTCTCTCTTGCATTTGAATCTGTTGACCACCCTCTGTTCCTGGCTACTCTCTTTTCTCTGGATTTTCATGTGTACATACGCCAGATGTTTTGTATCTGTGTGTGTATACACACATCGTATATACATATAAATATAGATACACACATATACATACAAATATACACACATATCTTTATACACATACAAATGTAGATACATGTATCTCCAGTTCCTCCCTTAAATTTCATTCCCGTATCACCTGAATGTCCCAGGGACATCTTAGATTCAACATCTCCTAAACTGAATTATCTTTCCTTTTAAACCCTTCTTTCTTCTAAACTTTCTTATTTTTTTAAAGGCACTACCACCCTTCCAGTCTCCTAGTTTATAATCTTGGTTATGTCTTTAACTTTCGTTTTCTCTCATTCTACATACCCAACTCATTGCCAAATTTTATTACTTCTGTTTTTATATTATCTCTTATGTCCCATTCCTCTCACCTTAGCTCAGGCCCTCATCATCTCTTGCTTAGATTATGGCCATATTTTCCTCATTATTATCTAAGCTTCAAATCTCTCATCACTCCAGTCCACCCTATATACTTTCAAAATAATTTTACTTAAATACAGATTTGGCCACATGATCTTTCAGTCAGTCAATTCTGATGGCTTCACATTTGCCTTCAGGAAAAAATATAATCTCTACTGCTTACCAGGGGTTCTCAACCTTCCTAATGCTGCAACCCTTTAATATTCGTATGTGGACGTACCTGCAGTGGGTGGACCCGCCTGGAGATGGATAGAGGAGCCGTGTCTCGGTTCCTAAGACCGTTGGAAATATGTGTTTTCCAGTGGTCTTAAGCGACTCCTGTGACCCCTGTGAAAGGGTCATTCAACCCCCAAAGGTGTCGCGACCCACAGGTCAAGGACCGCTTGTTTAGACACTAAAATCCTATATAATCTAAGCCCCAGATCTTTTCAGCTCTATTGGACATTACTCTTCTTGCACTATTCTTCCTAGACAACCTGGACTTCTCTTTTTCTGCTCCTCATATGGCATTCCATTTTCCATCTCTGTCTTGGCACTTGCCATCCCAAATATCTGGAAGGTACTCTTTGCTCGTCTCTGCCTCATAGAATTCCTCTCTTTCTTTAAGATACAGTTCAAAGCACCATCTTCTACATCAGTCGTTCTCAACCTGTGGGTCGTGCCCCCTTTGGGGGTTGAATGACCCTTTCACAGGGGTCACAGGGGTCACCTAAGACCACTAGAAAACACATATTTCCGATGGTCTTAGGAACCGAGATACTGCTCCTCTATCCGTCTCCAGGCGGGTCTGCCTACATGCAGATACGCCCACATACGAGTATTAAAGGGTCACGGCATTAGGAAGGTTGAGAACCACTGTTCTACATGAAGCCTTTCCTGGTCCGCCTAACTGCTAATGGTCTCACTTCTGAACTATATTATATTTAGCTACATTATATATATTATATACATTTTCATAATTATTAACTTTGAATTGATGATGCACATATCTATGTATGTACTTGTTGTCTCCCACATTGGAATGTCAGTTCCTTTCAATTTTGGATTGTTTCATTCTTTATACTTGTGTCCTCAGGACCAAGCATTGTACCTGACACATGGTAGGGATTTAAATTCTTATTGATATGTACATATATCGACCTGGGTTTGCAGGCTTGCATCCTCCTGAAAGCTGTATTTTAAGTATCCCTTAGGGAACAAAATAAATGCTCATCATTATTTTAATATTAAAATTTGTGATTTATATATATTAAGCTGTTGCTTTTTATTTTTTGTGTTGACATTTTAATATACCAGAAGGTACCCATTGAGACTTTGTTGTTCCAGAGTCCTATTTGCTCTTAATCTATCTCTTTTCTTCTACCAACTGCTGCTTGGCACCTCCTTCCTTTGTGGTCATACCTCTACCTCTCCTTAGTGCTGGTCCTGGGCAGGTACTGCAAGGTTGATGTTGAGTTAAGGGAAGGTAGAGAGTAGACGATTCCTCTCTCCCATCCCCCACCTCCCAAGCTATTTCTTTCTCATTCTCTAGCCATGATAGATATTTATGTATTTTACGATTTTTTTTCCTGGCTTATTAGGGCTTGTTTTCATTAGTCTCCTTGGCAGCACACCTAGCCCCATTCCTTCACTATTTCTTCCCTCCATCTAGAAGTTTTCTTCTGCTTATGATTTGCCCCCCCCCCCCCCCTTGCAGGATACAATTACAGAATTCAAGGATGGAAAAGACCCTAGTTGTTATTTAAATCAGTCCTAATTTCTGCAGGAAAGGACTGAGTCTCAGAGGTAAACTTATTTGCCCAAGGTAAAAGTTGCAGAGCTAGAACTAGGGAAAAAATGGTTTTCTGACTCCTAATTCACTCCTCTATTTATGATATCACATTCATTTCCTTTCTCTTAGTGCCTATAAGTAGAAATGCTCAGGATAGTGTTAAAGTGGGACTAAACCTGGTTAATTACTCCACCCCACTCAAAAAGTAAGAGACAAGGTGCTCTATGCAGATATCTTGATTATGGGAGACCATATCTCTGTTGTTCACTAAGTGAGAACTAGACCTGGACACCTCACATTTAATCAAAGATAGACTTTAGATTAAGTGTGAAAAATTCTTCATAGATTTAGATGTCTTTGGAAGTCATTGGATGGACTGCAGTGACATCATATAGGAAATTTCTTTGGATTGGTTGAAACCAAATGCAGTTTGTACAAAACTAGCAAGCTAGTTGGAATAAAGAATTCCAGCAAGTGTTGGGGTCAGGAGAGAACAGTTTTGGCCATGTTCCTGAGAAGGAATTGCTTGGGGGGGGTTGGAGAGGAAGTCTTGGACCTGGCATTAGTCTCCTTCTCCGCCTCTCATTCTCTCTTGGCTAGAGAACAACATCTTAAACTTCAGAGAACTAAAGGATTTGTATTTTTTATGGGAATTCTAGCAGTGTCCCTGGGACAGCAACAGCTGGTGGCAGTATTTATTTGCATTGGGAACTGAGAACAGAGTTGATAAGATGAAGAAAAGCAGATTTAAGCATCCGTAAAGAACCTAGTAGAAAAACTACACTATACTTAAGGGGTAACATGATAAGGATTTCAGCAAAGGATGTCTAGCAATTGAGAGGTATAAACTTGAACTCATGCTCCCCAAGACTGCGTATATAATTTTGGGAGATTTATCCCCAACTTGTAGAGGGTGTTTTATCCCTACTGCTCTTACTCTACTACCTTAGTAAATATTTCCTTCTGAAAGCTAATTGGCTGACTAATTGATATTAACTGATAATCAAGGGAGATGTATACTGCTTGGAATTCATAGCTATAGTACTAGAAAACAATTTATCATGAACTCTTAGGTCTTTTCTTAGAAGACATAGTAGTAGGTGAGCTCTGGGAACTCATCCTACCTGTGCGAATGGGGGTTGGGGGTTATTTTTGGAGCATATACTACAACTGTATCTATGTGTGACTTTGGCTTTTCATTACAGGGATCTAAACAAAACTCTGAAAAAGAGAACCTCGGTTAATTCAGTTTGATTCTACAACAACTTGAGTAATTCTTACTACAAGGCATGCTTCTAGGTGTGGCAATATAAAGAACAAAATGAAAAGCAGTCCCTGCCCTCAAGCCATGTATTTTCTCAGGGGGTGGAGTGTGTGTGTGTGTGTGTGTGTGTGTGTGTGTGTGTGTGTGTGTGTGTGTGTGCGCGTGCGCGCGCGCGCTAACACATGTGCCCCTTTCAAGCAGATAAAGAAAGGACAATATACTTTGAGAAAGGGAAGACCTCTAACTGCCAGGTACATCAGGAAAGGCTTCTCAAAGTAGGCTGCACAGGAGCTGAACTTTTCTTTAAAGGGATTTCTAGAGGTCGAGGTGAGGAGGGTGTACATTCTGGGAATGGGGGATAACCAGTGCAAAGTTATGGAGGTGGGAAATGGAATTCCTACTTCAATAAACACATCTATTCGATTGAGTATAGAATGGGAAGTTGACTAACGTGAAATAAGATTGGTAAGGTAGGAAGGTAAGTGGAGCAGTGCATAGAGTACAGCACCTGGAGTCAAGAACACCTGCATTTAAATCTGACAGAAGAAATTTACAAGCCATGTGATTCTGCACAAGTCACTTAATTCCATTTGTCTCAGTTCCTCAATTGTAAAATGAGCTGGAGAAGGAAAAATCACTCCAGTAACTTCACTAGGAAAACCCTTAAAAAAGGGTCACAAAAAGTCGGACCTGAATGAAAAACAATGAAATGAAAGCTAGGTAGATTGGAAATAGATAATGAAAGGCTTTAAACATCAACCTAAGTAGTTTGTATTTTAACCTAGAAGCAAATCTCTCCACCTCTCAGGGCCTCTGGAAAATGAGAAGGTTGGACATGTTGGAAATGTTGACCTCCAAGGTCCCTCCCAGCTCTAAATCTAGGGCTTCATTTACCAGGAGCTGCTGTAGATTTGTGAGTAGACAAGTGATATGGTTGCAAAAGTGTTTTAGGAAAATCACTTAGGCAGTTCTTTGGTGAATGGATTGGGAAGAGACTGGAAACAGCAAGACAAAAACCAAAAACCAGGCTATTTCAATTATGCAAGCAAAAGGTGATGAGGGACTGAACTGGAGTGGTGATTTTGAGTGAACCAAAGGAGATGGATGAAAAATATAATGGAGGGAAATATGATAGAGGGATAGACTGGGGGATGAGTGGGAATGGAAGATAATGAGTTTTATTTTAGATGCATCTAGGGCATCTAGGTGTAGATGGACAGTCAATGATTATGGAATGGAGTCCAGCAGAGATTAGAGCTGTATATACAGGGATCCCAAAAGTCTTAATGCAGATTTAAGTTTTGCTAGCTTAAATCTGCATTAAGACTTTTGGGGTACCTTGTTTAAATTTTGGAGTTACTTGCACAGAGATAATAATTGAACTCATAGAGGCTGAGACAGTCTCTAAGAACATAATATATATAGAGAAAAGGGAAGCAAAAGGTGAAAAGGGAAGCAGGTGAGCCAGTTCCTGGGGACAGACATAGGAAGGAATAAGAACCATTTAGAACTGGGAAGTTTCTAAATATTTATGCTGGTATGAAGACCCTATCTCCCACAATACTTAAACTCCTACAGAGCATGCTTCAATCAGAGCAAGCCCTGTCTATCCCTAGGTCAAGCGACCTCCCTCAGTGACTTGATCTTGGAGAAGAAATAGATGCGGGGTATCTTACCCTGCATTGTCTCATCCTTTTATTTCTCTTAGTAAAAACATTTGCAAAAACTGTGTTTTAAGAATTTTGTTGTTTATTAATTTTCAGTCATGTCCAAATCTTGGTGAACTCATGTGGAATTTTCTTGACAAAGATACTGGGGTGGTTTGCCATTTCCTTCTCCAGCTCATTTTGCACATGAGAAAACTGAGGCAAATAGGGTTGAGACTTATCTAGCGTCACACAGCTAGTAAGTATCTGAGGCTAGATTTGAGCTCAGGGAAATTAGTCTTTCCGACCTCAGGTCAGGCACTCTATCCATTGTGCCACCTAGTTGCCCTGCATATTAAGAGTAATAATTACAAAATATTTCTTCCATGAACCTGGTGCTCATTCTCCCACAGATACACAAAATAGTGGAAAGAATGGGTTCAAACTGAGTACAAGGATACTGAGGTGCATATGTAGAGCAAACGTAAAACAAAACTCACAATTCTGGTACTGTAGGGCCTATTAGTTCTTTTTTTCATTGTAGAGACTTCCACCATCATGTCTCTGTTTACTGAGCTCCTAGGGGTCTGCTTCTTTTCTTCTTAAGATTTTTCTTTTTATTCTTAATTTTAACAAATAACAAAAGGAGGGAGCATTTCTATATACAAAATCTAATAGAAAAAGAGGACTGTACGTAAAGTTACAGCTTCCTGTTGTGTACAGCTTTCTTTTCTTTTCTTTTCTTTTTTTATATGGGGCAGCTAGATGAGTCAGTGGATATAGTGCTGGGCCAGGAGCCAGGAAGACAGACCTGAGTTCAAATCCAGTCTTAGAAATTTACTAACTATGCAACCCTGGCCAAATCACTCAATCTCTGCTTATCTTAATCGGTTGGAAAAGGAAATGGTAAACCACTCCAGCAACTTTGCCAAGAAAACCTCATGGACAGTATGGTCCATGGGGTCATGAAGAGTTTAACATGACAACAAATTATTTTCTTTTTGAGTATTTAATAAAGTCTGCTTATATGTGTTTATTTCTAACCTTCGTTCTGTGCTCTTCTCTGCATTTCATTTTATCTTAAATTTATATTTTAAAATTTAAAATTTTAAACATTAATTTTTTTCAAGGATTGAGCATTTATATTTTTCCTTTCCACCTCAACCCCCATTTAAAAAATACAAAACTTTTGTAACAAATAAGAACAGTCAAGCAAAACAATTTCCCACATTGACCATATCCAAAAATTTATGTCTCATTATACATTTTAGTACATCATGTCTCTGTTAGGAAATGGGTAGTACTCTTCCTCATCTGTTCTCTAGAATCATGACTGATCATTGGGTTGATCAGCATTCTCAAGTCTTTCAAAACTGTTCATTTTTTCAATGTTATTGTTAAAGTATAAATTATTTTCCTAGTTAAGCTCACTTTACTATGCCTCAATCCTTACATATCTTCCCAAGTTTCTTCATTTCTTATAGTATAAAAGTCTTCCATGTCATGTATGGACTATCATTTGTTCATCCATTCCCCAACTGATGGGCACCACTTTAGCTCTAAGTTCTTTGCCACTGCAAAAATATCTGCTATAAATATTTTTGTACATATAGGGCATATTCTACTTTCTCTGATGTCTTTGGGGAGGTAGGCCTGATTGTAGTATTGCTGTGTCAAAGGGTATTCACAGTTAAATAATTTGGTGGGCATAGTTCCAAACTGCTGTTCAGAATGACTGTACAAATTTGCAGCTCCACAAATTAATTCAATTAGTGTTTTCCTGCAGCTCCCCCAACATTTGTCATTTTCCTTTTTTTGTCAATTTTGTCAGTCTGATGGGTATGAGATAGAACTTCAGAGTTGCCTTAATTTGCATTTTTCTAATTATTAGTCATTTTTTAATATGGCTATTGATAGTTTAAATTTTTGTCTGTTTATATCCTTTGACCATTTGTCAATTGGGGAACAGTTCTTATTATAAATTTAAATGTCTGTTTTATATATATATTGGGAATAAGACTTTTATCAGAGAAACTTCCTGCATAGATTTTCCCTATAGTTAACTGTTCTATTTCCCTTCTAATCTTAGTTACATTGGATTTATTTATACAAAACCTTTTAAAATTTATGTACTTCCCTCAAACCTATTTTCTTATGCTTTTTGTCCCTTTGCTCCCCATTCCCTCTTTAAAAATAAGAAGAACGGTGTGGAACAGGAGAGTCAGCACCAAAGCTCATTGCCTTATGTAAAGTTTCCGTTCCCTTGTCCTTGTTTTCTCTCTTTTATCCAGACTGTAATCATAGGCTCTTGCCCTTTTTTTCCTCTGAAACCCATCTTCGTGATCTCCCCCCTCACAACTTTGGGTTTGTTTTGCTTATGATGAAACCATCCCTAGTTCTAACATTTCTCATCCTTTCATTTCTTCCTTTCCCCTTTCCCCATTTCCTGTTTCCCCATTAAGTAGTGGAATATATTTCTACACTAAATTCGTGTGTGTGTGTGCATTTTCTTTTTCCTTTGACTAGTTCAGATGAAAGTGAGATTCAAATGATACCTGTTCCTTTCCGCATTTATATAGACTTCTACCTGCATCAGCTTCCAAGCATGTGAGATACACCCCCTGTCCTATTCTTAGTGTATCCTTTCCCATCTCTTTTCTTTCTTAATAAAAAAAAAAACACCCCCAGACCAGATCCTACATCTTATTTGATTCTGTGACCCCTAAGTAACCTTAGGGTTCTGAGCCATCATTTGTATCATTTCTCCTTGGTTTTTGAATAGGACTGATGACATCACAATATTGGGTTGACTTGCCTGTGAATTGTCTTTAAGTGAGGCAGAGTGCTACAAAGTGATTAGCCTCACTCTCTCTTCCATAGTCATCAAAGTCCAATGGCAAGACAATACTCAAGATGACTGTTAATGGCCCTGGGATGCATCGGATGACTTGGGTGTCTTTGTCATCTGACAAAGCTCTCAGTGCTCCAAAGTGCCTGCTTCAGCTGCCTTCGTGATCCTTGGAACAAACAGTTCTCATCCCTTACTCTTCATTAGAATGAAAACATTTTATCTTTATAAAGTAGTTTTTGATTTGCTCATTTGCATTTTCATGCATGTATGTGTGTATATATATATGTGAATATATGATCTACACACAGTGTATTGCTGGAATAGCACCAAGTTCTGGGTATTGAATCCCCTTAGCAGGCCCCTCTGGGAAACTCCAAGCTGTTACATTCCATTCTACAATGTGTGTCACATCATAGCTACAATTCTATCTCTTTCCTTTGAATAACCTCCTACTACTTATTTGGCATTTATCTCCTGTTATCTGAGCTAGGACGAAGGAAAGGCAGTGTAGGCCTTAGAAGTAAATGTCCAGGATGGAGAGTCTGTTTATAATATTACTTTTTATACCTGTGGCACACTAATAGTAGTTGAAGAAACTAAAGAGGTTTGTTTAGCTTAAAAAGAAAAGACTCAGAGTGGACTGATAACTTTTAAAGTACTTAGAGGGCTACAATGGGGAGAATTGACTCATTCTATTTGGCTACAGAAGGCAGAACAAGGAGAAGTAAGTGGAAATTAAAAGGAGGTAGATTTAAGATCAGTACAAAGAACATTTCCTAGGGAGATATGTCCAAAAGTAGAACGAGATATTGGAAGACAGTCAGTTTCCTGTCATTGGAGGTTTTCAAATGGAGGCTAAATGACCACTTGTCAGGGACTTTATGAGAGAATTCTTTGAGCCATATGGCCACTGACTTTCCTTAACAACTCTGAGATTCCATGATTGATTTAGACAATCGTCATCCTCCTCACTGTCAATAATCTCAGTGATGAAACTGGCAATGGATTCTTGCTTGTGGATACACTGGGTTAATGAGGATTATTTTCTTCTAGCTCCTTTGAATTAATCCAGGGGAAAAAAAGAGATGCTATGTTCTCTTTCAGGGTTTGTGAGTTTGTCAATCTATTCTTTGAATTTGGGGAAATTAATAAAGTCAAAAAATGGATAAGAGATGTATGTTTCCCTCATCTATTTCCATATCCTCAAGAAAAAAACATTATCAGACTTTCAACAGATGAATATTAACTATATTTCCCTGTAGAGTCTTTGCATGTTAGTTAGTACCCACTATTGTTACTCATGCAGTTTTATTTGGTAATTTGCATATGTGTTCATTATACCCTGCACCAGGATGTTCTACAATAATTAACATTAGAATGCAAAATTATTTTCTAAATTAAGAGTCTGGAATCTTTTATTAAACAAAAGAAGTCTTTCAACATTGTGCCTAAGTTATCACACACATAATATAATAATTAACCAGGATTACTCATCATGAGATATGCACACGGATATTAATCATTGTAAAAAGTAGTGGTCTCCAAACCTTTTTGACCATGCACTCTGTCAAAAACTATTTAAAAGTATTCACCTTATATATATCTCTATATTTACTTATTTCTACATTGCTACACATTAATAATTATGCACATAATATAACACAAAATGTAAATAAAATTTTTAAGGCAAAGATGCAATAACTGATGTAAGAATCAATAGAGAGCCAGTAGAGTTTATTCAGGAGAGTAGTGACCTGGCCAGAGATGTCTTTGTTGTTAGGTTGTATGACTCTGTGACTTCATTTGAGGTTTTCTTGGCAGAGATCCTGGAGGGGTTTGCCATTTCCTTCTCCAGCTCATTTTACAGATGAGGGAACTGAGGCAAACAGGGTTAAGTGACTTGCCCAGGGTCACTCAGCTAGTAAGTTTCTGAGGCCAGATTTGAGCTCAGGGAAATGACTCTTCCTGACTCCAGGCTAGGTACTCTATCCACTGTGCCACCTAGCTGTCCCTCTAGACATGGTTTAGGAATATCAATTTATTAGCTACTCAGTGGATTGATTGGAATAGGGGAAAGAATTGAGGTAGGGAGAACAATTAGGAAGCTAATGCAATAGTGCCTATGAGAAATGATGAGGGCTTGAATGCAGGAGGTGGTTGACAGTACAGAAAAGGGGATGAATAGATAAGATTATGAGGAGATACAATTCATAGAGTTTGGCAACATAGGATATATGGGGTGAGGGAGTGTCAGAAGTCAAGGATGACAGAGGTTTTAAATTAAACATGAGTGACTGTAAGGACTGGGGGTACCCTCTCCAGAAATACTTAAGTTCTGAGAAGGGGTGGGTTTGGGGGAAAAGATGAAGGAACAAGATGAGTGATATAGATCAAAAGCGATTCCTTTCTATTCATTCTGTGCTAATGACTTTGTCACACTGAAAATAAAAAGCAGGATTGGATAACAGCTCTTATTCACCAGCTCCAGAGCACTTTTTAGAACACAAAATTCACAAAGGGTGCCTGAGGTGACCAGGTCAGCAGGTCCAGTGCGGTGGGGAAATTTTGCCTGTGGATATTAGTGTAGGTTGCATAGTCCTGGTTTGGCTATATAGGGACTGAAGACCCCAGTCATTAACCACAGCCATGGGAGGCCAGCCTGTGAAGGAACAGAGTGGAGTGTTGGGCAATGAAAAAATGTGTGGAATTGCCTTGGAGACAATTAGCTTGCAATTAGCTGTCACCGGACTGAGAACTATCTTCCCATCTTCCTATTAGTTACCCCTCAGAATTATGCCACAGCTGCCTTGGAGTCAAGCTATAATCCACTGAGGATACAACCCCCACTTTGGAGACTAATTGAGCTAAAGAACCAGTGAGATATCTATATACCCCCTCCCCCTTTTTTTGTATATTGGCTAATGAGTTGTAGCTGAAAAGTTCAATATTCAGTTATTTTAAATGAATTCCTTTCCTCACATATATGCTACCTTATGCAGGAAATAGGAATTTCATGACATGAATAAATATTAGAAATTGAAATGTCTTGTGTCACACAATAAAGAAGTACAAACACGAGTACTGAATCCAATTAACACCAACTCACCCAATCCCAATAACGATCAGGAAGGAGGAAGTGTAGAATTATTTACCAGCAGTGTCAATGACTGAAAGAGACAGTCACACAGAAACGGAGAGGCAGAGTAGAAGGGGAAAAGGAGAGGAGAATACCTTTTAGATAGCACCTATTATGTGCCGGGGAATGTGCTAAGCGCTTTACAAATATTATCTAATTTAATCCTCACAATAACCGAGGGAGGTAGGTGTTGAAAGTGAGATGGCCAGACAGGTAGGCCGGCAGACACTGGGGCGGCATGAAAGCTGAGTTGCATATCTACTAATCCTGGGAGTGCACACTGTCTCAATCAAGACTGGTATTACGTGTTACGGTGAAAAGAGTACTCAGTTTGGGACTCGGGGGTTCAAGTCCAACACACAGTTAAGTAGCTGTGTGACTTTGGACAAGTCACTCAACCTTTCTAGACCTTAGTTTCCTCATCTGTAACATCAGGATTTTGGAATATGATCTTTAAGGTTCTCTTTAGTCCCAACATTATGTGCAGAAAACTCCGGAGAGGAGAAAGGAAGAAGGAAAAGGAAAAGCAGAAAGAAATGGAGAAAAAGAAAAAGAGGAGCAAATAAAAAAGGCGGACAGATCCGCCCCCCGAGATGCTTCCTCCTCCTCCTCCTTCTTCTCTTCCTCCTCCTCTTGCAAATTCTGTCTGCCCCCACGCCCCCAACCCCACCCCCCTTTCCGGGCTGCGGTGAAAACATGGAGACTCTGAATCCGCCCCATGACTCACTCCTGCACCGCGGAGGAGCCGGGACACACACGCGCGCGCGCGTACACACACACACACACACACACACACACACACACACACACACACACACACACACACACACACACACTCACATACACATTCACATACACACACATAGAACACTCACACATACTCTCTCGCACTCTCTGGGCATGCTCAGTCGGCGAGGCCGGTTCAGGCTGCTGCCACCACCACCACCAGCAGCAGGAGTAGCAGCAGCAGCAGCAGCAGCAGCCCCGCCGCTACCGCGGCCGCCGCTGCTGAGTCGGAAGCCTGAGCAGAGCAAGCCGGGCTGTCAGTGAGAGTGGAGATCGTGAGGGCGCGCGCGCAGAGGCGGCTTGGGCTCCGGTACCTGGGGCTCCCAGCGGCCAGAGCAGCAGCAGCTCCAGCCGCGCCGGATCGAGCACAGTCTGCTCCTCTCCAGCCAGGACCTCTTGGTCCCCCACCTGGACCCAGGGCTCTTGCCCTTCCTTTTTCCCGGGGAGGGGAGGGAAGGTGTCCAGCACCTCTTGCTCCCCTCCAACCTCACCACTCCCTCGTCGGGCTCCGGCTTTCCCAGGGGAGGCAGGTGGTGGCTTGGGGGGGACCATGGCCGACGTTTTCCCGACCAACGACTCCACCGTGTTGACTCAGGACGTGGCCAACCGCTTCGCCCGCAAAGGGGCGCTAAGGCAGAAGAACGTGCACGAAGTCAAGGACCACAAATTCATCGCCCGCTTCTTTAAGCAGCCCACCTTCTGCAGCCATTGCACTGACTTCATCTGGTAGGCGCACGCCCCACTTGGGCTGGGGTCGGAGAGAGTGGTGGGCGGGGGAGGGGGGAAGTGTGAGGTAAAGGCGGGGCGCGGTGGGGGGAGGGTGGTGGTAGAGAGAGGCACTGGTACAGGCACACTCACCAACATACTCACCCTGAGGTGCCCGTGGACAGTTGCACTTTCACACCTATGCACACTCAACGCCTTGGCACTCAGCTGACACGCCCATGCACACACACTCACGGACACTCTGGGGAAAGCTGAACAACAGTAATGTACACACACACACACACACACACACACACACACACACACACACACACACACGCAGGCTGATCCGCCCACAGAGCTTAGTGGCGGAGAAACACCAATGGACACACACTAAAAGATACAAAACACACCCACACCTACTCTCATTCACTTTACTGACATCCCCTCCACGCCATGACAAACCCATTGGCGGGGTCTACACTGACAGTTTCGTCTTGGCATTTCCAAGACAGGCTATGAAGTAGAGGCTGGCACTGCCAAGCATTGACATTTATACACACACACACACACACACACACACACACGCTGATAAATTCAGGCTGCCCACTTCTACATGTGCACACTCGCACAGGTAGTAGAGTAATGGTGTGTGACTTTGTGGGCCCAGGAAAAAAAAATTAAAAAGCCAAAGGGAGAAGAGTTTCCCCGATCTTGTCAGGAGAACCGCACACAGGAGAAACTGAGGAGCTGCTGCAACTGTGTTGTCACTCATTCCAAACCTCCTCTTTGCCAGAGGGCGTGTGTTGACTCTGTGTGTGTGCCTTTCCTTCCAGCTTACACTCCACTGAACCTTGTGCCCCCGCCTACTGTAGCTTGTAACTGCTGGGCACAGAAAGACTTCGACTTTTCCGAGTAAGCAAGCAGAGAGAGAGAAAGAAAGAAAGAACAGCAAACTGTTGCAAGCATGTGGTGGGGGAGGAGGTGTATTAAAACAGAGCAGGCAAAGGGCAGGAGGCATTTAAAATAGAGGCTGTCAACACAAGATTAGTCTTGCAGGTCTGTAGATGAGAAAAGATTCCTTATTTAAGAGAAATGCTATATGGAATAAAGGCACCTGATAATTATTTAAAACTAAAGATACATCCAATTGGGCATAAGATTGCTAGGTGGGGGAAAGTAGTTCTTCCTCATTCTCCTCCTCCCATCCTTACTTTTTCCATCTTTTTCTGCCTCTTGTTCATAAATGTAGAAGTCTGCAATAGTTTGCAGACTTGCAATAGTTCCTTATGTCTTATACCCTAAGAGATCTACTTTCAAACTACATCCTAACTCCAGTCAGCGGTTTCTTATAGGCATCTTGTCCCCAAGGGGTTAAAAATATAGTAGCTCAGTGTAAATCTGTCAGTGTTGGACAATTGACTCAAATTGGTGGGTTGGTGCTGTCATCCTTCTAAAAAGAATAGCACTTAAAAAAGGAAATTAGATCAGAAATCATAATTTGAATGAAGTTATACTCAATGGAATGCATAGTTATAGATTTGAATATATGAAATAAGATAGAGCATCAGGGCAAAGGAAGGCAGCAAATAGTTTAAGGGGATGCTTTCTATCCCCGTTATTTAGTAGAGGTATCTTTTGCTTACTTCAGGCTCTTAATGCTTCATTTTTATTGTTACATACTTTAAAAATAGAACTCTGCTGCTTAGTTCTGAATTCCAATATACATAATTTAGTTTACATGTTCCTAATATCAGAGACTAAAGGAACAAAACTCTGGGTTGACAATAAATTATCCAGACAATTCAAACAATTCCCCTGCCCCTATTGTTACTTCAATTATCTAGATGTTTGTGGTAAAAAAAAAATGTTTTCTTTTTCTTTCTTCCTTCCTTTTTTTTTTTTTTGGTCTCCTATCTGGATAGTTGCTTCAGTTACCACCTTTACTTATGCTAGTGTGGTCTAGTAACATTTTCTAGCTATCAGTTGGTTTACAATTTCTGCACTTACCAAAGTTTTTATTTGAATCTTGAAGCAGTGAAGCTAAATATTTATATTTAATGTATCATATTAGCAAGCACTCTAAACTAATCTGCATTTCAGAACTAGTTTTAATTCATTTATTTTTGGGGCAGAAATGTTTGCCAACTTAATATCTATTTTAAGTTGCTTTCATCTTGAAGCCTATTCTACTCTGGACACAGGTGATATAAAATGATTCCTAAAAAAAAACACAAAAAACTATGTCTGTACATAAGGTTAACTCAGCAAATATTAAATGATTACTCATCTCAAGTGCAAACAACAGATACAATGATTTATTTGTAAAACTGGGTACTTAAAGCCAAAATGAAACCTTAAGAAAGTTTGCTTTCACAAATTCTAGGCATTGGAAAGTCAGTATAACCTAAATAAACGTTCAACAGTTTAATAAGCTTAGTTAAGCTGTTTGTAGAGGGAGAAAAAGACTACTCAGTCTTTAGTGATAAAAGAATACAACTGCTTTTTGTTCCAGTGGGTATACTTTGGAAACAAATAGTAGCACCATTTTTAATGTCACACCTGTAACTTTTTGAAAGCCGAGTATCAACAGTATGGGTAGTGAAGCTGAAAACTGTGACACTGTAAAATATTTATATAGTATAGGTCTAGGGTAGTTTGTGGAAGTATTTTCCAAAGTTGAATCTATAAAGGTGGGACTCTGAGCATTCACTGCTCTAAAGTATGTTTTTGCTACAAGATTAGAGCTTTTTATTGGATAACCTTTAAATGTTAGCCTGCCCCTTATTTTCCTTGAATGTTATTATCCAATACAAAATTTCTTAAGAGATTTTGTTCTTTCTTTTTTTTTTCAGGGGGTTTGGGAAACAAGGTTTCCAGTGCCAAGGTAAGTGATATGGTTTTCTTGGCTAGGTATATGTATACTCTTCTGGATTTTGTTTTTAAATCTAGTAAAAATGATGAAATCTAGGACATGAAATGAGTATACGAGACAGGCAAAGCATATCAAGTGAGCTTTTTCCTTACAGGAAAAGTATATGGTTGTCTAATTGGTTAAATGCTATGAAATCTGAAGGATGAGTATTTGGATCTTAAAAAAAATGAATTTACAAAAAGAAATAACTCCTAATCTTCATACAGGACATTATTTCTTCCTCTCAAAAACCCCAAAACTTTATGTATTTTTTTTTCAGGGCATGTTCTTGTCGGAAACTACTGTCTGTGTGTGGGCGTTTAGGAAAATGGATCCACTTTATATTCACACGGCTTTTCTTTCCTGTGCTTTGTTTTTCATCATTATCTGTTTTACCTATGCCCTGAGTGGTACTGATTGCAATTCATTTTAGGTGACACAGAATTCCTGTGTCGGACTTTTTAAAATCCATTTTAAAATTGTATGTACATTGGACAGTGCACTCAATTTTTAAATGGATTAAAAAGAGCTTATGACTGTAGGCCTGAACCCCATCCAGAACCAAGTCTAACTTACTAACATAATGGACCTGATATGATAGCAGTGGGAACCTGTGATATGTTGCAGTATTTCTATTTTCTTTAAATGCTCATCAAATAATATAATACCCCTTCATCAAGGAAAAAAACCCATTGTTTTAGGAATGTGCTTTTGATCAGAGCGGCATTCAATTCATACAGAATTTCTGATTTTTCAGTTTCCATCTCCATGGAATGTCATTTCTGGCACCTAATAATAATGACAAAAATAGTGAACCTCTACAAAGAGTTTAAGGTTTACCAAACATCATCCACGTATTATCTCATTTGATCCTCAACCTCCCCCCCTGCAAAAAAAACCCCAAAACCAAACCCTGTAAAGCAGGTGCTACTATCCCCATTTTACAGATAAGGTAATTTAGGCTAAGAAATTTATTCCAGTTGGCCAAGGTCACACAATTACTAAGTATTTGAGGCAGTATTGAACTCAGGTCTTCCAGCCTCCAAGTCCGATAATCCCTCTGCTATGCAATTAGCTGCCTCTACTTATGTGAGTTATGCATACTGTAAGGTTTCATTAGCCCACCTTCTATCTAGTCCCTTTATCAAATAGTTTGTGATGATTTACTAAACTGGAAACCACATGTTCCCATTCAGGATATCAGTTTTATCTATTAGCTATGTGTTAAATGCTTTTGACAATTCAGAAGAGGACATAGACAGTGGAATTTTATTACCTTGTTAAATTTTATATATTCTTAAAAAAAACAAGCTGAGCACACTAGAAGCTCATACTTTCATAGAAGTATTCATGGCATATAGATAGAGTTAGAAAGACCTGATTTCACACCCTGTCTCTAATATATACTGGCTAGGTGACCCTGGACAATTCACTTAACCTTGAAGTGCTTTAGGAAATTCTGTGAAACTTTAAGTTCCAGAGTAGCTATAAATTGGCATTGGTAGAGAGAGTTTCCTACATAAATGAAATCACAAGTCTAGAAAAATAAAATCCCATTTTTTTGGTCTTTGATATGTTGATCTGTTTGTTTAATGGATATTAAATTAATAATAAAAAATTAAAAATGAATTAGTAGAGATAAAATATTTTTAACGAAAATAGTGTTAATATTGTTTCATTAAGCAAATTATTGAAAACAGCTATAACAACACAGAAATACTATATTTCCCTTTTTAAAGTTTAATTTTCTCATAGTACTATTTTCATAATCAGTTGCATTTTCAAAATTTCATGATTAAGTGAGGTCCATTTCTTATATTCACTCTGTAATCATGGTTTAGATTTGAGTGTTCCCTTATATGATCATTCCCTAATATCTGCACTCTCTTACAAAAAAAATTCTTTTTTAAAGCCATGGGTGAATGAATTCTTTGGGGAGTTAACAGTATATATCTAGACAAATATATATATATAGATAGATAGATAGATAGATAGATAGATAGATAGATAGATTTTTTTTGCTTTTTGGAGGGCAATTGGGGTAAAGCAACTTGCCCAAGGTCACATGGCTAGTAAGTGTTAAGTGTCTGAGGCTGAATTTGAACTCAGGTCCTCCTGACTCTAGGGCCAGTGCTCTGTTCACTGTGCCAGCTAGCTGCCCCCCCCAAATATTTTTTTTTAAGAAAGGGGAGGATAATAATTAGATACTATGCTAGTCTCTTAGTGTAGATTAAAGGAAGAGAAGAAGCAACCATTTCCCTAAGTCAGGGAATTTGAGTTTAATAACAGAGGTTTGGCTTTTTGGTGTTACATGATTTGAGAGAACCAAAGCGCTGAAGTTAGCCTGTTTTAAGTCTACTACATCAGATTCAGTGCAATATAGTAGTGAGTCCTGATGGTGTGGATCTGAGATTTGGTTGATCTCTAGGGCACCTTGTTAAGAAAGCAATTGAGTAGATTATGGACAATTGGATTCTTCTCTGCTTTTCACATCTAAGAGAACCTGAGCACAGCTACCAGAATCTTGCTAAAAAAAAAAAGATTTCCTATTTAGAGAAATTCAGTCTGCAGCTATTGGATTCACTCTAAGATCCTGAATTCCCTTTTAGAGTGTTTTATGTGGGAATTAGAAAAGAACCTCATTAGAATGTTGTTTTATCTATAGGACAGCATTATAAAGTGACTTAATGTATGTATTAGGAGATTATTTTGTGTGTAAGTGTAACTCATGGCAACCCTGATACTTGAAAATCTGGATTGACAAAAATTTTTGAGGAATTACTTGCTTTATATATATATTCTTTGTTTTACTAAAGGATTACCACAACAGTGCTTTAAATTATGAAATTCTCTCCTGCTTTTAAACTAGGCTTTGCTTTGAGCAAGACTCTTTGGCTTGACACCTATAGTGTGTAAAGTGAGGCACGTCTGTTTTTAATTTAGAATTATTAGCCGTCTCTGTCTCTGTCTCTCACATACACACACAAACACAAACACACACACATGACTTATGATTTCAGTAATGTTGGGAACTCATAGGTACAGTATTTTCCTCCAGTGATCCAAAAAACAACTCCTTTCTACCTCTAGTCTTATACAGTTGCCTAGGGACACAGCGGTTGAGTGAGATTTGCCCATGGTAACACAGCCTATATGTTTCCTTCTATGGACTTGAATCCAGGTGCTCTTGATTTTCAGACTGTCTATCTGTTAAGCTTCACTGTCTCTCATGTCTTTATGTAATTTACATTTTATGGGAGAGTAGTGGCTATACAGTGAATCTTCTAGTCAGGAAGACTTGATTCACTTCCATTCTCTGATGCATATACTATCCGTATGACTCTGCGGAAGTCATAACCTTCCAAAACCCCTGGCAACTTCTTAGACTATAAATTTCAGAGTAATAAATCAGTCAATCATCAAGCATTTGTTAAGCTTTTGTGTTGGGCACTGTGCTAAGCACTGGCAATATAAAGAAAGAGAAATAAAGTCCTTACTCTTTTGGAATTTACAATCTAACAGGGGAAAAAACATTTAAACAACTATATGCCAACAAGAGATACGCAGGATAAATAGGAGATAATCTCCAAGAAAGGCACTAGCAGTAAGGAGAACCAGGAAAGGCTTCTTGTAGAATGTGGGATTTCAGCTGAAACCTGAAGGAACCAGGAGGTGGAGACAAGGAGAGATAGGATTCCAAACATTTATTCTATAGGAAAGGTAGTAAGTTTGAAATTTTGAAGGAAGTATTCTCACTTGGAGTTCCTTACACAAGTAAAATCATGAGTCCGTACCCTCATCCCCAAATTATTATTGCACATTTATGTATTACATAATACACAATATAACAAATCAATAGTACACATACGTAAAGTAACTGGCATTTAAATAGAGACTCTGACAGTTGGTCTAATTAATCCCTATATCCTTGTCCATAAAATGAGGTTAAACCATAAAATCTAATGTTATTGTTACCCATTAAAAGCTAAATTGCAATTAAGAGAATAGTGGTTGAAGAAAGAATAGAATTTTAATCCTTAAAACTGACTTCATAATTTATGGCATCTTACAGGATAAACCTGTGCAGTGAGGGGGAGGTATTATCTTTCAGACGCCTGAAAATATTCTCTCCTTTCACTTCTTTAAATAAGACAGAAGTGGAAGCTGGAATTTTTTTTCCCTATAGTTCTATGTAACAAATTATTTCCATTGGTTTCATAACAACTTAACCTAATGGAACTTACCTAGTGTTCTTATTTCTGTTGTAGCACAGGTGTACAACCCTGAAAACTGATCTCTTCTGTGCAGCTCACACAGGAAGATCCTGTTGTGAGATGCTTACTCTGTGAAAACAGAGAAATGAAGAGCAGTTGACTCAGCAAGCAGCAGTCAGTGAGTTTTAAACTCTGATGAAATGAAATATATTTTTGAAGTAGTTTCCAAAGGTGAAGTATGTGCCTCATTTTAGTTAAAATCACCCCTGTGTTATGCCTCATTATGTCACATTCTGATTTTGGTACGCAGTGCTGTGGTATAATGTAATGATTGAATGATTGGGTTATTTTCTCCTTTCCTCCTGGGCCACTGTAGTTGAAACAATAAGATCTGCTTACTCTCATGGTTGGAAAAGGCAAATGAGCCAACTGCACTTTCCCCTCTTTAGGGTTAGCAAGACCAAAAGTTGTCTCTAGTGAAACAGGATAGAAACAGACCCTGAAAATGTAACCTGGTTATTGGATGTGCAGAATTGCAACTTTTAAAGTTCACTATTATATATCAGTTTACATTTCCTGGGCATTATTATTTTGTCTTTTTGTATTTGGTTTTGTCATCTTTACTTACCAGCATCACAATTCATTTCAACAAATATTTATCAGATACTTAAGTACAGGTCAAACAAAAAGAGTCCTCACTTTGAAATAATTTCCATTGTTCAATCAAGGTTCTCACCTGCTTTACCAGGGTCCGTTTGACGAAGACTTCTTAAAGAGACAGCATTAAAATAAAATTTTGCCACCTGACCATTCTCCAATAGAAGTTGTCTTTAAATGATCAAAACATGGATGGTCAGAAACTGTCACTTTCACTGGCTTTAGAGATTGCTTTTCTGTTCTGTTCTTGTCTTGAATCATCTCACTGCTAAGAATTTTACTGGTATTGTTACTTAACCTATACCTTGAAGTGAAGTTCAGTGGTTAACAGTTCTAAGAGAAATCTATTACTTTCCTCTCTTCCTGTTAGTGTGTGTTTCAGTTTAAAAGCCAGTAGATCTTTCCATTAGCTTCTGTGAGTAAAGAGTGTTTTATGTTTGATCTACAAGAACCAAAGACAGTGTTTGATAGAAGAAGTTCATTTTGCAGCAGAAAAAAGTATTACATTTAGTACATCTGAACTGAGAAACTTATGAAAAATAAGTCACATGGGAACTTGTTTCAGTCATAATAAAATTCCAGAGCAATAAGGTAAGAAAATAAAATAATTTTAATCAGACAGAAGGGAGAAAAAAGGCCTTAGAGTCTTCAATAATGCAAAGAGATAATATGATAATATTTCTAAGAGGGAATGTGAAACTACCTTCTGTGAAAATCTTTAAAAATAGGTACGTATCTTTCTGGGTTGGTTTACCTTAGACTTCAGCAAACTGGGGCAAGGTATGATCATTTTCTTTTTCATTGTATTTTTTTTAATATCACCAGAATTTCTCCCGGTATCCCCCCTTTCTCTTCCCAGAGAACAATCCCATTTGGCATTATTTTTTAAAGAAAAAAAAGGAATAAAAACCTGATCAATACATCAAAGTAGTCTGAAAATATATGCCACATGTTATGCCTCAGTGCATCTGTGGACCTTCTACTTCAGGAAGGGTATAGGATGGGAGTTTATTTCTCTTCCTCAGGGTCAGACATGTTTGTTGGAATTTTATAATATTCACTTTGATTGTGGTGATTTATTCCATTTATATAGTTTTAATCATTGTGTATATTGTTTTCTTGACTTTGCCTACTTCTTTCTGTCATGTAAATCATGTCAATATTTCCATGTTTTTCTGTATGCTTTGTATTCCTCATTTCTTACATATTCCATTTCATTCACGTACCATAATTTATTTAGTTTTCCCCCAATCAGTGGACATCTATTTTGTTTCTAATTCTTCACTAACATAAGAAATGATGCTATGAGTATTTTGGTGTATATAAGAACTTTCTTCTTTTCAATGACCTTCTTAGGATATAAGTTTCGGGGAGCACTCTCTAGTTCAAAGAGCATGAGTATTTTAGTCAATTTATTTGCATAATTCCAAAGCGGTGCTGTCTACCAACAATGTGAGGTGAAATGCTGTGATAGCGTATACATAGTCCCCCAACTTCTCCAACATTGGTTACTCCCAGATTTTGTCACCTTTGCCAACTTACTAGGTATAAGCTAAAACCTCAGGGTGGTTTTCATTTATATTTTATTGTTAATGATTTGGAGTATCCTTTCACATGGTTGTTTGCAAATATTTTGCAATTCTTTAAAAGCTGTTCATATTTTTGAACCACATATTTAATGTGAAATGGATTTTGATCTTTTATATAAATATATTGGTTTATGAATCTTGCATGTCAAACCCTCATCAGAGAAATTTGATATAAAAAAATTTTCCCCTATTTGGACACATTCCTTATTAATTTTGTTCATACAAAGGCTTTTTAGTTTCATGTACTCAGTATCTATTTTATCTTTTATAATTGTTTCTGTCACCTGTTTGCATCTACCCATAGCTATGAAGGGCATATGATTTGCTTCTCTGCTGATATTTTAATGGTATGATGTTTAATATTATGGTCCAATACATGTCCATTGAGAATTTATGGTGGAATATATTACAAGGTATTGATCTTAGCTTAACTTTTTCCATATTGCTTTCCAGTTTTCCCAGCAGTTTTTCTTAATCAAATAGGGAGTTCTTCCTACCCCAACCTTTGTAGCTGTTGAAAGGAAAACTCTTTGTTTGGGCTTTCACTGAGTAAAGAGGCAAAACTCTGAACAAAAAGAGTTAAAAGGAGAGTTTATTATAAGTAGGTCAAGGTAGCAACTCCTTGTTGGGTTGATCACTGTAGATCAGTGTTGGCTTAAGAGATGGAGCCAGCTTTTACTGATAACTTTCGTAATGAAATAAAGACAATTAGGATAGGTCCATATCAGCAAAAGATCTTAGTTTCGTTGCATGTTACTTCCTTCCCCAGGTAGGAGAATGTGACAGTTTCCTGGTACAAACAAATAAGGGGTGACTTGACTAAGTGATAGATGTCAGGGGACTGCCTCCCCTGATTGACAAACATGTCTGGGAACGGTGGGTCACTGAGTCAGCGCAACTTTCAATACAGTCTTCTTACACATTATACTTCATACACTTCCCCACATAGTCCGAGATCCTATAACACTGGACTTCTTGATGTTTCTCAAACATAGTATTTTCATCTCTTGACTCCTAATATGTTTACTGTATGTTCCCTATGCATGGGATGCTTTCACACATTTTCACCTTCTAACTTCTCTGGCCTCCTTCAAGTCAGATATAATTCTACTTTCTACAGAAAATCTTTCCTGATCCCCCTTAATTTTTATCCTGTATATAACTTGTTTGTGCTTAGTTGTTTGCATGTTGTTTCCTCTATTAGCCTGAGTTCCTTGAGAGCAGAGACTATCTTTTGTTTTTCTTTATATTCCAAGCACTTAGTAAAGTGTCTGGCATAATGGAGGCTTAACTGACTTTTCTAAGTAATCTGTGCTTTCTGGTTTATTAAATATTGAGTTTTTGAGTCCCATCATTTCTGATTTTTTCCATGTTCTGTTGCTCTATATCTTTATTTTTCAACCAGTTACCAGCTTGTTTTGATGAAGTGCTATTCCTCCTTTGTCTTTACCTCTTTTCATTATTTCTCTTGATGTTTTGGGTATTTCCTTTTTCCAAATTATGATGTTATTTCACTGATTTCTGTAAAGTATTTCTTTGATAGTTTGATTGGCAGGATTATAACTGTAAATTAACTTTTGTTCTATTGTCATTTCTGTTCTATTGACATAGGCCAGTCATGAGCACTGAGTATTTCTTCAATTGTTCATTATTTCTTTAAGGTATACTTTATAATTTAATCTATGCTAGTATTTTGTGTTCTTTGGTAGATTGAACCCTAAATATTTTCTGCATTTTGTAGTTGTATGTAAGGCAATTTCCCTTCCTATTATTGCCTCTTGCATTTTGGGGGTATATTTGTATATAAATGCCCTTGAGTTATGTGAATACATTTTATAGCCTACAACTTTACTGAAACTATTGCTTCAGTTATTATCTTTGCTTATTCCCTACAATTTTCTAAGTAAACCATCATGCCACCAGCAAACAGAAATAGTTTTATCTCTTCTTTGTCCATCTCAATACCTTTAACTTTTTTCTTGTCTTGTGGCTATCACTAACATTTGTAGAAGTATATTGAATAATAGTGGGGGGAATGGGCAATCTTTGCTTTTACAAATTTATTGAGAAAGTTTTAATTATGTTGTCTATTGTATTCTAATATTCTATTGAATTCCATTGCATCTGATGGTTGCTTTTAGTTTTACATAGATAATTTTTGTGATGTTTGTTGTAGATGCAGACCTAAATCCAGCACCCTCTCAGTGCAGGTTCTATGTTGAGAAGAAAGAGTCCCTCAGAAGTCACTGAATATTTAACAAAAGAGGAGGTTTACGTTGCCCTAACACAGCAAGGATATGCGACAGATACAAGGGCACCCAGCTTTTTCTAAGAGCTCATCTGGGTAGGATGGCTAATGTTGACCCAAAAGTTTGGTTAAAAGAGGCAAATAGGTGGGGTAATATATAAATTCATTTTGTTTTATTCCCTTAAAGCTAGCAGATACATGTATACACAGATCCAAAACTTAAAATTTGACTGTCTGATAAAAGAATGTTTTAGAACAATCCCATCTCAGAATGTCTGTGTCACTCAAATTTATAATCTCCATATATGTTTAACCATAGTATGAGAAAGGAATTTTTTTCACTGAATAGGTTGTAAATACAGTAAGATAAGAGAGTTAATAAAGTGTCAATTGAAATTACAACCCAGACTGACCCTGGAGTAGGAGGACCTGAGTTCAAATCCAGACTCAGACACTTAACACAAAAGCTAGCTGTGTGACTTTGGGTAAGTCACTTAACCCCAATTGCCTTACCCTCCCTGCTCCAAAAAAGCAAAAAATCCCCAACAAACCCAAACTCTAATATTTAGGGATGGCGAGGTGGCACAGTGAATAGAGCACCAGCCCTGGAGTCAGGAGGACCTGAGTTTGAATCTGGGTTTGGACATTTAACACAAAAACTAGCCTGTGACCTTGGGCAAGTCACTTAACCCCAATTGCCCTACCCTCTCCCCTCAAAAAAAGAAGCCAAAAAAAAAAGAAATTACAATCCAGTATATCTGTGTTCAATTTACCATTAACACGACATAATATAGTATATGTCCATAAAATACTAAGATAAGAAAAGTCCCATTATTCAAGGTAGTGTTTGGTCAAGGCACCTTGTCCTTGGTAGTCACTAACAGAAGAATGCTCTGGTCAGCCTTGTAGTGTTGACACAGGAAGAGGCATTTTGAGTTCATTGAGAGCAAGGCATGTCCAAGGCCAAAAAATTGCAAAGCATTGTGGTAGATTAAGTGCAGAGTGGGCCACAATGCCTCTCTTGATTGGCCAATCTAGGTTTTAGACCTTTCTCAGATCTTGGTGGTTCAAAATGGTTTGGGGAGGGGTCTACACTAACATGGTCTGCAGAACTCATTAAGTCTTTGAGATGCCAATTACATACTGCTGAGACCTTTTATACCTGCAGACCAGAAAGCTGTATCAGGGAAGCTGAGACCAATCAGGTTTTGTAGGGAGAAGAAGATGTTATAACTTCTTGGAACCAGGGGAGAGTTGAGTGCCAGGTGGAAGCCAAAGGTGAATGAGTAGCCCTGAAAAAGGCTTGGCAAGCCCTCACACCAGCAGTGCAAGTGTTCCTTAAACACCCCTCCATACACCTCATTCCTGATAAGATATAGAAAGAGCATATAACCTCAGAAGGAAACTCACTAGCAGGGGAGGAGACCAGGCTAGGCCTCCAGCAGTAAGTGATATTTGACTTGAGGCCTGAAGGAAGCCAGAGATTGTAAGAAATGAGGGTATGGAACAGTTAGTGCAAAGGAAAGGAAACTACTGGTCCCATCATGATATTGAAAAGGCTCTTTCTAGGGCTGTAATTTGTTGTACTTTTAGCATAAATGTGTTTGTACATTGTCAAAGAACTCTATTCTCATCTAGTGAGATAATGTGGTTTTGAAATTTTTAAAAATATTACAATTTTGATTGTTTTCCTAATATTGAACCATCTTTGTATGCCTGGTATGCATCTAACTTGATTATAACAAATAAATCTTGGATGAATTTTGAGTCTTTGACAAAATTTTATTAAAATTTTTAAAATTTAAATTTATATAAAATAAATATTTTATATTATTATGTATTATACAATATACAATATTATATATTATTTTATAAATATATAAATATTTAAAAATATATAAATACATTATAATAAAAATATAAATATATAAAATTTAAAATTTAAAAAAATTAAAATTAAAAATAAAATTAAAATTTTAAAATTAAAAATTAAAAAAATATTAATGATATTGGTCTATAGTTTTCCTTCTTTATTTTAATCTTCTCTGCCTTAACATTGGGACTATATTTGTCTCATAAAAAAGAGTCAAAGTGCTTTCTTTTTTAATTTTTGAGAATAATTTATATAGTAACGGTTGTAACCATTCTTTTAAAAGTTTAATAGAATTCTTTAACTCCATCAGGACCAGGAACTTTTTTTTTCTTTGCTAGTTCATTTACTTCTAGTCCTATTTCCTTTTGATCACTTAAAGACAATTAGTTCCTATTGGTAAATGGTCTAGTGGTAGAGTTTTATTTTAATGCTGAAATGGCTTCTGGTAAAGCAGGTCTGAACTATGATTGGACAAGCATAGGCTGGGGCTCTTTCTTGTTCTTCCTGTAGGTAGGTATCTAATAAATGTTTGTTGAATTGAATCGTGATAGTAGTAAATATAGATGAGGAAAACAAACAAAAGAAGACAAAGTAATAAAGCCCAGATGAAGTAAATTATAGATACAATAAAGTGTAAAAGTTGTGATTTCTCTACTATGTCTCTCTTGATAAGACTCCTTTTCTCTATTCACTGAGCCCCTACCCTAGTGTCACCTTTCCTCATATCTCTTCCAACTGCTTCCAGAGAGATTTTCCTAAAAATTAGTTCTGAGTCCCTTATTCGGAAAGCTCCAGTGGTTCCCTGTTGCTTCTAGCATAGCATATAAACCTCTCTGTTTAGTTTTTAAAGCTCTTTACAACTTGGCTTCTTTATGTCTACTTCTTATGCTGTATTTCCTTCTATACTCTCTGTGGTTTAGCTACTTTGCCTGCTTGCTATTCCTTGAACAGGACTCTCCATATCTTGTTTCCTTTCCTTTCCACTAACTCTTCCATGTGTCTGGGATACTTTACTTCTACACCTTCATTTCTTACAATCTCTGGCTTCCTTCAAGCCTCAAGTCAAACACCACTTACTGCTGGAGGCCTAGCCTGGTCTCCTCCCCTGCTAGTGAGTTTCCTTCTGAGGTTATATGCTCTCTCTATATCTTATCAAGAATGGGATGTATGGAGGGGTGTATAAGGAGGACTTGCACTGCTGGTGTGAGGGCTTGCCAAACCTTTTTCAGGGTGACTCATTCACCTTTGGGTTCCACCTGGCATTCAACTCTTCCCTGGTTCCAAGAAGTTATAACATGCTCAGTGGCCACATACCCTGGTAAACTGTCTCAGCAAATAGGCTAAACCAGGTTGAGGGTAATCAACAGGCCTCAAACTTCATCCACTGCATTGCCTCTGCATCCACTGTCTTGCCTCCGGATTTTGATGACTCTAGAAGAGAGAGCGATGCTGATGGCTTTGCGCAGCGCTGCCTCACTTAAATCCCATTCGTTCATGAGTTAAATCACCCCATGATGTCATTGGTCCTCTTGGAAAATGAAGGATAAATAATGGCATTCTGAATATTCCTATTTATGTAAATACTATTTCCCCAATGATAATGTAAACTTTTAATACTGAAACTTTTTTTCTCTTTTTCACTGTGATTAGCACAGCGATAGCACTTAAATGCTTGTTGACGTTCATTAATTGATTGAGTCAAAATGAGTATGTACAAACTATTTTGTTCTGCTATTTTCAGTTAAAATTATTTCATCTAAACATTTCCAGGCATAAATAGTCCATGTTCTTGTGGTTTTTGGAGTTGAGTAAAACTGATCTTGTTAATATACTGTAGTTTGCTAAGCCATTACCTTATGACATTTGCATTATTTCCCATTTTTCTATTATAAATAGAACCATTAAAAACATCTTCAATAAAATATGTTTTTTCTTCTGAGTTACTACCATGAGGCATAATACTTGAGAAGGAATTCCTGTGCCAAGAGATGTAAAGTATTATGGCTTTTATTACATATTGCTATATTTTCTCCAGAAAGATTGGAAAAACTCACTGGGCCACTAGGAATGTATAAGTGTGTTTCCCCACATTTCCAGTAATGTTAGGTTTTTATTATTTTTGTATATTTTTACTACCTTTTTTGTATTTGTTTATTTGTTAGTGAGGATTTGTGTATGTCTTATTAACCTGAAAGTTTGTTTAAAGGAGGCAAACAGGCTAGGTGATATGTGAATCCGTATTGTTTATTCCTTTTAACTTCGATGAAACTAGCAAGCTTGTGTGTACAAGGAGCCAAAACCCAAGTTCTGACTGCCTAAACAAAAGAACGAGAAAGCTTAAATACATTTTAGAGCCATCCCAGTTCAAGGTGGCTGTGTCACTCAAATTTATGATCTTCATATATTTACTATCCATATCATGAGAAAGGAAGTTTCTTGGTTAAAAATACAAATTGGCAAGACAACAGACAAAGCAGGGGCTCTGTTTGGAATTCTTGATCTCATGATGTCTGTATTTTCCCCCATATGGAGTATGTTCTCAAGATAAGAGAAATCCCACTATTCAGCCTTATCTGGTCTCTGCAGTTGCTGACATAGGAAAAGACATTTTTAAAGTAAAATGAAGCAGTCCATTTGATTAATTCAGACTTTTGCTCTTATTGAGATCCAAAAATGATATTTAATTATTAAAAATAATATTTAGTTATGGTCAGCATGTATGTACAGATATAAATGTATGTATATATGTGTATGTACAGGCATATATGTGTATATATACACGTGCTGCTAGGCGGCACAGTAGGTGGAGTGCTGGCGTTAGTGGGCCTGAGTTTAAATCTGGCCTTAGACACTTAGCTGTGTGACCCTGGGCAAGTTACCTAACCCAGTTTGCCTTGGTTCCTTATCCATAAAATGAGCTGGAGAAGGAAAAGACAAACCCCTACAGTATCCTTGACAAGAAGATCCCAAATGGGGTCACAAAGAGTCAAATATGACTGAACAATGTCTCAAGAACTATACATCTTTATCTCCATCTATCTGTACAGCACACCCACTTATACACACACACACACACACACACACACACACACATTTACTCAGGAATCACCTTATGTTGTTGTGTCACCGTTACTTGTTTCTGGATGATGCCCCTTTATTACATTTGTAGCACATTTTCCATTTTGTTGTTTTCATTTTGATAATGACTTTATTTTATTTCACTAAAATTTTTTTTAACACATCCATCTTGTGATTTTTGTCTTTGAATGCTTCAATAGATAGCAATTCATTGCCTTCTATAGCTGAGGTAAAAATATTTTCCTGTTTTTACCGATAATTTGGTTTCACAGATAGGCGACTGCTGCCCACAGTTCTAGGCGTGACTAAGAAGCTGTACTTGCAACACTGGGGCTCATGAACCACCATTGTTCTCTTTCCCATTATAACCAGTAGATTCTTCACAGAGCCATTGAGTCAAATAGCATAGCAAGAATGTTGGCTAGAAACATTCCTCAGCAAACCCTGTGGTACTCTTCCCCCACAAATTCTCAGAGTCTGTTGCTGGGGGAGAGTGGGTACAAATTTAAAGGATTATGTTCGTGAGTCATAATTATTTATGTTTTTCTACATTGCCACTAATGTGACCAAGGCACTTTATACCTCAGGAACTGCATTGCTTTCATGTTTCTTTCTCTAGATAGCCCTCACTCAATTACTGCTGTGGGGAGGGTTACTGGTAATAAGTAGCTTCACTCATAGTCTGGGCTTGCTCCTTAGAGGGCATAACATCTTTTCTGGATGGGTTAATTTATTGCCAGGATGGGCCAGGCAGTTTATTTGGCTACTTGTCTATCTCCTCACAAAGCATGCCATCTCTGCTGGATGGGTTGATTGGTGGACTCCTTGGACTTGCTCTTTGATGGGCAGCTGTAGATAACTCACCTTAAGTTTGGTTGGGTGCTGCCGTTTTCTTTTAGCTATGGCATACTTTGCTTTTTTTGGAAAGGGCAGAGATCCTTAGTCTAGGATTTGCAAAAGTCTCTCTAATTCTGCTTCCTCAGGACCTCAGGTCTAAAGTTCATCACCTCCTGGTCCATCAGTCACTAAAGATTTATTAAGCATCTACATGTTCCAGGCACTTACCTGGGCACTGGAGACACAAAAGAAGACAAAAAGTCTCTGTTTTTACCAAGCTCAGTCTAGGTGAGGGAGATACTGTATAAACAACTACTTTATGTACAGAAAAAATCTATATAAATTGTAAAAATTCAACAGAGGGAACACAGTAGAATTAAGAGAGATCAGAAAGGCTTCCTGGAAAAAGGTGAAGTTTTACCTTGAACTTGAAAGAGACCAGGAAAGCCAGGAGATGGAAATGAGGAAGGAGAGTCTTGAGGACAATCCAGTGAATTGGGAGATACAGTGTTTTATTCAAGGAATAGTAAGGGTACCAATGTCCCTGGCTTTCAGAGTATTTGGGAAGGGGTATAAGGTATATGAAGCCTGGAAAAGGCAGGAAAGGTCACGTTATGAAGGATTTTGAATGCTAAAAAGGATGTTATATGTGATCCTGGAGGGAGCCACTGGAGTGTGGTTCTGAACTTCTTAGTTCAGAGCTGAGTTATCTCTCCCCTCATTTTTGTGTGTTCTCACCTTAATGTATAGAGATCATTAATAAATACATTGCCCAAATCTTCATCTCTGCTATGCAGGTGAATTGCTGGGAATAGTAACGGCTTAGTTACTAGAAGAAAGCTCTCTCTTTGTTTCTTTTAGCTTTTTTCATATGCGCATGAGCTACTTAAAAGCCTCTTTCTCCTAGGTGAAGGAGGGAATGCTTTTATTATGGCTAAAAGGGCCTGCTCTTAAATCCTATTTTCTCTCTCTTTGCCACTTGTGACTCTCTACTGAAATTTAAATGGAATACACTTTTATACTTGTTTATTTTGACAAATAAGCAAGATCTTTCATATTTATTTCATTTGACCCCTATGATGGCTGTTGCCATGTTTCATGGCAGTAATAATCCAAGTAATTTATTTTTCTTGCTATTACCTAATCACCCCAACAACATTTATTAAATAGTAATTTCTTTCCCTACTGTATTACTTCAGGTTTGATATATATTAAATTGATACTAATAGTTTGACTTCATTTCTGTAGTCTCTTTTATTCCACTGATTAATCATTTAGCTTTAAAAGTAAAATCACATGGTTTGGATAATTTTCATTGTTTGATATGTATTAAAAATCTGGTAGGGTGATGTGACCATCATCATTAATTTCAAGGTGGCATTCTTTCTAGTTCATTCTCTTACGTGAATTTTATTATAAATATGTCATTCTTAAAAAATATTACCTGTGGGGTGTTCAGTCCAATAGGACATATGTCAAAATATTCTGTGAGAGGTTTTAATTAATGTTACATTAAATGTATATATGAATTTGGGGAATATTGCCACCTATGTGATATTTAGTTGATCTAGCCAGGAGCAAAGCATGATATAAGCTCATTCTGTTTATAGGGCATCCCAAAAGTCAGTGTGATTTTTAAGCTGCACTAAGACTTTTGGGATACCCTGTACTTAAGGCAATTGTTATCTTCAGTTGATTTGGGCCACAGTGAGGAAGAAACTTTCTTTGATATGGGGTGAAAAAATAAAAATAGACTAGCTTTCAATAAGTATGTTCCACCAAGCTAATATAAATTTACCATTTTATTTTATATTATATATCACTAAGAGTTTAAAACTGATTGCCAAGTTACAAAGAGGGTAGGTATCTCAGTTCTGCTGATTTGTGTATTTATAAACATTCTGTATCAGAAAGAAAATTTTATTTTACAGAGACAAATAAGGGTTAGTGCTATGATTAGGAAGTTGGAAGTGACTTAAATTTGTTTAAGGACATTCCTTTAAGAATGACAGCTTAAGGGGAAAAGACTTACCAAAGTTCCAAGGGGCAAATGTTTGGTTTTCCAAAACTTAGATTGTTTTGGAGAGGCCAAAATAATGTCATTGAAGAAAACATATAGAACAGTTTTCCAGAAAGCATAAAGAAATACTAAAATGGATACTTTCATTGCTCTCTGAAACTCATTTTTTGTCAAGATTTTCATGATAAACCTTTGATTTAAAAGATTATCATATTGATATTTTTTAGTTTTATAGCACTTTTATTTTAAATCTGTTTCTTCTCACTTTATTCATTCAACATGCCAATCCTTGTATTAGAAAATTTAAAGAGAAAGAGAAACAAGACAGTGCAATAAGACTAACATGTCTACTGTGTCTTGACAGTATATACCACACTTGTCCCCAGCCTTGGCAATAAATGAAGGGAGGTGCGTTTTCTCAATTTATCTTAAGGGACAAGCCTGGTCATTATAATGTTTTTTTTGATTCATTCTCTTCTTATTTTTTTGTCTTTATTAATTTGTTTGTTTACTTTTAGTTTACAAGATTCAGTTCCACAATCCCTTGAGTTTCAAATTTTCTCCCTCTCCCTCTTCTCCCCCTTCTCCCATGGCAGCATGCAATTAAGTATAGAATCTGCACATACTTTCACATTAGTCAGGTTGTAAAGAAGATTGTAAATGATGGAATGTACAATGGGAAAGAGGAAATAAAACCAAACAAGAAAGAGAGCAGGTAGTTTGCTTCAGTCTACATTTAAACTCTGTTCTTTCTAGTTTTTCTCTGAATAGAGATATCTCCTTCCATCATGAGTCTTTTGGAGTTGTCTTATAACCTCACATTGATAAGAAGAGTCCAGTCTATCAAAGCTGGTCATCACACATATGTTGTGTCTGTAATTGTGTCCAAATTTCTCCTGGTTCAGCTCTCCTTACTCAGCATCACTTTATATAACTCTCTCCAGGTAAATATGAAGTCTGTCTGCTTCTCATTTCTTATGGCACAATAGTATTCCATTACATTCATATACCACAACTTGTTTACCCATTCCCCAGTTGATGGGCATCCCCTTGATTTCCAATTTTTTGCCACCACAAAAAGAGCTGCAATAAATATTTTTGTACATACAGGTCTTCCTTCCACTTCTATGAACTCTTTGGGATACAACCCTAGAAGTGGTATTACTGGATCAAATGGTATGCAATTAGTTATAGCCCTTGGTGCATAGTTCTAGATTGCTCTCCAGAATGGTTGAATCAGTTCACAATACCACCAACAATGTATTAGTGTTCCAATTAATTTTCTTCTTTTTAAATTACTATATATATTCCCAAATTTCTGTTTACTCATCTCTTTGTTTTTTTAAATTAATTAATTTATTTTTAGTTTAGGAAGTTCAGTTCCACAAGCTTTTGAGTTTTAAATTTTCTTCCCTTGCCTCTCCTTTCCCCTCCCCAAGAAGGCATGCAATCTGATATAGGCTAGACCAGCCCTAAAAAACCTGGGGATTTGGCAACATCCTTAGTTCCAAACTGGAAGATTTAATCAAATCAAATTCTGCTAAGACATAGCTATCATCAGTAAGATAGCTAACATATGTATAAAATCTGTTAGCTGTTCTTATTTTTATTGCCAATTCAGTTGATGGGCAGTGACCTGGATCCAGGATTTCACTAGGATCCCTTGTAGGCAAAAGGCAATTGTGTAAGGAGTACCTATTATCTAAAGCCTCTGGACTATCTTAGGAAAGTGAATGGATTATCTATAGAGAAGATCTCTCAGTAAACATAAATCTTGTACAGATAATGAATACCCTGGCTCCTGAGTTGAATCTGAAAAGCAAAGCAAATTGGATTGCCTTTGGAGTGCTATATAGTGTTTTAGAATGACCAAATCTTCTACCTGAAGAATGGTCCTTCCTTAAAATATCCATTTTCTTAGTCATTCTGTATGGTTGTGACTTATGAAATACCACGTTCTTAGAAGAATTAAAATAGCAGGTTACCGAAAGAACAAGAGAGGGAGTGGTGCATGTGGAGAGTAAGTAGGTTACAGCATGTTACCAGCCAGGAATTGTGTATGAGCAGCAGTGAAATGATCTTTTAGCATGAGTGAGATATAACCATAGAACAGCTCATTGACTCCTACCTATCACAGAAAACTTTGAGGAGGAAATGTTAAGAATCACAAGATAAGGTTTGGATTAGTCCCAATCTACATCAAAGAAGAGGGTATTCATATTGATGAAATCTCATCCAACCTAGTATCAATTCAATCATGCTATGGTTCAGATCAGGTATAGAGCCTCTCTCTTACTGAGAAGACAAAAAAAAAAATCCCCAACACTTTCATGTAGGTGTTTTTATTGTCCCTCAGCATCAGTTTGATAAGTAGATTCTGCTATGGCTGTCTGCTTTACCTCTTAGCTTGTTCTATAAGAGTTAAATTTTCTCTTCAATTTTATGTTTGGTTATATTGTAGGCTCACCAGCACTTTGTAAAAAACAGTTGCTTCTCTGGATCTATTTTGTGTAGAGGTCAGGAAACCATAAAATGGTTTCAAATTAATGATTAAGGAAAAGACAAAGCTAAAAATGAGGTCCGCTGAAGTTCTCTTCTATGAGATCCAAGCTGGACCTTTTGCTTTCTCAATCGAGGTTGGGTTCAGTTATAAAAAAGTATACCCATAACATTTAAGATTTGTGCTTCATCTCTCCAAAGACATTTCAGTCTTTTTAAAAATACGTTTTTATCGATACGTTTTGCTTACTTTACCACATCTCCCCTAGTATTCCTTCCCTGTCCCCACAGACAGTCATTCCATATAACAAATAGTAATTTTTTAAGTCAAAAAAAAAGAAGAGGCAAAAAATCAGTATAATTCATCAGTGTATTGAAAAACTGCAGCGTACGATGTGGACCTCCCGTCTCTATATGGGGCTTCTTGCAAGCCGTACTCGTTCCTTATCATTTCATGACATTTACTTCTGATTTTCTTCCTGCGGTTCTTTACATTTACGTTATTGTAGTCACTGTGTATGTGTTACTTTCTTCATTCAGCATCATTTCATGTAACTTACTAAGCTTCTCTGTATTCATCACATTGCATAATTTTTTTTTACAGCACAGTAATATTCCATTACATTCATGGTGCTATAATTTGTTTAGCCATTCTGCGCTTGATAGGCATCTACTTTGTTTTCAATTCTTTGCCATCACAAAATAGTGCTGCTACAAATACTTTGATGTACATAGGGACTTTCTTCTCTTCTGTGCCTGCCTAGGAGTATAAACCTAGTAATGAAATTTGTGGGTCAAAAAATGTAGACGTTTTAAACACTTTATTTGCATAACACCTCAACTTTTTTTATTCTAATGGATTTTATTAGCATATCTTGACTTAAAAAGTAAAGTTCAGTACGGAGTGGCCTTGCTACTTAAAATTTAGCTTTTAAGGTCAGTACACTTAGCAGGATATATTTTGTACTTTCCCAATGTGTTAGCTCATTTGCTTAAATTTGGTTGTCTTTGGATGTCAATTTTCTAGTAATTAAAAACAATGCATTGGGTTGTAGTGTTATGCCTTTTATCATTTAAATGATAAATCAAATTGCATTTGTCTTTCCCATCTACACACAAGAAAAGTGCTACTTTCCCTCTTTGAGGAATGTGCTTCTTTGATACTATGCCAAGAATCTCTTGAATATAATGAAGCCTGGGAATCATAATTATAGCATTCACTCATGTTGTTTAGAAGGCAGGGACTTATAATAAGGGAAATATTAAAATAACTAGGGGGATATGATAAACTTATGAAATTTGCTCATATTATCAGAATCTGTATGGACAAAAATAGTAAAGAACATTTATAAATAGATATTAGAATTATGAGACACTGTGGTATTTTGAAAATAAGTTTGAACCTGGAGTGAGGGAGATGTGTTCTAGTCCTCCTGCCTTTGGCACATATTGACTATGCTCATGGGTAACTTAAACTTTCAGTACCCCAGGTAATTCTCTGATATTTTAAGTGATAGATGATTTCCACACCAAGAATCAGTTTTAAAAAAATCATAACTTACTTTTTGAGAGTTGTATTCTAATTAATTAAATTTTGTTTTCTCTGTTATTACATTGGGGAATTGGTTCTGTCCTTCACTGTGGAAATTATATTCAAGTTGATCATATATCTCTATAATTATATCCCTAATATCTAGCATAGTTCCCTGCACATAGTACATTTTAATAAATGCTTGTTGAATAGAACTGAGGCAATTTGGAAGAACACCATGAACTTTCTGCTCAGATAAAATGGTGCTTCTATCTGTTTTACAGATTTGCAGAAATGAATTAGCTTACCTGCTGAGTATTTGTGGTTGGGTTTATGTAAGAAGTCTTCAGGTAAAATCTTTTACAAATGCCTTATCATCCAAGTTCATTTAGCTTATGTTCTGGTTCTTAGACGAAGTATAAGTGCTAATGCCATGTCCCTTTCATTGAAAGCAGGCCTTTCTATTTGGGGTTAGAAAGGTTGGGTCAGTCTGAGTAAGAGATTTCCCAGTTTTTCTTCAGTTTCAGTTCAAGTTGTGACCTTTGAGCAAGATCCAGGGGAATGAATCCAAGTCGATTGCTCACTGAAGAAAAATAATCAGGCACATTGATTTCCTACAAGATCGAAAGCTTGTCTTGCAATTTTGTGCTTGACTATTCATAGTGCATGAGGCCTTCATGAAAATAAGAGAAACACTACCTCTACATCGATATTTAGAAAATATAAAAACTTTTATTTCGCGCCATTTATTTGTTCCTAAAAATTGTTTCTGAACTGAATTTGTGCTAATTAAATTATATTTTTAATTCATTAGGAGACTTGATATGTAAAATGGTCCTATTCTAAGCCTTTTGTAAAACTAATAGATATTTGTAATTTTCTTTCTCATAAATGCAAATTTTCATATATATATTTATATATAGGGTTTGCTTAAAGTAAGTTAAAGTGCACCTGTAATTTTTATGGAGAAAGATCTAAAATCTTTATAGTTTGACCCTTTTAAAAAATCTGAGTGTCTCAGCATGATATTAAGCCATTTTGAATCACTTTAAAAAATGAGATTTTAGAATTTGGCTTTACATATTTTCATTGGCATATCACTTAACATTATTTCCCCCCAAAAATTTCATCACTGATTATGTTTGGATTAAATGTGAGGGATTGATGGATTCATTTTGAGGTCAAGGACTGATAGTTGGCATTCTTTTTTTTACCCTTTGCCTAATTGTGCAACAAAGTACGCCAACACCTGCTGGTATTGAGCTGTATCTTGGCTTATTTGATACCCATTAACTTGCAAAGTAGCATTGTAGAAAAGATTAATTATTGTGCTGGCACTGGAATAGCAACTGCTCTAATCTTGCTGGAGCCTAAAATGGAATTTGGATAAAAGGTAAAGGTTGCAGAGATTGAAGTGTAAGAAATGTTTTGTGGAATTGTAAACTTTCTAGGTTGTTTTTTCCCCATTTAAAATTATGCTCTCAACATCATTCCTAAGTCTTTACTCTATCCTTTGGCTCCAATCTCCTGTGAAAAATTGTTCTTAAAGCCCAGTGCCTTCAGGGAATTAATTTTTGGTAATGTTTGTTTCAAGACCTAACCTATGCTTCTGGGTGACACAGTGGAAAAAATACAGGAGTCAGGAAGACTTGAGTTCAAATTCAGCCTCATACACTTACTAGCTATATGACTCTGGGCAAGTCTGTCTTGGTCTCTGTCTGCCTCAATTTCTTCATTTGTAAAAGGGAAATAATAATAGCACTTGCTTCCTAAGGTTATTGTGAGAATCAAATATGATAGCATTTATAAAAAAAAGATTTGCAAACTTTGAAGTGCTATATACATGCTAGCTATGATTATTGAGAGGTTCTGTCTGATGCTAAGACTGTTTATATAGAACAAGATAAGAAACAGGTGTGATGCTGCCTCAGTATTCTCTGCAGCATTTGAATGCCAGACTTAACTCTGGTTTGTATTTATTTGGGACTAACAGAGGCCATTTTAAGGTTGTTGGTGATTTTAGGTTCCTTATAAAGAAAGACTTTTCTAACAATTAGAGTTTATCATAAATAGATAGGTGGCTGCTCCAGGAGATAGTTGTTCTTCAAGAGAGGCTGGATGACCACTTTCTGGATGTGGTGTAGAGGGCATTTTTGGTTAGGTAGAAGTTGGATGACATAGCCTCTTAGCAAAATTATAGTAAGAGTAACATATAGAAAAATATATAAAACATGTCTCTTCTGTTCAAGTCCAGTGTCAGGATCTGGGAAGACAATTTTATATTCTTGGCCTAGAATACAAAATGAGCTAGTTATAGTTCTGCTTCTGAGGGCCCTTCTAAGCCTGAGATGATATCAGCAAGACAAGATCTTGACTTTTCTAATAACTAGATGTTGACCTTGGGCAAATTACTTGCTCTAAGCCCCAGAGGGGGCTTATTTTTTTCAGCTATAAAATGAAGAGTTTGTACTAGATGGTTTTCCTGTTATATAATCCTGTGAGACTAATCTCACTAGGTTTTATGCCAGGGGAGAGGGAGTTTTATTTTTTTTAATTTGTCAATCTGATAAAATTTGTTCCTATCATAAAGGAAGAATTTTTGACCACTAAAGTAACCTGGGCAGCTCATGCACCAGAATGTCAGGCCTTGAGGCAAAGATGGAATTAAGATGTACTACAAGCTCTGCTGCCCCTGTTTACTGTGTGACATTGGGGAAATAGTCTAACCCCTCTGAGGCTCAGTCACATCTCTTATAGAATGGGGAGATTGGGAATAGATCGTAGGTGGTCTATAAGATCCCATCCAACTCGACATTTGGTGATTCTATATTTCTATATTATCTCTTACTCAGCAGTATAAAGAAGATAATCTGTATAAATTGCTTAGGTATACCTTGTGACTTTCTTATGGATTATTTGTAGAAACCTTGCTATTATTGCCTTACATAACCAGGATAACCAGGACTTGACTTTATGTACAGGTTGACTTGGTAGCTGTTTTCATCGTGTAATAATATGAAGGGCACAAAACTTCTTGCCAATTAAGCTACCCTTTCCCAATTTCTCCCTCTTCCCCCTTCCCTACATTCATGTCTGAAGTTTTCACATTATTTACTTTTTTGGGTTAAGAGATTGAAGACACTGTTAAGAATGCAAATCTTATCTGTAAGGTATGACCTTACTTTGTCTGGTGAGGGCAGCTAGGTGACAAAATGGACAGGGTACCAGGCCTAGAGCCAGGAAGACTCTTCTTCAGGAGTTCAAATCTGGTTTCAGACACTTACTGGCTGTGTGACTCTGGGCAAGTCACTTAACCTGCCCAGAATCACTGTTTTGCCTCAGTTCTTCATCCATCAAATGATCTGGAGAAGGAAATGTATCTTTGCCAAGAAAACCCCAAATGTAGTCACAAAGAATCAGACATGACTGAAAAATGACTGAACAACAACAAAATTGCCAGGTAGAGGTAAAGATTTGTTAAGGTGGTAGATAGAGAGCTATACTTGAAATCTTCAAGAACAAGATCATAGAATGATAGATGTAGAGCTTGAAAGGACATATTAAGAGCCATCTAGTCCATCTCCCTCGTTTTTCAGATGAAGAAATTGAGGCCCAGAGAAATTGTGTCATACTGGTAGTCATTTTGGAGGAAAGATTTGAATTCAGATCCTTTCACACTATAGCCAGTTCTTTTAAAGGTACCATGTTGCATTGTGTGAACAACTTTAAGGCACAACTTCTTAGTGTCCCAGTAAATTCTCTTAAAACTGTAACTACAAGTTACGGAATAATTGCTGTGCCTTATAGACTGATAAAATATTAGATTTCCTTCTCCCCCTTTAAAAAAGGGTAGGATATAATCTGCTTGGAGGCAGAAAGTGTCAACTTTTTTTTTTTATTGTGTTTTTGCATCTCTTGAGCTTGGTACCAGGGCCTTGTATAGGTTTCAAGGAATCTGTGTTTTCGTGAATGTGCTGTTTAAGCCCTTCTCATCCTTTGCCTTATTTTTGTCCAAGTTTTCCTATTTGTCTTCCACAAAAGTTCCGTCTAATATGCTGGAGGTTTTCTTCTTATCCTTTTTATAGTTCATGGTATAAGTGCAGCATTTAGACTCTTACCATATACAATAATATTCTTTACACTACTGCATAGGTCCATCACTGGAAATACGCTATAGTTTCATGCACTCATCCTATGTCTCTCTCTTGCCCTTTGGTTAACCTACAACACTGATTCTTTGGAGATGATGATGTTCCAAGTTTCACACCTCCATAGGATCCCATGAGGGAAATTTGTATCAAAAAGATCTGGTAGTGGTCATTGTTGTTTGTCTTTTGTACTTGAAGAGGACCAAGGACATCATGATGTTGGGGTCAAGGTACGGTGTGTTCGACTTTGTCTGATCAGTCTAATATGAATTCAAAAGGCTCTAGCATGGGTTGGTCACAAATAGTCTGTTTGAACATTTGGAATGAGGAAGTCTCTAGGAAGGACTTGAATCCAGATCTTCCTAACTTTGAGGATGTTTCACTATTCCCTGTGCCATGCTGCCTCTCTGGGATGAACATCATCATCATCATCATCATCACAATAGATATTTATATAATTGCTTCAAGTTTTTGAAGTTTTTTACCTTAATTTTTATCATTTGAGACTCACCCAAAACCTATGAGGTTACAAGAATTAGTAACCTAATTTTAGAGATGAAGAAACTGAGACCTCAGAGAGATTAACTAAATCAATGTCAGAGTTAGCATTTGAATTCAAATCTTCAACTCCAGCCTTCTATTTCCTGTGTTATGAACCAGGTAAACAGAGATGTTGCAGGAGCAACATGGAAGCTTTTCAGAAGGGCGCTACTTGTTCACTTTCGCTTCGAAGACAACAGGATATTGTTAATTTGACTAAATGTAGTTTTCATCTCTCTAGACATTATTTTTATTTATCCCTTCAGGGGTTAGCTTAATGAAAAAGATACATTATTAATATGTAAGTATCTGCAGCAGAGTGTCTGTTACCTTCACGAGAGAGACCAGGCTCAGTTCCATAATGCTAACATGATGTCCAGGAGGAACAGGCTAATATCTCATTCATTTCTTTTCAGAAGTTCAAAATTTTCAGAGGACTTCATAGCTTACTCAGAAAATGTAGTTAGGATAGCCGAATTCTTTCCTACAAGGTGAAAGGCAGTGGAGGAGTAGAGCCGTAATTGGAATTTGGGGTCAGAAGACCTAGTCAGATTCTGCCATTTCCTAGCTGAGACAGTATGGTGAAGTACAAATGCTATTGTGTTCAATTCAGTAGTTGACTTAGGGTAAGTCAATTAACTTCCCTAGGCCTTCTCAGTAAAATGAGGTGTTTGGATTAGCCTAAGGTCCCTTTTACTCCCCAATTCTATGCTCCTCTAGCAGTGTGATTGTGGACAAGTTGTCACTCTGAATCTCAGTTTTCTTCCATCTGTAAAATGGATATAATAATTGTACTGTTGGCTTCATGGGCTGCTGTAAGAATTGAATAATATATGGAAAACACTTTGTTAGTCTTAAGTGCTCTATAAAAGTCAGATCTTATTATGGATTGAACAATGGCATTAAATTCAAAGAATGAACATTTGAGGGTGTGGGTCAAAGTCACTTTCAGTACTTGAGTGAACCACTTTGGTTGGAAAGGTATGTTTTTAATTCAATTCATTTCAATTTAGTAAATATTTATTAAGTACCTACCATGAGAGTATTAGGTATTCAAAAAGAGACAAGGGGTTTGTAGCCTAAAGGACAGCACAACTTGCAAACAAATATACAAAAGCAATATACAAAGCAAGTTATTTACAGGATAAATAGAAAATAACTAACAGAGGAAAGGCACTATAATGAAGAGGGTTTGGAGAAGGCTTCCTGTAGAAGGTGACATGTTAGTTAGGACTTAAAAGAAGCTAGGGAGCTCAGTAGTTGGAGCTGAGGAGGGAGAGCATTCCAGGCATGGGGGACAGCCAAAGAGAATTCCTTGGGCAGCAGATCTTTGAGCTAGTAAGTGGCAGAAGAAGAATCCTAAGGGTTCTTCTGATCAGATAAACTTTCTATTCTACCACTGTTTTACGACTTGTGGGAAAGGATTGGACTTCCTTCCATTTGATGGGCAAGCTGTGGGATAGCCTGCATCTTTTATGCTTCTGGAGACAATTTGTCTTAGAGGAACATGAAAATGGAGAGAAAGTGGAGAGAAAATGAATCCCAGTGTCTCCTGGGAGCAAGTCATTCTATGGGCATTCAGTTTCCTACAAGAGTGCCTGAGATTCAAAGCTTGTTGACTAGGCAGGAACAGAAGCCAAAGGATGTTTTGACATTTTGGGAATTCCATTTAGCAGCACATCTTGCCATCCTCTTTATGAACCTAACCTCTAGCTAAAGATGAAAAAAATTCTGGGATTTTATATGCTACTAGGAAAAGAGAGGAGGCATATTAAAAGAAAAAGAAAGGGACTGGAAAAATTCACATTTTTAAAACATTGAAGTAGGTTTTTGAAAGCACTCAACTTTGTTCAGTTTCAAACCCAAAGGTTTAGGAACATTAAAATGTGTTTGCTTGCTCAGTAGATTAATATGTTTGACTGATTTAATTTAAAAGTATCACATATTTAGATAATAATTACAGATGTATTCATTGGATTTACTTTTAAATGGCTTAAATTTCCATTTTGAATGAAGGTACAAGCCTATTGAGGCTTCTAACTTCTATTAGTTTTTAAATTACTTGGAGAAATAAACAAAAAGGAATGAACATATAATACTCCACCAGCATTCTAATAAGATTAGTTATCACGTCTTCCGGATTTATTATGGATAGGGAGCAGGTGTGGGAAGACCTGAGTTCAAATCCAATCTCAGACACTTTGCTAGCTGTGTGACCCTGGGCGAGTCACTTAATCGCTGTTTGCCTCAGTTTCCTCATCTGTAAAAGGTGGGTAATGATAGTACATACTTCCCAGGATTGTTGTGAGAACCAAATAAAATAATAATTATAAAATGCTTAGCACGGTCCCTGGAACATAGTGAGCACTATACAAATGTTAACTATCATTATTATTTTTAATATTATTATTATTTTCTATGATGCCAATCTAATGTTTGTCAATCCAGTGTTCATTTTCTCAAGAATATTCAAAAAAGGTAAAAGGAGAAGACCCTTTGAAATGAAAGCATTAAATGAAAATTTTTGTCACATGGAACTTTGTACAATGAGTCATTTTTTGTGCATTTTAATATTTATTTTTCTCTTTTTGTATCTTTCGGAGAGTTTCCAACTTCTTGATGCCCCTAAGAAGTAAGTTTAATCCCCTGGAGGTACATGCTCTTGCATCTACGATAATTTGCCAGGCTGCTTTTGTGTAGTTTCCATTGTTAGTGAGATAAGCAAATATTTTGCCCTCTTCTGTAGGACTTAAAATGTCTTACTGCTGATATTTTTCTGTCCTGTCCTGTTTAAATGCATCAATTCAATTCAGTTCAACAAACATTTGCTGAATGCTTGCAAGTTGCAAGACTATGACAGGTACCAGGGATACAAAAAAGAAAACAAATAATTCTTGCCCTCAAGGAACTTACATTTTATTGGGGAATATACCATATACTCAGAAAATGCATAATGATAGTAACACTGACAGTAATACCTGACATTTACATGGAGTTTCAAGGTTTGAAAAGTGTTTTCCATATATTTTCCTATTTGGATTTCCCAATGATCCTTTCTACTACCTCCTGAGGCAGCATGTGCTTCTTTTGGATCACTTATTGTTAGGAAGGCTTTCCTCATGTCAGCCCTAAATCTAATACTCTACAGTTCTGCTCACCTTTTGCTCCAGGAAAATAAGCAGATCAAGTCTAATTTCCCATCTCTTCTAATAATTGGACAACTATCTTAACCCTTCCAAATTTTTTTTCCTCTCCATGATAAATATCCCCATGATCCTCCAATGGCATCATCTTGAGAGTCTTTGCTGTTATTGTTGTTTTTCAGTCTTTCAGTCACATCTGACTCTTCAAGACCCCATGGCCCATAGCATGCCAGGTCCTTCTATCCTCCACTATCTCACAAAGTCTGTCCAAGTTCATGGTCATTGTTTCCATGACACTATCTATCCATTTCATCGACTGTCATCTCCTTTTCTTTTTGTCTTCAATCTTTCCTAACATCCTTATACAAACTGATGCTAAGTGAGAAGAGCAGAACGAGGAAAAATTTGTGCACAATCACAGACACATCGTGTGTGTGACGACCAACTTTGATAAACTGGACTCTTCTCAGCAACACACGGGTATAAGACAACTCTACAAGTCTCCGGATACAAGGAGATCCCTACATTCAGAGAAAGGTCCAGAAAGAACAGAATTTAAATGGAGACTGAAGCAATCTACATGCTATCGTTCTTTTTCATGTTTGGGTTTTCTTTCCTCTTTCCCATTGTTCACTCCATTGGTTACAACCCTCCTATACAACCAGACTAATGTCCAATGTGAAAGTATTTGCGGATCCTATACTTGATTGCATGCTGCCATGGCGGGGGGGAGAGGGAGGGGAGAAAATTTGAAACACAAGGGATTGTGAAACAGAATCTTGTAAACTAAAAGTAAATAAACAAGTCAATTAAAAAAAATCTTTCCTAACATCAGGATCTTTCCCAGTGAGTTTGGCCTTCTCGTTATGTGACCAAAGTGTTCAAGTTTCACCTTCAGTATTTGACCTTCCAGTGAATAGTCTGAATTAATTTCTCTAAGTAATGATGGATTTGATCTCCTTGCTGTCCAAGGGACTCTCGAAAATCTTCTCCAACACAATTTGAAAGCATGGATTCTGTAGTGCTCAGCTTTCCTTATAGTCCAGCTCTCACAGCCATACATTGCTACTGGGAAAAAGCATATCTTTGACTATATAGACCTTTGTCTCCACTATGTCCATCTTTGGTAACCTCAAGTGGCATAGCTCCTAGTTTCATTGAATTATACAAGCCCCTCTGCCATGACAAGGCAGTGATGGGGAGGGAGGGGCAAGATCAGACTCTTAATGTTCTGGTAGTCCTTTTCTCTACATGTTTTAGCTTATTGATGTCCTTCCTAAAAGTCAGTGTCTAAAACTGAACACAATATTCCAGATGTGTTCTGACCAGGGTAGGATATAGGAGGATTTTGTCTTCCTTGTTCCTGGATGATATGCTTCTCTCTAAAATACAGCCTAATATTTGATGAATTTACTTAGATTCTAGATTACAACTGTTGACTCATTGACCTTATAGTCTACTAGAACCTCCTGGATCCAGAAAAGCTCCATGGAACAGGTGGCACTTGCACCAAAAATTTTAAGAAACTAAAGTTTATAGGAAACCAGTCAGGAGGATGTGCATTTCACATATGGGACATCACCTTCAGAAATAGGAGATAAGATACCAAATTCAGGGAATAGATATTAGTAGGTCAGTTTGTACAGCATTTGCATTTTACCTTAGAACAAAGCCTGTATAGGTTTTTGACCACAGGAGGGACATGATTAAACCTAAATCTTAAGAAGATAAATTTGGAAGTTTGATGGAAGAATGGTTTGAAGAGAGGAGAGACGAGACGTGGTGATGAATAAGGAGACCACTTCGATAGTCCAGGTGAGAAATGATAAAATGAGTTTATGTGTGTTATGAATGAAGAAGAGGATAGATAGATATGAGAAATATTGTGGAAGTATGATTAAGAAAGACTTGACGGCTGATTGGATATATTGGGTGAGAGAACGGGGGAAGAGTCAGGGATGGGGAACGTGTGGCCTCGAGACCACATGTGGCTCTCTAGACCCTCAAGTGTGGCCTTTTGACTGACTCTAAACTTCACAGAACAAATCCCCTTAATAAGGGGATTTGTTCTGTAAAACTTGGACTCAGTCAAAGGACTGCACTAGAGCACCTAGAGGGCCACATGTGTCCTTGAGACCACAGGTTCCTCACTGCTGGTCTAGGATGACTCTGAGATTGCAACCTGGATGACTTAGAAGGATGGTGGTACCCTCAATAGAAATAGGGAAGTTTGGGGGATGGCTATACATACAAAGATTTGGGAATCATCTGAGTAGGGATGATAATTAAACATATGAGAGTGAAAGAAATCACTACTGGGAGAAAGTATGAAGGGGAAAGAGAAGACCCAGGACAGGGCCTTGGGGAATTGCATATGATTTGTTCATATGACAACCAGGATCTGAGAACCAGGCTTTGGAAGCTAATATTAGGAAGACAAATTAGGTACTCTGTGTAAAAAAAAACAAACAACTCTAGTACTTCATACCTGCTAGTGACATGTATAAATATAGCACTTTTTTTCCTCTTAAAAATGTGTCTAAATTGAAAACAGATTCTCTAATCTATTTTCTTAAATGTTATATTTTGCAGTACCTCAAAGTCAATAAGGAAACATTTACTTCTTGCTTCTTTTTGGGGGGACAACCAGTCCAGATTGTCAGAAGCTGGGACAAATACATTTTGTTAAATAAGGCCTTATGAGGATTCCAATTTTTACTAAGTAGTTCTGTGGGCAAGAAGGTGTTGTTTTCTGCTATTAGAATTCTAAACACAGCCATTTGCTTGTCTAAACTTCACCCACATGAGAGTACACGCAGTCTTTTTAGTTCAAGTCTTTTAATGTTTTACATGATAAACATTCTCTTTTGTCCATAAGATGAAGAACTAAATTGTGGTTGTGGTAAAGTTATTCTGGTATACTGGAACATCTGTTTTGTGTGGATTTGTGTGGATGTGGATGTGTGCTTTGTGAGAATGAAGGGCAAGTGGAAGCGTGAAAGAGAGATGACTGGATCTATTCCTACTTGAAAAATTAATCTGTCCATGTTTCCTGAATAGAGTTAGACACAGTGTGTTTATCAACTAGTTGGGCAGTGAGTATACAGAATATAAGAAGAACACTTTTACCAAGAAACAAATTGACAAATACAAGTTGTTACTCAGTTGTTTCAGACTCTTCATGAACCCATTTGGCATTTTCTTTGCAAAGATGCTGGAGTGATTTGCCCTTTCCTTCTCCAGCTCAATTTACAGTTAAGGAAACTGAGGCAAACAGGGTTAAGTGATTTGTTGCTAAGTGTCTGAGGCTGGATTTGAACTCATGAAGATGAGTCTTCCTGACTTCAGGCCTGGCACTCTATCCGCAGTGCCGCCATCTGCCCCAATCATAGCTTAGCACAGTCTAAATTAGGCATAGAAGCTGTAAACAATGCTGTACCGGGCTCTCTTTTGTCTCTGTGTCTTTGGTCCCTTTCCCTTTGTGGGCGGCTCTGTCCTTGACAGTGAAACTAGGGGTACAGTCTAACAGACTCTGGATTTGGAGTTCCAGGACTTTGTTTCAAACCTTGGTCCCGCTGATTCTTGCCTTTGTAACTGTCTAAGACACTTCTCTTATCTGGGCCTCAGCTGTCTCCTTCATAACATGAGGCAATCAGTCAAGATCCTCTTAAGCCCCCTTTTAGGTCTAATATTCTATAATTTGGAGTCCTATTTGAGGGGAGGCAAGACCTAGGAACCACTCGAGAAATGTCAGAATGTGCTTTCTTGTAAGAGATTCTATTGTTGAGTTTCTTTTTTGTTTTCATAGCCTGGCCTTTATGCATGCTGTTTCCCCTTAAATTTTCCTCATTCAGTCTCACCTGGTGATATATAGATTTCTTAGTTCTAGTTCTCTTTTCTCCCTTGGTGGATACAGACATGTAAGAATAATCTGAGGTAAAGAAAAATTATCCCTAAAGATAGAATCATCGGAGCACAGTATTTTGCGCACAGCAGAAGCTGAATAAATATTTGTCGAAATGGGAACAGAAGTTTTGTAAGTTTCAGGGAAAGAAAATCAATGTGACTGTGCATTAGCAACAGAACAGAACTGCAATAATAATAACAAGAGTAATAATAAATAGCCAACATTTACTAAATTTACTATGTCCCTGGCACTGTGCTAAGCATTTTGCAATGATTATCTCGTTTGATTCTCACAGCAACCCTGTGAAGTAAGTAGTACTATTATTATCTTCATTTTACAGATGAGGAAACTAAGGCAAACCACAGTTCAATGACTTGCCCAGGATCACACAGCTAATAAGTGCCTGAGATCAGATTTGAACTCAGGTCTTCCTGACCCCAGTTCCAGGAAGAGCTGGTTTAAGATGCAAATGAAAGTTCAGGATTAATTGTCTGTAATTACAAATCATTAGTGCCTAAACGTTATATCTTCTGACTTCTGTCTGTCTGACTATAGATTAGTGGTTATATACTATTTACTTTATATCAACTCAGTGCACTTGAAACCTGTTGTGCTTGGTGTGTAGAGAGCCTTCCCCTCGTGCAGAGACCTTAGACAGCAGCCCAGTTCCAAGTAAGACGTGGCTCTCCAATAGTTTTTATCTTAATGACAAAGGTTTACATTTGTTCTTCTCAAACAGGTAAATAAGTATATTGTGTTGTTGAAATATTGATGCTGGCCTCATCCTTATTGCCACATAGTTTAGCAGGAATGGTACAAAGTGCATAGAATTCTACCAGCTATGCTAGAAATTGTGGCTTTGGTAGCCAGTGCTCCAGGAAGAGTCTGGGAACAACAAACCAGGAAGAAGAAGGAATTGAGGAAAAAGTTGTCAGGATTTGTTGAAAACGTTCTTTAATTATAGATTTTCTTATGGTCCCACGAGTTACGAAGCCTCCCCTCAGACTTTGTTTATGGGGCAGCATACTGTTGTTTGGCAGGAATCCTGTTTGCACAAATCTGACCTCTAAAATTCTTTCCATTGCCATCTCCCACCCTTTTGCCCTTCCTCTCCCCCTTTAAACTAGCCCTTGGTTTGAAACACTTATTTCTTTGCTGATTTATTTGTGTGAGCATTTCTGTTAAGGCTCTCTACTCAAAACACTCCCACAACATCTGAGGTGCTCTTAGGTATTTTATTTAGGCAAAAGTCAGTATAAAAAACTACTAATCTTGTGATAAGCCTACAGAAGCTTAGTTAGCTAAAATACTTGTTGGGAGAATCCATAAAGAATGCAAATTGTACATGGAGGAAATAAATTGTTTCAATTTATTCCTCACCACAAATAGATTTCTTCAATATTTTTACATTATCACTGTCTATAAAATTAGTTTATATACATTTTTAAAAATAGAAATTCCTTTTCTTGGATTTCCTATTACAAAACTCTAAATAATCTTTAGCACATTTGAACTAGAAATTATTATTCCCGCAAATCATTCATAATAGATTGTAGAAAACCACATCTGCAAAAACATGCCATTTTAATTTCCTGTGTTATGTCCTGGAGATATTCTATGATGTTATGAAACAAGTAGAGCCAAGTCGAACAAACTGGATTTGGGATATTTTGAGACAAGAGGAAGCATGTTAGTGATTTTTATTGAGTGAAAAGTTGATTCCATACTAAAGTGCCCTTTTTAAGGAGCACCATCCCCTCTGAGATTACCTTCCATTTATTGTATATATAGCTTTTACATCAAAGAAGGTGCCATACCCTATGAGCAAAGTAGCACAAAGGAAATGTGAGATGCGTAAATCTACAGACATTTCCATCCCAAATGTTCAAATGGACTCTGTGACCAACCTGCCGCAGTCTTCTGAGTTCATATTGGACTGATCAGCCATAGTCAAACACACTGTACCTTCACTCCGACATCGTGATGTTGGTTCTGTCCAAGTCCAAAGGACGAACAACAACAACAACAGCAGCATCTATTAACATTTTCTCTCCCCCATTAGAATGCAAACTCCATTAGGACACGGATTGTTTTTGTCCTTTATGTTCCCAGTGCCTGGTACTTAATAGTGCTCAATAAATGTGTGTTGACTGATTTGAGCTGCAACATTATTCTTATGACTTAACTGCAAGGCAATGTGAGGGGCTTTGCTCAGCTCATCCTTTTGGAGCTGCTCAGATCAGTTTTACCCAGTTTAACCAGGGTGCCTTCTAGTACAGCTCTTCTTGCTCATTCTGTCTGATGAAGGCAGCAGCAGATATGTACCTGGTGTATGTCACACATTCATCTTTCTGTGAATAGCCCAACAGCATCTCTTATTTATATACAGCAGCATGTCAGTGGGGAAGCTTGGAGGACACGTGAAGTCCGATGTATATAGCACACATATTGTCTTTGAGTAGCCCATGGCACCTCCTGTACCTCATACAGCTCCCTCATTTCAAACTAATGTCATAAATTCAACAATCCATCAAAATGTCTGTGACTCAATTTCATTGATCATTTCTACTCTGCTATACTTATATATATTTTCTGAGACTCTAAATCCTTTTGATAATTTAATCTAGTGTGAAAAGTTTGGAAAAGTGAGATTTCATATAGTGAGATCTAAATTCTTAGGCAAGGGTTTTAGCATTTGCTGTGACTTATTTAGTTAAATATACCTAAGGGAAATGTCTTCAAGTTTAAGATTAAAGGTATATATATTTTTATCTGTTTTAATGTAGGCACTAAACAAACTTATTCTTTTTCTCCTTTTGAAAGCTAGGAAAGTAGATGATTTCTTAAATATAACACATATACACATATACATACATTTATCTGTACATATGTGTGTATTATATGTAACTTTTACATCCATACGCATATATGTATATATTTATTATATCTATATCTAGAACCATATCTATGTCTGTATCTGCATCTATATATATATCAGCACCTTGTCTAAACTGGGTAGCTTCAAGTTAATTCTTCTGTTTGGCATTGAGGGAGATAGAAATAGTCCTGGATCTTAAATTTCAGTTATTTGTAAGATTAGTTTTTTGATGGGATGGAGCTTCTGTACATGAGAGATACTGAATTCTGTGTAACAATTGTGGGTACAATTCTTTTCATAACTGGCCTCAAAAGTATTAATGTGACCTAAGTCAACAAAAAGTGAGTGGGTTATTTCTTCTCTCAGTTCTGTGCCGTGTTCTCACTTAAAATAGTTCTTAGGAAACTGGCATTAGCTTCTTTGTTCAGCAATTGGGTAGTGACTAAACTGTGGCATATCAGTGTAATGGAATATTACTAGACCATGACAAATGACAGATATGAAGACTACACTAAAATCTGGAAAAACTCAAAAGAAGAGAGAAAAAAAGGCATGAGAAAGACCGTACATTGATTAGAACTACAAACTACATAGTGACAGCAACACATTCTTATGAATAAACAGGAATAAAAGATGATTAGAGGGGAGCACAGGAAAATCTGTGATTATTGCAATTATTTTGTTAACATTTATAATTTCTCCCTTTATCAAAATAGTTTGCAGTTTGAATTTTATTCTTCTTTTTTCCTTGTTCATTTTGTGTTGGATTTATTCTGTGGCTAGGAGGTGCTTGATAAATGTTTGTGGAATTTTTCTTGAATCAATAAGTTTACAATCAGCTATCAAAATGAGTACTCAGTTATTTTTAAAATGACCTATTGCATTTTGTCATTTCATCTTGAAGAGAGAAAAACAGATTAGCAGAGAAATATTTGATTGAGATACATTTTGTAAGTTAGAATGTTCTAGAAGTGACTCAGAAACCCATTTAAAAGTATTTTAATGCAATCCTAGCATTATTGTACTCAAAGTGAGTATGTTTTTGGGAGAGGCAGAAGTCAGGTGGATTTGGACATGGTCATAAGCCATATTACCAAGTTGACATAAATTATGCAAGATTTACGTTTAAAGTAGCAGTAGACTAGCCCAGTGACTTGGACATAGCAGTCTTTTTAATAAATGTCAATTTGAATTGGAAAAAAAAATGTGTGTGGTTATTTCTTTGTAATGTGGCTAGGGATGTAATTAGACATTTGGGCTGTTATTTATATGGTCCTTAATCAGCAGAACATCTAGAAGGTAACTGCTTTATCTTGTCCTTTGAGTCTCTGATCCTGGGTGGGTAGTTTCTTCCTCTTTTCTGTTGACTAGTTTCCTCTTTTTTTTTTTTACTTTGAAGTCTGTCAGCTCCAGTTACTGACTCTTTGTTTTGTTCTAATAACCAAAGTGACTCCAAAAATTAGTGAAGAATAGACAAAACTAGCTGAATAATACAGTGAATTGTGATGATTTTGAGGGCAAATTGAATGAATTATTTTTGTAATAGAATTCAATTCAACAAGCCTTTATTAAGTGTCTACTACATGCAAAAGACTGAAGATACAAAGACAAAATACTTGTTATCTGTAAAAATGGTGGGTTTGGATTAAGTGATCTTTAGTGTCCCTTTTAGTTTTGCTCTGCTCTTGAAATCTGTCACAAAAGAAATAAGATCAGTTGATGTAACTTGTTCTGGCTTCTCATGATCCTTTTTTTTTTAAGTGCTCACAGTCAGTTTACAAGCATTTATTAAATACCTACTATGTGCCAAGCATTGTACTGAGTGCTGAGCTTACGCAGAAAAGCAAAAAACCCCAACAACAACAACAAATTCCCAACTCAAAGCTTATAGTCTAATGGTGGAGACAAAATGCAAGCACCTATATGCCCAAAAGATATATACAGGATAAATAGGAGATAATCTCTGAGGAAAGGCACTAAGATTAAGAACTGGGAAAAGCTTTTAGCAGAAGGTGGGACTTTAGGTGATATTTGAAGGGAATTAACAAAATCTGACAGTTTTGATGAAGAGGGAGAGAATTCCAGGCATAACAGACAGTCAGTGAAAATGCTTGGAGTTGAAAGCTAGAGTAAGAGATAGAATATCTTGTTTGTGGTAAAGCAAGGCCAATGTCACTGATCCCTGTAATACATGATGAGGAGTAAGGTATAAGAAGACTGAAAATGTGAGAAGGGGCTAGTTTATGAAGAGTTTTAAATGCCAAACAGATGATTTTACATTTGATCCTGGAGGTAAGGAGTTTATTGAAGTGTGTGTGTGTGTGTGTGTGTGTGTGTGTGCGTGTGTGTCAGAGAGAGAGAGGGAAATGATCAAACATGCACTTTAGGAAGACCTGTTTGACAGCTGAATGGAAGAGAGATAATTGGAGAGAGATTTGAAGAAAGGAGACCAACCAGCAGGCTATTGCAGTTGTTCAAGTGTGAGGTAATAAGTTTCTGCACCAGGATGGTGAGAATTTCAGAGAACAGAAAGGGTGTATTTACAAGAGTTCCTACAAAGGTAGAAACAGTAGGTCTTTGGCAACTGATTAGATTTTGGGGGTGAGTGAGAGTGAGAAGTCAAGAATAACACCTAGGTTGTAAGCCTGGGTGACTGGTAGAATGGTGGTACACTTAATGGTAATTGAGATGTTAGGAACAGGGAATGTTTTTGGAGGAAAGATAATGAGTACACTTTCAGATATGTTGAGTTTAAAATGTTTAAAGGACATCCATTTTGACATATCTAATAGACAGTTAGAGATGTATGACCTAAGGTCAGGAAGAAGGTAAGAGATGGACAAATAGATCTGATAATTATTTGCATAGAGCTGATTAATAATAGAGAGGATCCAGAATAGAGCCTTGGGGGACTCCCACAGTTAGTAGGTGTGACGTAGGAGAAGATTCAGCAAAGGAAACTGAGAAGAAGCAGTCCAACAGGTAAGACATGAACCAGGAGAGAACAATGTCATGAAAAGCAAGAGAGAAGAGGGTGTGAAGGAGAAGAGGGTGATCAATTCTGTAAAAGACTATAGAAAGGTCCAGAGAGATGAGGATTAAGAAAAGGCCATTGGATTTGGCAATTAAGAGATCATTGGTGCCTTTGAAGAGAGCAGTTTCAGATGAATGTCGAGTTCAGAAGGCAGACTGCTCAAGTCACTTTTAAAAAACTAATCATTCTAGAGTTTTTTCAGGTAAGATTAATGTTGATTTTTGGCAAAATTCTAGTTTATGAAGTAGTGAGTTTCCTGTTGCTAGATTTTAAAGTAGAACTCAAGTGACCAAGGATGTAGGTAGCCACTGGGTTTTTATATTTGTCTGACACATGGACACGCATAGAATGCAAAGGAGTACAGGCAGGGAATAAACAATGCAAATGCCAGTCTCTTTACGCTAGTAGCCAAGAAATGACAGATCCTTTTGTCTGTCCTTATGTGTCTTGGCCATTTCTTGATTATGTACAATATGTACAATATCTGGCACATAGTAGGTGTTATATAAATGCTTATTATCTTCCTCCCCCGTCCGCATAATAACCAAACATGGGAATCTGATATTTGAAGATAGTACTTGCTGAATAAGGGGCCCAGGAACTACAGAGTTACACTGTTAAGGGAGGAGTGATGCAGAGAGCCTTCAAATGGGGGCTAGGTACTAGTCCCAGCTCTCACTAACAAGTTGGAATCTCCCCTCTAGTTCTCAGTTTCCTCATTTATAACATGAAGGGGTGAGACTAGATAAGCTCTAAGGTCCCTTTAGCTGCAATAGCACTGAGGTTCTATCATTATAATTTATCAACTCCTTTTATCATAGATTAAAGGTAAACTTTAGCCCAGTGTACTCTGAATAATGATTTTGGATGCAGATATGGATTTAGTCTGTAAGTTGCCTTTTATGTTGTACATTTGTGGTAAGTTGATTTTCTTTAATATTTGTTTTAAAACTCCTTGACAAAAGGGGCTGTATGTATGCATGCATGCATGTATGTGTGTATATTTCATCTTGGGCATTGTGAGTTGTCAGGAAGGAACCAGTTGTAAGTGCTTAAAGATAAGCATGAGGGAGAATAGAAGGGAGAGGATGAGCTTTTGCTGTAGTTAATTGTCCTCTGTGTCCATAAAAATTGAGGCATGGATTCCTAGATAGGTTTGAATAAAGCAACAGAGAGCAAATGTCAGTAGATATAGGTTCTTTCATCATAATAGTGATTCATTATAAAGACTATTTGCTTGACTACTTATCCTTTTCTATATTTAGCACTTCTCTCTATATAGTTTTTCTCGTTTAGTCATGTTTATTCTGCCTCTGAAATATCTCTTGCATCTCTGCTCTTCTCTTTATTTCCACTGTCACACTTCTAATCCCTTCCTAGATTATAAAAATAATCCAATAGATTTTCCCGATTTTCTGCTCAAGTTCCTCAAATCCATTCTTTAATTCCCCTACCAAACTAATCTTCCTCTCAGTGTCATTGCTCTGTTCAGAAAAAAAAAGTCTGAATTCTTCCTATCATTCAAGGCCATCCACAGTCAAGAACCCCCTGACCTTTCCAGCTTTATGATGTCCTGTTTCCTTCCACTTACTCTTCAGGACAGTCAAACCAGGTGACTTGCTGTTTCCTGAGCATGCCTTGTACCTTTCCTCTTTTGGCTCACCGTGTACACTAATAAATCTTCCTTTTTGATGGCTGAATTCCAATTCATCCTTTGATGCCATCTCAATTGCAGGCTTCTCTGATCTCTACAATGTTCAACTTTCTCACTTCTCATAGCAATTTTTTGCAATTCTGTAATACACAGATCACCTATTGATTTTTATTATAGTTATCAATGAATGCATCATACCCTCCTTGACTTTAAAGTCCATGAGGGCAAGGATCATGTCTTCTATAAATTTTTTTTCTCTTCCTTTTCTTCCCAGTGCCTAGCCTTAGGTACTTAATAAATATTTGTTGAATTATATAAATATTAGCTATTCATTGGAGAAGAAAATGGCAAATCAGTCCAGAATCTTTGCCAAGAAAATCCCATGGATAACATGGTCCATGGGGTAATGACAAGTTGGACATGACTGAATCAACTGAACAAAACCTTAAATGTATAAAAGATAATTGAGTCTATTGGCTTAATTCCATAATAATGCTTAATTTTTTTCCTTCATCCTCTGTGAGGAAATAAAAAATTTCTGTAATGTATTTTCTCCCAATTAGAATTAAAGTAACTCTTAGCTTATGTATGCGTGAAATACATTAATTCACGCACACACATGTATGTACATATATATGTGTATATATGAATGTATACACACACACACACACACACACACACACGTACACACACACATAATAATGTCCTTTCCTTTCCTGCTAGCAGTGGAGACTTTCTCTCCTCTACTCCCGCATTCTGCTTTCTGCAAGTTGCTAATTTCTATAGACACAAATCCTATCCCACTGCCTATCAGAACCCTAATGCTGTTTTTCTCTTCCCTATCTCCTTTTCTACTTCTTATACCAATCCTGTTATTTGGAGGAGTAGCTAGAGAGAATGGGGAGGACAAAGAAGAGAAGGAAAAGCAAAAACTGTCCCCACCATTCCTTTATACCCTTCTCTCTATCAAAACAAAAACTCGCAGAAGTGATCTAGTATAACCCATACTTGAATTAGAATCTCCTCTATAATATAACTGTCAAATGATCATCCAGGCTTTTCATGAAGAACTCCACTGAGAAGGAATTCAATTCCTCCTGAGGGATAGCTCTTTCTACTTTTGAATACTTAAGAATGTTAGAAAGTTTTTGCTTACATCAAGCCTACATTTATTCACATCTCTCAAGTGTTTCTCATTCTGCTGGCTAGTTAAGGTCAAACAAATGACATTTAATGCCTTTTCTGTGGAACCATCCTTCATATAGGTGTTTCCCTCCCCTCACCCCCTTACCTCCTAAGGTGTTGTCTAGATTGTTGGTGGTAGAAGGAGGAAGGAGGATAATTGTTTTTAATGCTGCTGTCCAGGGCTCCTGCCTTACTCTTCCTCACTCCTAACTGCCCCACCCCCCATCCTTACCTCCACTTTTCCTCACTGAAATATCCTCAACATACCCCAGCATTGTACAAATTCAGCAATATGATTTGCAGCCTATTTAGCCTATAATCATAGTCTAATTTTGAAGAATTCCTACTGAGCTCTGAGGGAATAGGGCACTGTTCACATCCATCTTCACTAAATATGTGGTCTTAACCGGGTTCTCTCTAATGAGAGGTAGGGGGGTTGGACTTCCTTTTCTCATACTCTTTGGCCCAGCAAACCCCTACTATAGCACCTCATTGATAAATTATTTAAAAATTAGGTTGTAGTCCATGTTTAGTTCTCCACAAAGATAAGGAGTAAAAAGATCCTCACTATAAAATATGAATCAGATATGGGACAGGTATTTATTTCTTAAACACAGAAGAAATGCTTGGATACACAAAATACAACACGTATTGACAGATGACCTAAGATAGAATTCAGTAATCTAACCTATAACTACTGCTACAACTTTTGAAGAGGCTGATACTTAGACCTTGTTAGAACAGAAAGCAATTTGTAGAACTGCTGATGAGGCATTTTATATTTCATCTTAGTTCAACACTGTCTTCCTCAAAGTCCATCTCTTATGGTAAATCTTATGGTAAATTAGGTTCCTCCTCCTGGTATTGTCTTCTGCAATGCAGAACCTTCCCTTGCTTCCAGTCAACTCCTCATTAGATTCAAGTTCTCTCCAGCTCACAAGGTTCACTCCAAACCTGAACATCTCAACCTCAATATCAATGTTTAATCACCTACTGAGGAAACACAAAGCAGAAAAGGCAGGCAGATGCCCAGACAGAAACTCTTCTAGTTGAGTCCATGCCCCATATTGGGGGGAGTGGCCATGGGGTGAGGAGAAAGATCACTACCCATTCATCCTTCCCTTCACAAGAAGTCCAGGACAGAGAGCTCTACTTCCCACACATAGACACACAGACACAGACACACACAGACACACACAGACACACAGACACACAGACACACAGACACACAGACACACAGACACACACACACACACACACACACACACACACACACACAAAGAGTCAAAGGAAGAAAGTGAACCCAAATCAGTCTCTTTTTAGATGGTGCTGTACCCGACTCCCCTGCCACTGTCTCAGGGAAGGATGTTGAATCTGGGGACCATTCAGAGTCTGTCATAGCATACCAAAACACTAAATCCTTTCAATACTGAGCTAACACACAGATGGAAGCAACCAGAAAATTTGTCATTTCAGATGTACCGAAGCACTGAGCCCACGAACATCTTTGGCTGGAACCAGAAAGAACAATCTGAGCATATTCCATAAGGTGGCTTGCCTTACAACAGGATCATAGGATCACAGACGTAGGCCAGGAAGGGATATTAGATGACACATGTTCTACTTTCTTCAATTTATAGATGAAGTAACTGCCCTAGGGAAGCAATCACCATTTTATTTTTATTTACTTACGTTTGCTATGATAAAATGTTATCCAGAGTACTTCAGGGCTGCTACTAAAAGATTCCTTTTTCCACCATCTGCTAGATAATACAGTGGGGGCTTACTGGGCCAAAGAATATGAGAAAAGGAGGTCTACCCCCCCCCCCCCCCATGAGAGAGAACCTGGTTTTGACTTCAGGCTTAGTGAAGAAGAATGTGGGCCAGTGCCCTAGTCCCTTGGAGCCCAGCAGTGGTTCCTCAAAATTAGACTATGATCATGAGTTAAATAGGCTTGTTGTTGGGTTACTTTGGGAATCTAACCAGCACCTAACTCCAAATAACCAACTTATAAGTGGAATATTTGGGTCACAACTCATTTATAAGTTGAGGACTGTGGGAACAATAAATAAACATTTTAGATAATTTTGCAAGTTTGGTCTTCAGAGCACCCTTGTTTGCTAGATAAATATAATCACTATCTAGAAGAGTGAATAAAACAAAATATACGATTTACTGAAGATGATGAATAGTCATACCTGGGAGCCTCAGTTCTCATTTCTGTCTCAATCTGAACAGATTTGTTTGAATCATTGGCTCATATGGTATTAAAACTGTAAGGCTTCTTAGAAATCACAGGATCATAGGATTTAGAAATGTTTGGTACATGGAGAATTACGGAGAAAGTACCTTACTTAGCAAATAACTTATAAAGCAAGTAAGAAGTTGGTTAAAAAAAAATTATGGTTCCAGGCTTTTCCCATTATACATTTACATGTGAGGAAACTAAGGCCCAGGGAGTGATTTGTCAGAGCTAGAGCTATAAGGGACCTTTGAAAGTCATCACATTCCTATGGAGGGAAACGGTGGTCAAAATGGGTAGTAAGTTGTCAAAGATGAGATTTGAACCAAGGTCTTCTGACTCCAAATAAAGCACTCTTTCAGCTTTCCCATTTTCACCTCCCCTTTCCTCACTCTGTGTTATTTCCCCACTCTATGGGAATTGGATATCTTTTCATGCCCTTTATCCCATTTTTGCCTTGATTACTTAACTTTGCTTTTCTTTTGATAAAAGCATACTTTGGAAAGCTCCTGTCTTCAGGATTGTCTATTATTATAACAATAATAATAATAATAATAATAACAGTGATGCTGCTGCTGATAAGTACTTTATATAACACTTTAAGGTTTGCTGGGCACTTTATACATGTTATTTTATTTGGTTCTCAAAACAACTCTAGGAAGTAGGTGCTATTATTAGCTCCATTTTACAGATGAGGAAATGGAGACTTAGAGATATTGTTAGATATTTGACCAGTCACTTGACCAGCTAGGATTCAAATAGAGGTCTTCCTGATTCCAAGTCTAGCACTCCATCTACTATACTATCTATCTGTCTCTTAACCATGCTTCTTAATGGGAATCAGCATTGTGTAGTAGGAGTATTTCTGGATTTAGAATCAGAGGATGTGACTCCAAATCTCAACTTTGTTACATACACATTTTGATATTTGGCAAATCACTCCCTGGGCCTTAGTTTCCTCTTGTGTAAAATGCTGAGGTTGGATTAGATGATCTTTGAAATCCCTTCTAGTTCTCAATCTATGAGTTTTTGACCCCTAACGTTTTTTCATAGGGTAAGTTATAGAACATCTTTTCAAAACGATTTAGTACAAGAAAATCTATCTTGGCTGTGAACCATTTTCTGGCTATTATGAACACTGATAGTCATCCAGCATCACTTTGTTAAATTGTTATTCTAGAAGAGAGGAGGAGAGGAGCGAAGGATGAACTAGTGAACATCTGCTAGGGTCATTTTTTCTCTTCTATTAGTTTCCTGACTTCTAGGATTATGTTCATTTGCAGAACTGTGTAATGAGGCACATCTGCTAGCCTAAGGATATAGCCTTCTTGTTTCACCTCCCTTCATCAGTCACTTTAAATGTGGCCTTTTCTGAAGTTTCCACTAGAACAAAATTTTCTAATAGATATGAAATCTATTGAGATTTGGTAGTATTTTGAGAAGGTTACTGAGAAAGAAGAAAACTGCATATTTTGTGGTATGGACAATAACCAAAAAGAAAAAAGATGTTTTTGTAATTTTAATTGCCACTTCCTGGCAGAAGCTTCATACAGCTGTTTCTCAGAGACCCTGAAGAAACTATTTATGGTAAGCGATTTGTGTAGCTAGCAACAGAATTCAACAGACTGCCATATTTTCACATTTGATATTGTATTCCTTGACTTTAAGAATTGCCACACATTGCCACACATACATATATACACACATACATGCCTATATACGTACATACATACATATATATATATGTATATATACACACACACACACATACATACACATATAAATAAAGATGAACATGCATTTTGTAATCCTTGATGGAGTTGCTTGACCAGGCATTTTATAGGCTGGTCTTGCAAAACATAGAGACATTTACAGCTGAAATGTTGCAATAGGCTTGACTTCTCTTTCTGACACTTCTTAGACATTGAATACCATCCAAATCTTTCTTTCTCATAGGCCCAATAATTCTAGTTAATTTGTGATTTTTGTGAAACTTTTTCTTTGAATAAAATATTAACAAACTACTAATTAACTCATTTGATCAAAAATTGATCCTCAAAAATATACTTTGCAGATAATTTTAATTTTCTGCTTGTGCTCAACATGGTTTGAGATTAATAATGTTAAGCATAAAGTAATGGATATTCATAGCTTATGTGCTCCATTGGCATACTTCTATCAAGAGAATAAGTCAAAGGCTTTGTATGACTTTATGACTTGACCTGACTTCTCATAGTGAATTTATGGATAGACATAGATGAGAGTCCCATAGCATGGGTAGGCACAGATGCATTGTAATATGCATTACTAGAGGGAATACTCTAATGGATAAATCAAGATTTAAATATTATACTTTATAGTTCATAAGAGAAATTAATGTGGTTTCTTATAGCTTTTGCCACAACTTAAAAATGTAGCTGAAAAAGTAAGCTCATTTTCTTTTATATTCAATTTCTTTATTTAGTTTTCATTGGATAGACATTTGAATACCTGTTGCATGTTCTGAGTACTTGGGGAGATAAAAATTTAGATAATATGTAGTAGGGATAGACACAAAATTCAAATAATATTACTAATAGTATTTAAGTAATATTTTATGATTTACAAAGCTTTTTATTAATGTTATTTCATTTTATCCTCACATTTTCCCCTCTTGGAACATAATAATGCAATATAAATGTCTGATAATTACGACCTACGTGTGCATGTGGGATTTTACTATTACAGAAGACTTTCCACATAAATTATCTCATGTAAGTCTCCCAAGTCTGAGAGCAGGCAGGGCAAATATTATTACCCCCATTTTATAGACAAAGAACCTGGGGTTCAGAGATGTTAATTGATGTGGCCAAGGTGCCATTGCTAGGAAATTGCAGGAACAAGGTCTAGAACTCAGATTTTTCTTTTATTAAATCCTTGGCTTTTTCTATAATCTATACTATCTTTTTAATTTTGGAACTAGTGGCATCATGGGATGAATCAGTCAGTCAAGGAGTATTTATTAAGTGCCTACCTAGAGCTAGAAACCTTTAAAACTTGCTTTCTTATGACTTTATTGACTCGCTTTTCTCTTTGAGTACTATGTTTTTTTGTTTTTTATTTTCAGTTGTCCAGCAGTGAGTGACAATATGTCAGGAAAGGCTACCTGAAAGAATTGAAATGGTTTATGAAAACAACTCCGTGTTAACATAAACTCTCTTACTAAAAAGTCCCTGGAAAATATGCTAAAATAACCAAATGCTAAGAGCTTTGCTCACTGAAGCTTTCAAATGCATTTCATCATATGACCTGGGTGAAGGGCAGCAGCCTACACACGAATCATCACTTTTATTTTGTGAACTTAAACTGTCAGCTATAACTAGATGTTTGCTTTCCCAGTTCCAGAGATTAACCATACAGAGCTTTTTTGATTGACAGCATGGATTAGTTTTGTGTTATGTATGCCTTCATTTTCTCATTTGCAGGATGTATTAAATCCTTTGTAGAGCAGACTTAAAAATAATAGTTAAACTTCAGAAACAAAGTAAACATGACAGAAGGTTTGAATTAGTTTAGCAATCAGAATTGGCCTTTTGCTTATTATGTACAATCTCAGTAATAGGCAAAAAGTCACAAAGGACTCAGAAGAATGGATTGTTTGTGGGTGAATTGGCTATTAGTATGGTACTAGGAAATCTTTGTGTTGGAAATGTTGAATTTAGTTTATCAGAACTTGGCACATGTGCCAGCTTATGTTTTGAGTATTTAGGAGGCTCCCATGGTTAGCATGAACATAGGACTTCTATGAAAATTGTTTCAGCAGAAATATACAGTGTAAGAACAATTCCATAATAATGAAGGGGTTATAAACAACATTCAGAAGAGATGGAAAGGAGTGGAAATATTAGCCTGTGGTGCTGAATTCTTTGTGTTCTCTGCAAAGCCAAGAATAAAACCTCCCAATTGCATAATTCTAGATTTCTGTTCAACATCCTTTTGGTGGGGGGGTCCAAAACCCTTTTAATTCATAGTTTTTAGGACATGAGTTCTTGATCATTTTTTTTAATGTCATGAGCTGCTTTGGCAGTTGGGTAAAATCTATGGACACCTCAGAATATTTGTAAATTCATAAAATACATAAGAACTACAATGGAAACAAATCATATTTAAATATATTTATCAAAATATTTTTTAAAAAAGGTCAGAGACTCCAGGTTAAGAACTCCTGTCCTAGAGTTTAAAGGAATCACCTAATCCAACTCTTCCATTTTACAAATAAGAAAAAAATGGGACCCATATAGGGCCTTACCAGAGAGCATGACAAGTTGTAACTGGAAGATGCTTCCAATTCCAAACCCAGTGCCCTTCTTACTACACCAAATATTAATTTATATAGACCAAGGGAAAGATAATTTTTTGCCTAAAATTTTTGAATAACATAATTTGGCAGTATTTATGTTAGGCTAGTGATGCTTCCTTTGGAAAACAATTAATTTTGTTTTTATTTATAAAGTAGAGAGGGAAGAACATTGAACTTGGAGTCAGTCAGGTTCCAGTCCTTGATACTTAATTTCCTATGCAACTCTGAGCAAATCACTTGAACTTCAGGTTTTTTTTTTAAGTAATATCTTATTTCCCCCCAGTTACATAAAAGACAGTTTTCTAAAATTCATTTTAAAAAATTGAGTTCCAAATTTTCTTTCTCTTCCTCCCTTCTCCCCTCTTTGAGACAGTAAGCAATTTGATATAGGTATACATGTTCAAACATGCAAAACATTACCATATGAGTCATGTTGTAGAAGAAGATGTAGACACCAAAGGAGAAAAGCATAGAAAAAAATACAGAAAGGGAAAAATAGTATGCTTCACTCTTCATTCAAACTCTATCATTTATTTCTCTGAATGTGAATAGCATTTTTCATCATGAGTCCTTTGGACTTATGTCTTAGATCATTGTACTGATGAGAATAGCTAACTCATTCATAGTTGATCATCATACAGTATTACTGTTACTGTGTGCAATGTTCTCCTGGTTCTGCTCACTTCACTTTATGTCAGTTCATATCAGTCTTTCCAAGTTTTTCTGAAATCCACTGGCTCATTATTTCTTGTAACATGGTAATAGTCCATTACAGTCATATACCACAACTTGTTCAGCCATTCCTCAACTGATAGGTATCCCTTCAATTTCCAGTTCTTTTCCACTACAAAAGAGCTGCTATAAATATTTTTGGGGGTACAAATTGGTTCCTTCCCTACCACCCCTTTATCTCTTTGGAATATAGACTTAGTAGTGGTATTGCTGGATCAAAGAGTATACATAGTTTAAAAATTCTTTGGGCACAATTCCAAATTACTTTTCCAGAATGGTTGGATCAGTTCAAACTCCATCAGCAGTGCATTAATGTCTCAATTTTCCCACATCCTTTCCAACATTTATTATTTTCCTTTTCTGTCATATTAACCCATCTGATAAGTATGAGATAGTACTTCAGAGTTGTTTTAATTTTCATTTCTCTGATTAATAGTGAGAGTATTTTTTCAAATGACTATAGATAGCATTGATTTATTCATCTGAAAACTGCCTTTTCCTATCCTTTGACAATTTATTATTTGGGGAATGACTTGTATTCTTATAAATTTGAATCAGTTCTTTATATATTTGAGAAATGAGCTTCTGTTTTTTCATCTGAAAAATGACAATAATAGTAATTTTACCACTTATTTCACCAGTAATTGTGAGGAAGTCAGTTTATAAACCTCGAATTGGTATGCAAGTATAAGGTACTGTTATTGACAAGTAGAGGAAAGGTAGTTTCCTTAGAGCAGAAAGTGACATTTGGAATTTTCAGCAGTTAATAGGAGCCCATGGGAAACCACATGAGAATCAAGATATTAAGCAATCATGCTGAAAGGCAGAAGGAAAGAAAAATGGGAACCTTATTAGGGAATATCAATGAATCCTGCTTCCAGTAGTGGTAATGTGAATGGCAGAAATTAAGAAAGTATTGAAAGAGCAAAGGGGAACTCTTCTATAAAAGTGAGTGGTTCTATAAGGATGAAGAACAGAAGCTCCAAGATGAGAATCAGTTACTTTGTGATTTATTCCTGTCTTGAGTTTGTCTGTGGCTGTATCCTTTGTGTCTGCTGACAGGCTATGTTGTTACAAATCAGTGGAAAAAAAAGCAAAAACATCTCTTCAGTGAGCTTTGGAGATCCTGTATTTCTTTTCCTAAGGTCCTTTCATTTTTGCTATACTTTGGCATCACCTCCTTTGATTGGTTGGTCCTCTTCCCAAGCTTTCATTCAGGTCCCCTGACCCCTGCTAGCTGCTTATTCTTTATTTTCACTTAGGGAAGTTCTGCATAGTCCCTAATATATGGTAGGCCTGGACAATTTTTTATTGGGTAAGGGGTTCTCAGCATTATTTCACCCTATTTATGGCACACAAGAAATAACTAGCTATCCAACTGTCTTGTTCATCATGATAATCTTTGACTTTTCATGGGCATCATTCTGTGGGTACACATTCTAATCTGGATTAGATTTTTAAAAGATAAATTTAGTGCCTTTGTGTTTTCTTTCTGTAATAGTTGAATAGAGGACAGAAATACATAACTGAGTAAGCATTCCATGTGTGTTTATATTTAGTTGTATTTTACATATAGTTATGTACACACATCTGCATTAGAAATAGACTATTTTCTGACATCAGTTCTGTACATCAGCAATATAGCAAAGTGCTCATGATTTGTGGCATTTTAGAAGCATTACTGGATACAAAGTTTGGATTTCTCAATTTTAATCTTACGTAAAGAACTGTTCTAATGATAGAAAAATTATAAGTAGTAATTGGCCACAAATAATCCACAGGGCATCTGCCCATGTTTGGCATAACATAAATGGTTTTGGTTTTTTTTTTTGGAGTTTAAGACTGAATTGGACCCTGTTATCTTTTAAAGAATAACAGCTTTCTTTCATTTTGCAGGTATAATCTGACTTATACTTGTAAAAAAAATAGTTTTGTTACTATTTTCTTTTAGGGGTCCTGTAAATAACTGCCCCTGTTAACCAAAGTTATGTATGTCTTCAGGTAGAGGGAGGGGTTGAAGAACTTTTAAATTTACAATAGAAAAATATTTTTTAGTTACTATGTTTTGAGGAATTCCAAGTATCTATAGTTTGTGTGTAAAAAGAGGAAACTATAGAAGACCATCTGAGGTAGAAGGATATGTTTTTAATAATTGGATTTAGTTAAAAACTAAACTTTTAAAAGCTTGATTATTGTTTCATCTCTGGTGCTTTAGGCATAGTGCATTCTCAAAAAATACTGATTATATTATATGACAATAATATTTTGTAAAAAAAATCAATTATCTTTGATAAAAAATCATGGCAATAACAATGTTTTTGTTATTTGTTAGTAAGATAAAACAAAATTGGAAACAAATGTTATGATTTATAGGTGACTTCTTTCTTTTTTCTTTTTTTAATTGATTTTTTTTGGTTTACTTTTAGTTTACAAGATTCAGTTCCACAATCCCTTGAGTTTCATATTTTCTCCCCTCCCTTCCCTCCACCCCCACCATGGCGGCATGCAATCAAGTATAGAATCTGCAAATACTTTCACATTGGACATTAGTCTAGTTGTAAAGAAGGATTGTAAATGGTGGAATGAACAATGGGAAAGAGCAAACAAAACCAAACATGGAAAAGAAAGAGAGCATGTAGTTTGCTTCAGTCTGCATTTAAACTCTGTTCTTTCTAGATCTCTCTCTGAATGTAGACATCTCCTTCCATCCTGAGTCTTTTAGAGTTATCTTATAACCTTGCGTTGCTGAGAAGTTTATCAAAGTTGGTCATCACACATATGTTGTGTCTGTCATTGTGTACAAATTTCTCCTGGTTCTGCTCTTCTCACTTAGCATCAGTTTGTATAAGTCTCTCCAGGGAAATATGAAGTCCGTCTGCTCCTCATTTCTTATAGCACAATAGTATTCCATTACATTCA
>CM053584.1:169995728-170015515 GCA_028627135.1 Pseudochirops cupreus
GTGTTATTTTCTTCAGTCAGGTTGTTGACTCTCTTTTCATGATTTTCTTGCATCATTCTTATTTCTCTTCCCAATTTTTCTTCCACTTCTCTCATTTGGTTTTCAAAATCCTTCTTAAGCTGATCTATGGCTTTTAGGCAGTCTTCATGTTTCTTGGAAGCTTTTGGTGTGGGAGTTCTGACTATGTTGTCTTCCTCCCATTCCAAGTTTTGATCCTTCTTATCCCCAAAGAAGGAATCTAGAGTTTGGTTGTTGTTCTTACTTTGCTTCCTTTGCCTGCTCATGATGGCCAGTCAATGATTTTTCAGCTCTGTGGAACTCTGCTTCCAGAGGGGAAAGCTCTGTCCCAAATCACTGGGGTTTTCCCAGCTGCTGGAGCTATTAGGAGGCTGCCATTTTTTTGCAGCCTCTACCAGCTTTGGTTCACTGAAAATGTACCCCAGGACTACCACCCAAGACCACGATCTGGATCCAGGCCGTTTGACGCAAGAGCACTTGGCCTCTGAATGATTGCTTGGCCTCCCTGCAGTCTGCAGGCCAGGAGCTCTGAAGCAGCTATGTGGAGGCGGCTGCAGGGGTGCGCTTCTGCTGCCTCCTTGCCCTGGAGGCAGTTTGGCCGGACCCGCATTTCTTCCCCAAGTTTAGCTGAGTTCCACTGACCTATCACTTTGTCCTTGTTTCTTATGGCTTGATAATTCTGGAAACTGCCACAGCTGCTGCTGATCCACTCTCCTGAAGCTCCAGCTGCGGCTCGCCTCAGCTCATCTGGCCACCCCTGGGGACACCGCAGTTTCAGGCTGGGCTGGTTTCAGCTCCCAGTGCTGAGATGGTCCCTTCTAGCAGAGCTGCCTTCAGCGGGAGGTATATTTGTGTGAGTTTTAGAGCTCTAAAATTTGTTTAGAGTCATATTTTATGGGTATTTGAGGTGGCTATTTGGGAGCTGCGATACCTTGCTACTCCTATGCCACCATCTTGACTCCGGCCCCTCGGAATGATTCCAGTTGTAAAGTAACTAATCACATGTATTCTCAGAAAATATGGCCAATCAGAAAAGTTTATCTGGTTGCATAATGGTTAATAAATGGGATTTATAAGATGTACTTATTTTGAATTAAAAATCATAGACACTTAACAAATATTGAACTTAATTTCAGGAAATTCTACTTATCCATGAAGAATCCATTTGATCCTTGCTCCTTTTTATACCTTTAACTTTTAGTACAAATAATGAGCTGATAAATTTTAAAAGTACTTATTAGCAAGATCAAATGAGGTTCTTATGAAGGTGGAAATAATTAAAATAACAGTCAGTGAAAAGCAGTTCCCACCCTCAAAACACTTTGAAAACACACAAAAAATGCAAAAAGAATAAAATGAAAAATGAAGTTTCTGCTTAATCCTGTTTTCTTCAAAGAAAGAAAACAGCATGATGATATTTTAGAACCCTGGGACATATCACTCTTATCATGCTGTTTTTCTTCTGGTAAAATAGAATTAATGGTCTAAAAGAAAAGCGCTTAAACTGATTAGGTTAGTAAGCAGGCAGGGCATATAAGTAAGGGTAGAGAAAATATATTCAGTTCTGTATGAAGCAAAATGTCACAGGGAGACATCTGATTTTATACCAAGTTTATACTGTGACAGAAAGATGCTAAGAGAATTATAATTTACATGAAGAGAATTATTTTTTGTTTTCCACGTTCAAAATGAACAACTTAATAGCAAAGACTGAATTATCTTGGATGGGTCACTTGGGTTGGAATTAGAATGGTTCAAAAAAACAGAGGAAAAAGCCTGAAATGATTTGGAATTTAAAAGAATGCTCCATCCCAGCTTTAGCATGTGTTGAAGGGAATTTGCTTAACAGAGGGAGCTGCTATTTTTAGACAATACATTTTATAAAATATCTAACTTAGAGAACTGTTTTTTAGTTAGAAAGGTAATTTATTTTATTGAATCCAAGACCCTAATTTTGAAGACATTAAGTGAAATCATATCAAGTTTTAGAAATAGACTCCTATTGACAAATATTGGTGTTTGACATGATAAATATAAAAAGCAAATAAATAGGTGGGAAATTAAGCCTAATAACCTATAAGTATGTAGTTGAAGAATTGTCAAGGATGAGAAAAACTCCTGTGAACTAGAGAAAATTATGTAAGAAAAGAGCAGGTAACCAATGAGGAGGAGGGAAGGGAAGGAGAGCTGCTACAAGTGGTGTGTTTAAAAGTATTACAAATGTTTGTTTGCAAAAATGCCACAAAATCCAAAAGTTTTAACTCTTTACTACTCAGTCAACAAGGAGAAATATCTGACTTTGTTATATTAGTCACTGGGAAAATAAAAGTTGCTTTAATTATTAAGTGAGATGAAACACATCTATTCTGTAAAGAAAAGGCTGCCTATAGTAAAATTCAGTAAAACAACCCAGAGAAGAGGTGAACACAAGCAATTACACAAATGGGAGGAAAATGATAAAAGTGAGCCATCAACCATGATTAAGCTCCACCAAAATGTGCATAGCTGCTTGTACTGCTCCTAATGAAAGGATTTCAAATTTTAAATCTAGGACATATCCCTTTTACTAGAGAGTTTGATTAGTTTAATACAATAATTCCTCCCAGCAATAATAGCTACCCAGCTGTTTAATATATCCCTTGAAAGTGTGTTATAAAATGAAATCAACTACACTGTGACCAGTTATTTTTGCTGGTGTATAATATTCATTGAAGTTCTAAAATGTCTATCATAGGTTAAAAGCAGATTATTGAAATTCATCCTATAAAATACTTTTGCCTTTGAGACTGAATTTAACAGTATGAAAATATCCTAAATCTTATGCTGGGGTGAAACAGTTTGAGAACACTCTCACTCTACAAACAAAAATACAATGGGAACAAGAGGTTCCAAGGACACTTCTCATTGACATCCTGTCAATACAACAATTTTGATGAGCAGGATACTCTCAGAAAAGCCTAGAAAGACTTACATGAGCTGATGCAAAGTGACAAAGTAACAGCAATATTGCAAGATAATCAATTGTAAGTGATTTAGCTATTCTCAGCAATACAATGATTCAAGACAATTTTGAAGGACTTATGACGAAAAATGCTATCCATCCCCAGTGAAAGAACTGACAGTGTCTGAATACAGATGGAAGCACACTTTTTTAAACTTTATTTTTCTGGAGGTTTTGTTTTTTATATTGCTTTGTTTTGTTTTATTTTTGGTCTATGTTTTCTTTCACAACATAACTATTTTCATGACTATACATGTATAATCTAAATTGAATTGCTTGCCTTCTCAATGAGAGGAAGTTAGGAGGGGGGAAGGGAGAAAATTTGGAACTCAACAATTTCAAAATGAATATTAAAAATTGTTTTTGCATGTAACTGGAGAAAAATAAAATACTAAACAAATAAAAAATAAATTTTTTATTTTACTCAGTATTGTTCACAAAACTTTCTATTCAACTTATTGAAGAATAAGGGAAGGAATTTCCTATTTAGCAAAGTAGATTATTCATATAACAATTTTATTCATAATCACAATAGCCCAATTAGTTGAGATGCCTGATAAGATATGATATATTGACAATTTTGGCACTTGTTAAAATTAAAGCAAATGCTCCCCTATCTCAAAATATATTACCTCTACTACCAAATCAATGCCTGGCATACTCAGAAAAATCTAACAACTGTTATGACCCTCATTATGGAGAAAGATTTTATTTTTAAATCTTGAAGCAGAGAAAAGATCTAACAGAATTAAAACAAAAACAAAGAGAACAAATACAGAAACAAAGTTTAACTGGCATTTATTACTATCAATAAAAATAATAACTGATATTAATATGGTATTCTAAAATTAGCAAACCAATTCATATAGCACATTTGGGCCTCATAGCAATCCTGAGAGGAAAGTGTTGGAGGTATTATCATAATTCTCATATTACTGATGAGGAAACTGAAGTAAACACAGTTAAGTAACTTGTCCAGAGTCACAATGCTAGTGTTTGAGTCTAGATTTGAACTCAGGAAGATAAGTCTTCCTGATTCCAAGCCCAGTGCTTTATCTACTGTACCACCTGGCTGCCCCTTCTGTCATATACTTTGGCTTTCTAGCAAAAGAATTTGTTGTTAATGCTTACTCTTAACATTTTGCCAAACCAATAGTCTCTCCCACCCCAAGCAACCCACACACATGCACACTAGTTTCAAAAGAACACAGAATGTATCTGACGACTTGCCTTCTCCCAGGGAGCTAAATTCAATTCAGGAATAAGTACTGACCACTGAACTCGATACATTAATAAGCTGGGACCCCTATCAGTGCAATAACCAGTTCACAAACTGAAAATAAGTACCATGTCTCAAATGCGTTACATCACACTTAACAAGACTGATTGTAAGAAGACTCCCTTCAGTACCTGAAAAAGCATAGCTGTAAATACACTGTCAGGTGCTTTACTTAGAAGATCTTTTTACACAGCAATTAGGTTCCCTGCCTCCCCCACCTCTTCTCCTTGCCTCACACCCACCTATCTGCTCCCACGGTGGATTTTTTTTTTGGCCCATATAACTCAAGAACAAGATAGGATTTTGTGATAAAGAGACCATTGTCTAAAAGCCCCAAGTTTCCTATGAGAGCTGTGCTTCAGTTTTCATATTTCATACACAGAAGACATTAATGGCAACCCTAAAAAATAAGAGACATCAAACAATCAAAGTTGGGCAAGTGAGAAGAGTGTCAGCAGCTTTGAGGAGTCCAAATGTTTTTCTTTCAGTTAAAGAACATATACTGTTCATTCTCAGCCAAAAGCAAGATCAATCAACCAATTAGCATTTATTAAGAACTTACTCTATGTGAAGCACCAGTCTAGGCACTATAGATACAAATTCAAAGAATGAAACGATCAACTCTCAGAGAGCTTACATTGCATTGGGGAGATAAGTATACATACATGTATATTTATGTATATTATATATACCACATATGTGAATATTATACATGTAAAGAGAATAAATATAAATAAGTGTAAGGTTAGAGTTATCTACAGAGGTATACTTGATCCAGAGCTGACTGTTAAATTTTCAGTGTGAGCATTTACACCTCAGAAATTGGCAAAAGCTACAAATAAGGGCTTAATTTGTTGTTGTTATTTTATTGTCTAGACTAAAGAAAATGATAGAGAAAATGTTAATAATGCAGATTGAAGGTATGTCAAGATTACATTTTATGACCAAGTGGTCTGTAGTTAAGTATTTACCAATAAAAGTACTAGCAATCAGATTAGTAAAGACTTCGTATAGAAGTTGGTGCTTGAACTGTATCTTGAATAAAGACAGGGATCTTATGAGGTAGAAATAAGCAAAGGGTAACATTTAAGGCATAGGGGATTGCCAGTAAAAGGCACAGAGATACAACAGACTACTGCATTTCAAGAACAGAAAGACAGTTTAGCTCAGCGGTTCTCAACCTGTGGGTTATGTTCAATTTGTAACAATGAAAATACATCCTGCATATCAGATAGATTCATAACAGTAGCAAAATTACAGTTAAGAAGTAGCAACGAAAATAATTTTATGGTTGGGGGTCACCACAACATGAGGAACTGTATTAAAGGGTCACAGCATTAGGAAGGTTGAGAACCACTGGTTTAGCTGGATTGAAGAATGCAGGAAGGAGAGTAAAGTATAATGGGGCTGGAAAGATAGTTTGGGGACAGGTAGTGAAAAGTTTTAAAAGCTAAAGAAAGGAGTTCTCTTTTACTCAAGAGGCAAGAAGAAATTGCTGGAGATAACTGAGTTGGGGAATGCTATGGTCAAATAAGAACTTAAGGAAAATCTTTTTAGCAGCTGTATAGAGTCTGTGGAATGGAAAAGGGAGAGATTTGACTATAGGGAAACCAATTAGGAGGTCCTTGAGTAATCTAGGTGAAGGTAATAGGGGCCTGAACAAAAGTAGACTGCAGATCATGAAGAGATTAAATGAAGGTATATGAATTAGCAATTGGCATCTGAATTAAAGGAAAAAAAGAGAAAACAATAGAAGTAGATTGTTTTAATTACAGATCATGTGTTGATCACATAACTATCTCACCATCTTACTCTCTTTAAAGAAGGAGATGGGCAAAGAATGAGAAAAAAAGTATAACAATATGTGATGGAGAGTAATACACAATTAACCATCATAACTATGAATGTAAAGGGATGAACTTACATGCAAAAAAAGAGGCTAGCAGAATAGAAATGAAAATAGCATTCAACATTATGTTATTTACAAGAAACACATGTGAAATAAAGATTTACAGAGCTAAAATGAGGAGAAGCTGAATTTCTTATGCTTTAGTCAAATTAAAAAAATATATGAATAGCAATCATGACCTCAGATAAGACAATAGTAAAAATAGAGGTGGTTAAAGGAGACAGAGAAATTACATTATTTTTAAATGTAATTCATAGAAAATGAAATAATTTCAAATTATACATGTGCATGTGTGTATGTGCACTGAATAGCATGGCATCTAAGTACTTAAAGGATTGTAACTACAGGAAGAAACAGTTGACAAAACTATAATATTTGGGGATCTCACTTTGTACTCCATTTTAGACCCAGACAATGCTAACAAAAAGATAAGAAAGAAGTTAGGGACTTTCACAGAACTTTTAAAAAGTTGATTATGTTAGATCTCTGGTAATTACTAAATAGGAATAGAAGGAAGTGTACATAATACTCAGCAGTTTATAGTACCTTTATAGAAACTGACCAAAAGCTAGGTATAAAAACCTGATAAAGAAATAAAAAAATAGTAACCCTCTACAAACTACAATGTAACAAAATTACAATCAATAAGTGACCAGGAAGGAGGGAGGGGAGAGACTCCAGTTGAAGTGGGAGTAAATTATTTAAACATTCTGCATCAAAGAACAAAACACAGGAGAAATAAGTAATTTAATCAAAGGAAATGACAAATGGGTTAACAAACTAAAACTTTTTAGATGTAGCTAAAATACTTCTGGAAAGAAAACATATTCCTCTAAACATATTCTTCTCCCCCCACACACACACAACAAAGAGAGAGAGAGAGAGAGAGAGAGAGAGAGAGAGAGAGAGAGAGAGAGAGAGAATGAGAACAATAAGAGTTCTATGGGCTGGGAGTGAAATAATAAAATAGATTAATTATTAACTTGTCTGAGAAAAAAATGAAAACCAACTTACCAACATCAAAAATGGAAAAAAGAATATGTGAAAAATAAAAAGTAAAGGGAAATGTTAAAAATTATTTTAATAGGATCAAAGATTTAGAGCTAGAAGAGACCTTAAAGACCAAATCCAACTCTCTCATTGTATTGAGGCAGAAACTGAAACACAGTACAAGTAAGTGACTTGCTAAGCCACACAGCTAATAATTGCCAATGTCAGCATCTGAACTTAGGACTTTATGAATCCAAGGTTAGCACACTATCCAATATACTAAGTAGTTGCTTCTATATGCCCCCAAAAGTGATGGGGAAAAAATTGATGGGTAATAACAAAAATATAAAATATTCATATTAAAAATAAAAGAAAAGGAGGATTTAAATAATCCAGTCTCAGAAAATTAAAATAAGGCATATATGGACTCTCAAAGAAAAAAGATCAGTTGGTTGTACTGGTGAATCTTAAAAAAAAAAAAACACTCAAAATTAATTCCAATATTATGTAAATTGTTAGCAAAAACAGAAAAAGGAGGGATCCTACAAAATTCCTTTCATGATAAAACTGTGATCTTGATACCTAAGCCAGACAAAGAGAAAACAGAAAAAAAAAAATCATAGAACAATATTTACAATGAACATACATACAAAAAATATCAATTCAATACCAGGGAGAAAGGCTACAGTAATACACTTTTTTAAAAACAATAAATACACTAGGACCAGATTGGGTTTGTACGAGGAATTCAAGGTTGATTCAATACTAAGGAAACCATAAACATAATAAATCAAATACAACATCATAAACAAAGATAAAAATCATGTCATTATATCAATAGGCAAGACAAAAATTTTTTGCAAAATACATGTATTTCAATTTAAAACATTAAATAGCAAAGGAATAAATAGACCTTACTTTAGTATGCTGTCATAATTATCTAAAACTAAGAATCATTATTTTATGTAATGGAGAAATGTTAGAGACCTTTACAAAAAAATCAGGGGTAAAGCAAGAATGTTTTTTATCAGCACTATTATTTAGTATCATTCTAGAAACTATGCTTGCTTTTTTACATAACAATGAGAAGGAAAAGAAGTCAAGGAAATAAGCATAGGCAAAGAAAAAGCTAAATTACTTCATTTTGAAGATTATATGATGCTCTGGGGGGGGAGGGGTTTAACCCTAAAAATTGAACTAAAATTTATTGCGGGAAAAGTATTAATAGGTAACATTTATATAGTGCCTAATGTGTCCTAGGGACTATTCTAAGTGCTTTACAAATATTATATAATTTATTATTTCTATTTTATAGTTGTGGAAACTGATGCAGGCAAAGGTGAAATTACTTGCCAAAGTAAGTAACTGAGGCTGGATTTAAACTCTGGTCTTCCTGTCTCTAAGCCCAGCACACTAGCCACTATAAATAGGATCGGAGGAATTAAAAAGCACAATTTTGATCATATAATATTGAAAACCAATATGACAATTAGAAGAAAACTGGAAAATAAATCAACAATCAAAATAAAACAAGTTTCTCTGATAAAGTCTTATATCCAAATGTCTAGAGAATTGATTCAAATAAAAATGAACAAGAGTCATTTCCCCATCAGATACATGTTCAAAAGTTAGGAACAATTAGTTCTCAAAAGAAGAAAAGCATATTATCAACAACCACATGAAGGAACTATTCCAAATAGGTAAGAGAATTGTAAATTAAAATAACTTTGATGTTCTGACTCATACCCACCAAACTGTCAAAGATGAAAAAATGGAAAATGACAATTGGTGTAGGCTATGTAAGAATATCCAATAAAACTAATATCTTGTTGGTGAAACTATTCATTGGATCATCCATTCTGGAAAGCAATTTGAAACTATACCCAAAGAGTCACTAAACTATGCATACCCTTTTATTTGGTCATACTACTATTAAGTTCATAACCCAAAAGTATAAAAGAAGGAAAACACTCACAGAAGCATTTTGTTGTTGTTGTTGTACCAAAGCACTGAAAACTAAGAAAGTACGTGGCTGGCAGTGAATTAACAAATTATGGCTTATGAATGCAATGGAATGTTACTGCTGTACTTTTGTAAGAAATGAAAAAAGAGACAGAGAGAAAGCTAGAAAGACAGTGTGGATGGATGCTGGGTGAGGTAAGCAGAAAAAACTATTTTGTGTGATTTGTACAACAAAAGAAAACAACTTTGAAAGACTTAAATGCAGCTTATTTGTTATGAGGACATTTTTTTTAACTAGGAGGAGGACCTCAGGAGGATATAGGGTTATCAGTAGTGATGCAAAAAAGTAATGATAACAGAAATGAAGCATTTTAATGTACAGAACAAAAGAATGTTCAGAAGGAAATGGACAGTTGGAATTAAAATAATTAATTTATTATATATTTTAAACACTGTACATAATAGTAAGTTGTAATCTGTCTGTGTGTTACTGTTCTTCTACATAGAAAAATGCTCATATCTCTTAGTCTTTGTCAAATTCAGAATAACAAAAAGTTGTTTTTTAAAAATTCAAAGAATAAGCTAACAACATAGCATGAAGCCTCAAGAATACTTGGATTCAACGAATACTGTAGACTTGATTCAGAACATGAAACTTCTTTCCCTAGGATAAATTGTACTACAAGCATATAAATAATATAGCAGCTTCACTTCGCTGTTCTATTATCACATATAATCAAAGAAAGGCATAGTATAAGTGTCCCCACTCAACCATTCAAAAAGAATGATAAATCTTGAACCCCTACCCTTCTAGCAATAATTGTTAAAGCTGTATTTCCTATAAGTGGTAATATAGATTTCAATAACCTACAAACCTGGTTGATTTATAGGCAAGATATAATAATTACCTTCAAATATTTTCTTTTCAAGGTTTGCATGTCATAGCAGAAAATATTTCATGCTCGTTTGATTTGTTACTACTGAAAAATAGTTTAGATTTATAAACAAAAGAAAATCCAGAAAGGAGACAACATCTTAGAAGAGATTGTGGTCAACAATGTCAAATGTTGCAGAGAAGGAAATAAAGTCAAGAACAAGGTAATGTCTTAAGAAAGTACTGAAGAGTAAAAGGATTAGAGCTCAGTAAGTCAGTCAAAAAATATTTAAGCATTTCTTATGTTCCAGGCACTATGCTAAGTTCTGGAGATGCAAGAAAAGGTAAAAAATTAGCTTTAAAAGAGCTAATATTCTCATCAGAGAGACAACATGAAAATAAGTAGGTAATTACAAGACAGAATAGATGAAAAATAACCTGAATGTGGAATGAAAGGCCCCAGCAGAAAGCCTCTAAGTTGAGTCAGGGAAACTACGGTAGAAGACAAAGCATTCATTACAAACATTTGAAAAAGCCATTGCAAAGACAAAGAGAGCATGAGAGCAAAGGAAATGGAGACACCAATTGTATGTGCCCTGCTCAAGGAGTTTAGCCATGAAAGAGAAGAGAGAGAGACAGGATGATAGAGGTCACAATGAAAAATGAAGAATGGCTTTGAGAATAGGTTTGAGATGGAAGAAACACAAGACAAGACCAAGTAGATGGCCCAGAAAACACAGAACCCATCACATAGAAAAGGACTTCCTGACTCAAATATCAGAAAAAAAGTACCCAGAAAGCGATATCTACTGCAAGAGGCCAAATCTGATGTCCCAAATTTTAATGCCCTTCTGCCCCCCAAATTACTTTAATATTGTGTGAATATTTCAAGTGATTTTTTTAGAAAAAATATTCTGCTTCCTCCCAAGTAGAATGTAAACAGGGGGCAGGAATCCTCGAAGGGGTTTTACATCCATAACAGCTACAATACCTAACAATTAGTAGGTAATGAATAAATACTAGGAGAATGAAGGAATGAATGGACAGATGGATGGATGGATGAATAGGTAAGAAAATTAATATTGAGGAGCTGGCAAGAAACAAAGGATAATACGATTTATTGACAATCCCAAGCATGAGAACAACACTTAAGTGTGCTAGTACAACTTTCACACACCATCTACAACTGAGCTAATTATTTTCTAGCACTTTCCTGAGTAGTCTGCAAACTCTGCTGGATGCATCCAACAACTGCAAAATCTGAGACTTTTCTTCGATCTCAAATGGAATGGTCTCTGGAGAAAAACAGTACTACAGAATTTAAGTGAGAGGAAGAAATAGCATTTCTTCTTTATGCCTATTTCACTAGCCATTAGATGATTTCTTCCTATGGGAACAACAGTGTTCTGGAAGCTAAAAGGAAAAGAACTCTCAAATTAACCTTAATTAGAGGTTAAAACATTCTACTTTGAGTGCAAGCTCTTAGGGTAGGGACTTTATCTTTGTAGTGCTTTGTACAGTGTTTAGCTCCTTAGAACAGTTCAAAAGAGAGAGTACTAAACTATCACCTTAAATCCCAGATATTTATTTAAGCTGAATGCTACATTTAAAGTACTCATAAACACAGTGACTCCTTGGGAGGTCAAAAATTCATCCATGAGATATTTTTTTCCAACTCTGCTAGTGACTAATGCTCAAAGTGTTTTAAAACACCAGATAATTTTTGATTATCTATTTCATGAATTATACATGACAAGTCATAAAATCTTGGAACTATAAGGGACCTTTGAGATCATCTATTATAATCCTCTTCTTTTAACTATGCCAAAGAACTATAAAACTGTGCTCAACCTTTCATCCAGCAATACCACTTCTCGGTCTGTATCCCAAAGAGATAATAAAAAGGGAAAAGGACTCGCATATACAAAAATATACATAGCAACTCTTTTTGTGGTAGCAAAAAATTGGAAATTGAGGGGATGCCTATCAGTTGGGGAATGACTGAACAAGTTGTGGTAATATGAATGTAATGGAATACTATTGTACTATAAGAAATGATGAGCAGGTGAATTTCAGAAAAACCTGGTAAGAGTTACATAAACTGATGTTGAGTGAAGTGATCAGAACCGGGAGAACATTGTACACAGTAACAGCATTTTGCGATGATCAACCACAATAGACTTAACTCTTTTCAGCAATATAATGATCCAACACAATTCCAAAAGACTCATGATGGAAAATTCTATCCACATCCAAAGAAAGAACTACAGAGTCTGAGTTTAAATCAAGGCATGCTATTTTCACTTTTTGTTGTTTTTTGTTTTTTTCTTTCTCATGGTTTTTCCCTTTTGTTCTGATTCTTCTTCCACAATATGACTAATGTGGAAATAAAATTAACATGATTGTAGTATTACGTATAACCCATATCAAATTGCTTGATTTCTTGGGGAAGGGAATGGGGGAAAGGAAGCAGAAAAATTTGGAACTCAAAATCTTACAAAAATGAATATTGAAAACTATGTTTACATATAATTGAAAAAAATAAAATACTATTAAGTTGGAAAATATAAAAATAATCCCTTCTCTACAGAAAAAAATATAAAATAAATTATGAGTTGTTCCATTTTTTAAAATCCTCTTCTTTTAGGGATGAGAAACAGACCCAGAAAGACGAAGTAATTTGGCATGGTGGACAATCTAAGCCTAGAGCAGAAATATCCCAATTTCTATCCCCATTGTCTTCTAATACACCATTACCTATCATTTGATTTTCATGAGGGCTCACCCAGCACTCTAATGGCCATCTAACCCTCTTCCTACTGATCACTCCCCCCAAATTCCATCTTTCATATATATGTTAGTGATTCTTTTGTTAAAACAAAAATATAATTAGCCTAAGCAGAAAATTAGAAAGTAAAGTTGACTCAAAAACTGTGTGTGTGTGTGTGTGTGTGTGTGTGTGTGTGTGTGTGTAACCTTGGAACACATAGACTTAAGTATGTGCCTTCCTTGATTAAATGCCATAACTGCTCACTTCACAAATCATAATGGCCAACAATAATAAAAACATAATAATACCTAAAACATATTTAACATTTCAATGCTTGAAAAATGCTTTACATGTCTTATCACTTAAACCGACTAATCACTTTAAGCTCTTCCTTCCCTCTTAGGCCATTACTCCTATTTCTCTAGATGAGAAACAACATAGTAATAGTAATACGACCCACAGTTCTAGAAAAGATAAACATACACATATACATCCATCCCATGGTTAAAATTAAATTCTATAACTACAATGCTTCTTGGACTATCCAAGGATTTTAGTTAGTGCCATTTTAACTGTTATGTTATGTCACATGAATAATAAAAAAGTTAACTTCACATTCTGAGTATTCTAAATGTGAGGGACAGCTAGAAATTTTTCCAGAAACAATACAGGCCAATGAATTTTTAAATATACTGCAATGGCAAAAACATGAGATTTAAAGTTGGTGTAACTAAGTTAAAATCTCATTTCTGCTACTTACTGCCTGTGTAACTGTGGTCATGTCACTTATTTCCTCTGGAACTCAGTTTCTTCCTCTGTAAAATGAGGGCTCTGGTTTATTAGGTGATTTTAAAATTCTATTACAGATCTAAATACTATGATACTAATCTTGTGTCATAAACCAAAGGGTACCGGTTTACCTGGATTTCTCTAGAACAATTTCTTATAAAGGTAAATTAAATTCCCTGAGAAACGGAAAGTGATTTAGAAACAATCTCAGGAAATTAGGATACTGAGTACAATAACTTAGTAACTGACCTTCAATTCTTTGTCATGATAAAGGTATTTTATCTACCTTATATCATATCCATCAGCATTAAATTATTTGGAAGTTGCATCAGAGAGAATACTCTACAGTAACAAAAAGATGACAAGACTATCTCTGCTAGCAGAATGGACAAAATCCAGATAAATTCTCTGATAAAACTAATCAGTCAAGTGAATATATATGTAATCATTAAAGCAAATCTTTAAAGCAAGATTCTGCAGGAAACAGATAATTTTTTATTAATCAGATAGATTGAATAAAAATGATTGCTTCAATGGTTCAACTTCCTACCAAGATGTTCATGAACCTAAAAAATCACCATGACAAACAAATAAGAAAGTGGTTTTGAGTCCTAGACTCCTAGACTATAGAAGTATTGGAAAAACAAGTCACAAGGAAATAAATTCCAACCTGTAACTTTGTTGTTGATACCAAGGTCTAAGGTTATGGCCAGCTCTAAATCTCCATAATTATTAAGAAATATATTGTTTCTAAAGCAAAAATAGACAAAAATTTCTAGGGGAAGCTGGCAATGGGATAAGTAATACATACCTGCTTTACAAAAATTATTCTAAACATACCAAGAAGTATATTTATTCCTGTCTTGGCCTGTATAAAAGGGGCTATATAAAATGTGTTTGTTTAGCATGGAAGTATTCCAATCCACTGTCTGCTAAGTAAAGGCACTAAGGAGACAAAAATATGTGGCAGGCTACTCTGAATTATAAAAGGTCAGTCCTCACTAGGAGCTAACAATATGACCTTGAACAACTCACTTAATCCCTCTAGGTCTCATCTGTAAAATGTGAGGCTGGACTTTTCCTCTAAACTCTCTTTTAGTTCTACACCTCTAATAGAATAAAACACATACTATAAACTAAAATACATACATATGTGTGTATATATATATATATATGTATATATATATATATATATATATATACATATAAAGATATACATATATAAATTCCTTGAAAGTGTTATATAAAGAACAGGAATTCAGAGAATGAAAAGGTCAGTTTAGCAATAAGTGTCTCCTATGCATAGAATAGTTGATGCAGCAGAAAGACCTCCAGGCCTGGAGTCAGTAAGACTCATCTTACTGAGTTCAAATCCTGCCTCAAACACTTGCTATATGACTCTGACCTCTAAGAGTTGGCTATGACAGAAACAACAAATGCATAGTTTACTATACCAGGCAATGAGGATACAAAGGCAAAGTGAAACCCACCCTGCCCTCAAGGAGGTACAACAGGGAAATAGATTAGTAAATATAAAGCATGTACAAAGTAATGAAACATAATTTTAAGAGTCAGAAAACACTAAGAATTAGGGAGAAGAGAGAGGAGAGACCAGAAAAGAAGACAGTACCTGGTCTGTGGGAGTGAACAAGAGACATTTTCTAAGAAAAGGTGACCTTTGAACTGGGCCTCAAAGGATTAGGGGAGGGGGAGGTATAATGTATCCTGATCCCTTTTAGTGAATGTCTGTCTTTTACAAAGATAACAAGGAAAGATTTGATCCATTTTGTCATCACAGTCAAGGATGTCACTAACGATAAATATTCGTTGAATTACTCCCATGAAAACACAACCGAGGTGACAAGCCATGCCAGGTTATGGGAAATACTGGAGCCAAGCTCTTTACAAAAGTCATCTGTTCCAGACCCAGTACTCTGAAGTTCATAAACCCTAATTTGCCAAGATAGAGCACTTGTCAACCCTTCCTTGAAAGATATTCAGGCCAAAGGTCATGGGATGCCTTGGCAAGGCATTCTAGTAATTTAATCACCAATGCAGTTTTCTTAATGTCTTCTTTTGCTTTAATTGACCTGTCTTTTTGTAACTCCTTCACATTTCCTGTTGTTCTGTCATGGAGTAAAATAAAGAATCAATCATTTTGTTTGACTGTTTTTCCTAGTTACAGGGAAGGTCTCCATGACTGTATGGGGGAGAAAGGAGTACATCCAGAAATGACAAAGGACTGTAATGTTAAAACAAAAGGCATCCTTCTCAGTGAGGGTTGGGTGAGGAGGGAAGAAGGGAGAGAATTTAGAACTCAAAAGTTTTAAAAACAAATGTTAAAAACTGTTTTTACATGCAACTGGGAAAAAAGATATACAGGCAATAGGGTAGAGAAATCTATCTTGCTCTACAAGAAAGTAAGGAGGAAGAGGATGAGGGGGGTGATAGAAGGGAGAGCAGACTGGGGGAAGGGGTAATCAGAATACATGCCATCTTGGGGTGGGGGGAGAGGAGAGAGATAGGGAGAAAGTTTGGAACTCAAAATCCTGGGGAAATGAATGCTGAAAACTAAAAATAAATAAATTAAGTACTAAAAAAGGCATGAATAAGACATTTTTAAAGAACCAATCAACCAACCAAGTAAGTATATATTTGTAGTCTCTCTCATTTAGCACTGTTAGACTATTATTACATTGCCTTAGTGGGATATTGTCTCTGTCCTTGGGACAAGTTATTAAATAACTATTTCTATATGTGACTATAGTTAAATTATTCCACCATCTAAAACCTCTATTTCATTCTAATTAAATAACTATTTACACATGTGAATGTAGTTACTAAGTCTATTATACAATTCTCAATAGTCTTGAGACAATAACCATAGATACACACACAATCAAGAAAAACTAGATGTATGACCTTAAACAACTTCCTTCTCTCTGGTTTCATTTTTCTCATCTGTAAAATAAGGGGTACAGTTTAAACCCAGGGCCTTAAGGTCACAGTTCCCCACCCCCCGGACTATATTTAATTTCCCTTCTAGCTCTAGATTTCTACCACTTCATTCAAAAGCTTCAATAATCAATACATCCTGGATCTGTAAGGATAACCTTTCTGTAATTTCTGGAGGCAATTACCTGATTTTAAATCGCTATCACAAATATCTTCCTTTCAATATAACCAATCTGCATGACATAGTCATTTGTTCAGTTTTTTTATAGGCATATTGTTGATAGAATTCATCAAGATGTCACTTTTGAAAGAACTTTCGAATTCCACTCTTGGATCTTAGTTATGTAATAGGCTCTGTCTAGAGAGAAAGCATTGTGGTTACATTATAACAAGTCCAGTGCTGTATACTCTTTGTCAGCTTCTGCCACTGCTTTGGGAAGTGAGAACCACTTGTTGCAGATTTTGGTGTGAATTTCTCCACAGCTCCTTTCAGTGAGGAGCCTTTTGTAACATTGTTAAGAGTGTTTTAGACACTTTCTAGATCCATCATGGTTCATTTTACCATGCCGAAAAGTGAGTTAAGAATGGTACAATGTAGGTATTAATTGTTCTAAATATATTCTTCCCATTAAGCTTTAAATTCAGAATACCACTCAGTTTCTTGGAACACTCAACCTCAGTTTTCTCCTTGATAGCCTTATGCTCAATGTGTCTTATATTGAGAAGAACAAGTTATATATGATCATTGCCTTTATCCGTTGGTTCAGTTTGATTTCTGAATTCAACCTCCAAGCCTTTAGTCTCTTCTTCCCAGATCACATGAAAAACTGCATATTTATTAAGTCCAAACAACATTTTGATATTATTTGTACAAAGTTCACATCTGACAAAGCAGCTATTTAATGGGCTTTTCAGCAGAGCCATATTGCTTGATGCCATCCATGTACATTGACTAACTCCCTCTTTGATTTTGAAAGCCATGCTCAGTTCTATTCACAAATGATAATGGGTGTCAGGCTAAGCCAAACCACAAAGAGTTTAAAATGCCACATTTTAAAAATCAATTTTCTTGATATTATTGTATTGGTAGATTCTGGTAAATAACAATTTTCAATGTGAACATCAACAACACTCAGATTGTAACTATGTATGGATCTTATATGTAGTAGATATTTAAGTTATGAATGACAAAAGCTCTGAAACAATAAAGGAGGCATGAATGTTAAAACATTTTCAAGTGGCCCTTTAATAATCCCCAAACCTACACGCCAGGTTCCACGTTAAAGCCATGGGACTTTGTCGCACACATTTTGCTCCTTGGGGAAAATATTAGTTTTTTGATACATGTTGATTTTTGAGCAATATAAGCTGTGAATACTTTGTATGAAGTATAGAAAAATATATCTGGCCAGTATTTCAAGAGGTTCCTTGTGTTCTCATCTCTGAGTAATACATATGTGGTGTTTTCGGTTAAGAAAGATGAGATCAAGCTTGCATCAGAGAGGAAGCTCGTTAAGTATTTTGCTAATAATTCATGTACCACTGTGATGCACTTGAGTTAAATATCATGGAGTTTATCTGAAGCTACTACTTCCCAGTTTTGTAGAGAAGCTAGAATGCAAGTCATATTCTCTGATATAACCATTCTGTCTTTATATTAACAATAAGCAAGCTTTCTTCTTTGTATTTACTCCAGCTTCAGCTTTTGTTGTATTGTATTTCTTTTGACCATTATAGATGACCAGAAATTTTCCTCATCTTTCTACTTTGTATTGATATAGTGGAGAGTATGCAGGATCCAGAGTCTAGAAGATCTGAGTTCAAATCCAGCCTCAGACATTTACTCTGACCCTGGGCAAGTCTTACCTCTGTTTGTCTCAGTTTCTTCAACTGTAAAATGGGGAAAATAATAGCACCTACTTTGTAAGGATCAAATGAGATAATATTTGTAAAATAATTTAGCACAGTGCCTAGAATATAGTAGGCACTAAATAAATCTAATAGCTAGATAGTAATGTAATTTTTCAATGCCTCTGAATATATCTTCCAAAGCTCTCTGAAGTCATTTCTGCCATGGTGGTGTTTGACATGACTTTAGGGGCATAGCATGATAGTTTCATCTTTGCTACCATATTGTGCTAACTATTACATGAAGATCCTGAAATTTTTCACACATTCTGGAAAATACTGTATGATGTAATTTATTTATGATGATTACAACAGATAATTGACTTGTGAAAATTATTCCGTTACACTAAAACTGGTTCACTAGTTGGATTCTTGCTGTCAACTTTTTAAAAAATAGTTTGGAATTCTAGTTTAAGTATATTCATCCCCCTTTCATGATCATCTGAAATGTTGGTGCTATTTTTACTCTCCATTTAGTTATTAGCTATAATTTCTGAAATTTGTGTTACATAAGGATTTTCAATTATCTCATGGTCTTCAACAATTCTTTCTTAAGATTTTAGTAGTTTATCAATTTATATCTTGTTTTATATACTTTATGTTTTAAGATGAAGTTTATTACAAATATTTAGATATTTATTATATATTATATGGAACATAACATGTTTAATATGATTTATGTGTATTATATGTTACACATAAGATTATGTTATATATAAGTGTATGTCATCTATATGTGTATGTGCATATGTGTATGTGTATATGAATTGTCCTTTAGTATTTGGTGTGACTTAGAACTGAGGACACCCTTAACAAAAAAGTCACCTATAACTGGAATATAGTATGGCAGAAACTGGGCATAAACCATCATCTAATGCCATATACCAAAATCAAGTCTAAATGGGTGCACAATCTAGGTATAAAGGCTGATACTGTAAGCAATCTGGGGAAACAAGGAATAGTTTTCCTGTCAGATATATGGAGTAGGAAAGACTTTATAACCAAACAAGAGTTAGATAGCATTATAAAATGCAAAATGGATAATCATGATTACATTAAATTTGAAAAGTTTCTGTACAAACAAAGCCAATGTAACCAAGATTAAGAGGGAAGTGGGAAATTGGGAAAGAATTTTTACAGCCAGGGTCTCTGATAAAGGCCTCATTTCTAAAATATTCAGAGAATTGAGTCAAATTGATAAGAATACAAGTCATTCTCCAATTGATAAATGGTCAAAGGATATAAACAGGCAATTTTCAGAGGTAGAAATTAAAGATATCTATAAGCATATGAAAAAATGCTCTAAATCACTATTGATTCGAGAAATGCAAA
>CM053584.1:170016015-170045314 GCA_028627135.1 Pseudochirops cupreus
GCCTGTCTTTAATTACTTGTCCTTCCAGTGGGGGTGGGTGACGAAGGAGGAAGGGAAAGAATCTAGAATTTAAAGTTCTATATTCAAATGTTAAAAATATGTATGTATATCTATATACTATTATTATTATTATTATTATTATTATTAACTAAATCCAACTGGGAATTAAGATACACAGGCACTGTGATAGGGAGATCCATCCTGCCCTACTGGAAAGTCAGAGGGGTAAGGGGAAGGACATAGGAGAGAGCAGATTGGGGGAGGGGTTATATAGTGGGATGGCTGTTTTGAGGTGTTGGGTAGGGGAGGGATGGGGAGAAAATTTGTAGCTCAAAATCTCGTGGAAATGAATGATGTAAACAAAAAAATTAATTAATTAATTAAAAGAAAACAATTGGAATCATTCCCACTTATATCCTTACATGCTGCCAACACCCATCCATTTAAGGCAGTTGTAGTAAATTACAGGAAAAGATTGGAATGGTGAGATTTTTTTTTCCCCTGGTGACTTAATTAGTAAGTTTTTAGGATTTTTCAAAATTGTCTTACACATTGCCACTATTGGTCCAATGAAAGTTATTACTGGAAGTTTTCTTAGCCTACACTTCATATACTTCAAAAAAGTATGCAGTGGTACTTTTGTTAACTCCTCTGACATCATATGAATTTCATTAAATTCTAGCACTTGCAAAGAATTGACCTCATAGATAGGTAGAAGAGGTGGCTACTTAGATGTTGGATTTGATGGTTGAAAGACAGACCCCGTAACCCTTCTCCCTGAAAAAAAAAAAACAACCAGTTCCTCATCAATGTATGAAATTTTGCTATTACTGTTGTTCCTTTGTGGTAATTGCTGTCCTTTCCGGGCAGCTAGCCTTAGGAAAGGTTTAGATTATGAAAATTTTTTTTTATATTTGCCTTTGAAATATATAGTGAGTTATCCTTAGGTTGTTAAAATTATTTTACACTCTCTAAGGTCACAAAGAAGTGTATTATAGAGAGATAAGAGCATTCAGTGTAGTCTTGGTCTTAGTAGAGTAGGTTTTAATCTCTGCTATGTAGCTACCTTGCCATGTGAATCATAGAAAGTCATTTTTATCTCCTATTTAAAATTTGGAGACTGGACCACATCACCTTTAATCTTTCTAGCCCATGAGTCTAGAATGGATGATGGGAGGAGAAATATGTTAAGTATGTGATAGGTAGATAGGGAGGATGCTAGCCTCAATTTCAAAAAGTTGCAATAGATTATGTGAACATGAATAATAGTTGATTTATAAATACTTTCTCAAAATTACATGTACTACCTGTGAATAATAATAATAATAATAATGATAAAACAGCATTTAGTATTTTAAATAAGTACTTAAATAGTACTTATTATTAAATAATAAATTTAGATTTTAAATAGTATGTGCCACATACTATGCTAAATGCTTTACAAGTATTATCTCTTATGATTCTCACAACAATCCTGTGAGACTGTTATTTTTTGTTTGAGGAAATGGAGCCAACAGAAGCTAAGTAATTTGCTCATGGTCAAACCTAAGTTAAGTGTTTGAGGCCCAATTTGAACTCAGTCATTCCTGAAACAGAATATGAGTGACTCTATCTATTATGCTACCTTGCTGTGACTGTGATGTTGCTAAAATATTTACTTAAAATAGGTTTAAATCTTGAATTCATGGTAGTGAATCCAGCTCATTTGTAAGTAGAAGAAGTAGGGTTATTATAGTAATGACATAATTGAATCAGTGTCATTTTCTACATAAAACTTGAGAAGTTACAATTAGGACTCTATAGAATTTTGAAAATAAAGCAGGGAAACTAAATAAAACATTTATTTTAGGTCAAGATACATTGCTGATTTTGAGCGTTTAGGGGTCTTATTATCTGTTGGGACTTTTAATAAAAAAGACTAAGTAATATGCCCTGGAATATAAAGACTTTCAGTTAGAGGCTATACAGGGGAATTGATGTAACAGAAAAAGGACTAGATTAAACCCTGAGTTCTACTTTAGCCTTTGTCACTTAGCTTATCTGAGCCTGTTCCTTCATCTTTATCTATAAAAGGGGGGATGGTACTTGAATGCTGTATCTTATTAAGACCAAATGAGATGTATATGAAAATGCTTTGCAACCTTAAAATTCCATATAAATACCAGATATTAATACCTATTATCTCATGATACTCAATTTTTTTTCCTATGGAGTTCAGATAAAAATGGTCCTGCAACAAGTTGCTTAACTACTAGTTTTTGATATTTAATGTCTGGTCAACTCTTATGCAGGTAGATAAAATAACTTTTTAATATAGTTGTATAAAAAGTATTGGAATGCAAACTTTTCTTCCGTAAAACTCATACCTGCAAACATCTTTGGGGGCAATTCCTATGGCAGATAGGACAATGAAGATCCATTCTTCTTTATCCTATTCCCACATGGTTTTCATTTCTTCTATTAGGCATCTGTATTTTGAAAGCTTTTTGTTCTTCTTAGCTTAGAAATTAGGAGTATGGTGATATCTATAAAAAACATTATTTTTGAAAACATTTATGGGTTTTATGGCCAGGCAGTTGTGGCCAATAGTTGATATTTTATTTTGTTTTTACTTAGGAAGTAGGTATCTGATAAAAATTAATGGGAAAATTGGAAGGCAATTTGACAGCAATAAGACTGGACCAACATCTTGCACCAACATTCTACTATGAATTCAAGATGGATATATTACTTGCTATTAAAAATTAGAAGAGAAACAGATCATATAGCATTCAAAGATGTAGGAGATTAATTTTTAACCAAACAATGGAAAGAGGCAATTATAAAAGACAATCATATGAAAGAATGTTCCAAATCACTAATACTAAGAGAAATGAAAATCAAAACAACCCTGAAGTTTGACTTCATACCCTAAAAATTGTCAAAGGTGATAAAAGAAGGGAATAATTAAAATTGAAGGAAGTGAAGAAAGAAAGACACACTAATGCATTGTGGGTAGAGCTGTGATTAAGATAGTCTTTCTGAAAAGCAATTTGGAATGAGGCAAATAAAGTGGCTAAGACATCTATATCTTTTGACCCAGAGATCCCACTGCTGGGCATGTACACCAAGGAGATCACTATCAAAAAACAAAGTCTCCTTATACACTAAAATGTTCTTAGAAGAATTTTTGTTGTAGCAAAGAATTATAAACAAAGTAGACATCCATTCATTGTACAAACGTACATGAATATAGTGGAATATTGTTGTGCTTAATTAGAAATTAAGAACAAAATGAATATAGAGAAGTATAGAAAGACTTACATGAACTGATACAAGTAAATAGAACTAGGAAAACAATATACACAATGACTGTCAATTTACATGGAAAGTCTAAAAACCACAGAACAATTGAATATGAGTACTGCAAAATTGTAAACAACAAGTTTGATTCCAAAGCCTAATAATTGCTAGCTATGCTCAAAGTGCAGGGTTTTGTCTTCATAGAAGAGATGATAAAGGAGTTTGAGGAATACCTCTTCTCTTTTCATTTTACAGTTGAGGAAACTGAGGCAGACAGAGGTTAAGCAATTTTTTTTGTGTTACATAGGTAGCTTGTAAGTATCTGAGGCAGTGTTGGAACTCAGATCTTTCTAACTCAAATTCCAAGCTCTACCCTCTATGCCACATAGCTGCTACACGTGGATGTTGAGGGAAAAAAAGGCAAAGTTGGTTAAACAGTGGAAGAATGTGACAGAGAAGAATGACCTTTGAACACTTGGAGTCAAGTAATAGATATCAAATTATTCCCCCCAAACAAGGAAGTATCTATATTTTCTGAGAAAGAAGTCATTATTTGTTTTCCAAGGATTGATGATATGGATCACTTGGTAACTTTAAATGATTGATCATCAAAGGAGAATTATATCCAGTAGAGATAAATACTGGTGCTAGGTAAGTTCTTCCTGAGTGCTTACTAAGGCAAACACTTTGTTGATCTGCCATTAAGCCGTATCTAGGGAATGGAGAACCTTCCCAGACTTGTAAAACTTAATAACTATTATTGCTTCTATGATTCACTTGGAGACAAACGATACTGCCAGAAGGAATCTAAAAAGCATTTCTAAGGAGGATGAAGTCTTGGGAAAGAAACTAGATATCTTAGTAGCATTGGTGCTGTTTGCCCCTGCTGCCAGTCACAGAGAAGGGACATAGAAGGGAAAGAGTTTGAGAAGTGAAGTAGTTACGAAGATGGTATTTGAGAACATTATTTCAATTTCTGGATCATAATTTAAAATATTGTAATGATGTATTATTGGCCAGGGATGGAGTATACCTAATAAGGTGTGGCAAAAAAAAAAGTATTTACCTGGACTTCTGCAAATTAATAATAATAAAAAAGACTTAACATTAAACAGAAAGGAGGAGAAATTTTCTTATGGATATCCATCAAACTAGAACAGTGGTTTATTTTTTCCCAGGACCCCTTTACACTGTTAAAAGTTATTGCAAACCCCAAAGAACTTTTGTTTATGTGGATCATGTCTATCAATATTTACCACATTAGAAATTAAATCTGATAATTTAAAATTCATTTAAAATATCAATAAATCCATTACATGTTATTATAAGTAACTTATAAGTTATTATAGGTTTGGGGAAAATATATTTTCTAAAACAAGGGAAAATAAAAAAGTGATATTATTTTACATTTTTGTGAATCTATTCAGTGTCTGACTTGATAGAAGACAGATGGCTTCTTAAAACTTCTGCATTCAATCTGTTATGGTATATTGTCTTGGTGAAAGCATGTGAAAAAAGATCCAGCCACACACAGATATACAGTTAGAAAATTAAGAAGTAAATAACATTTTATTATTATGAAAATAGTTTTGACTTCTTGTACTTCTTTAAAGGGTCTTGGACATTCCTAGGGTTCCATGGATGACCCTTTTAGAATCACTGCACTAGAACATCACACAGAATTCTTATGCTATGGAAGGAAGAATAACAATAGAGGAAGGAATTCTTAGGAGATAAAATCCAAGAAAAACCCAGCAATAAAACAAGACTTCAGGTTTCTATATACCAGTGTAGAAAATAGAAGTAACAATCAAGATAAACTAAAGAACCTAATGGAAGGAGACATGTTTGAATTTATGGCTATTGCTGAAGCTTGGTGAGATGGGTCTCATGCTTTACATATTCCTTTGGAGAGGTTTATCTTTGTTCATAAGGAGCAAGGTAGATAAAAAAGGAGAACAATATTTTAAGAAGAATTATGAGTAATCCACAGGCACTGTGGTTGGGAGATCCATCCTGCCCTACGGAAAAGTCAGAGGGGTGAGGGGGGAAGACATAGGAGAGAATAGAATGGGGGAGGAGGGGATACACTGGGATGACTGTTTTGGGGCAGTGGGTAGGGGAAAGATGGGGAGAAAATTTGTAACTCAAAATTTCATGGAAATGAATGATGTAAACAAAAATAAAATAAAAAATTTAATTAAAAAAAAAAGAATTATGAGTAATCTCAGTAACCATAGAGTTAAGCATCATGAAGAGCATTTGGGTGAAGATCAATGGAGTGAGAAACAGAAACAATATTATCATTGGAGGAGTCTATAGACCACCTGGAGAGAAATAGGAAATAAGGATTTCATCATGAGCTTGGCACAGAAGCATGACATATATGGTGATGAGGGACTTCACTTATCTCAATGTGTGTTGGAATTCTTTCTCTGTCAAAAAAAAGAGTAGATAGTAACTTCTTGACTTCATGATAATTTATTTCTATGGAGTATAGAGGGCCAACTGGGGGAATCATATTTGGATCCAGTTTTCCTCCTTTAACAAAGAGGAAATGGTCACTGAAGTGGAAATGGTGGGAATTTAGGAGTGGGTAGAAGTGACTACACCATTTTAGAATAATCTGGGACATGCATCTCAGGTTATTGAAGAGCACCTTTCCAAGGGTTATTCATCATTAGCATAGGTAGGATCCCATGACCTTAAATTTTACAGGGGAAATCAGTATAAGAGAGAGGAGAAAGTCAAGAATGGAATTTTATTTCTCATGCTGTTCTTGTTGGGGATGGGGAGAGAAGTGGGCAATATAGTGCAGATAGGTTGATATGGAACTGGTTGAATAGTTGGACACAAAAAGAATATGCCCTGTGCTGAGGGATGTTTTAATCATCATTTATAGCATCACAGATTTAGAGCTGGAAGGTATCCCAGAAGATGTCTAGTCCCACATTCTCATTTTATGGATGAAGAAACTGATGTTCAGAAAAGTTAAGTGACTTGTCCAAGGTTACAAATCTACTAAATTTGAGAAGTAGGATTTATATTCAGGTTTTATTGGAACCAGGTCTGCTCTGCCACACTGACCCACACAATGCAGGTTTCTCAGATTTGCAAATGACACAACATTGGAAGGGATAGATAATATATTGGTTGTCAGAGTCAGAAATGGAAAAGATCTTGGCTTGCTAGAATGTGAAACTGAATTTAAGAAGATGGAAATTTGCAAGTCTCATATTTTGATTCACGAAAATCAGTTTCACAAATAGTAGATGAGAGAGTCATAACCAAATTGAAGTTCATTGGGAAAAGATCAGAGGGTTTTAGTAGTCTGTGTGTTTAATATGGTCAGCATGATTAATTAGTGCATTAGGAGAGGCATAGTATTCAAGACATAAAGAGGTCATAATCCCTCTCTACTTTGTCCTGATCAGAACACATCTGTGCTGCCATGTTCAGTTTTGAGCACCATGTTTTAGGAAGGATGTTGGTAAACTGAAGAGCATCTAGAATACAGACACAAAGAAAAGTATTAAGATCATGTTGCCGGGGTTCAGGGTTGGGAGAGCTGGTTCAGATTTTTGAAAGAATTCTCAGACGTTTTCTTTAGCCAAAGTGAGCTTTATTAACACAAAAGCATGAGGGCCTGGGACTTAGCAAGGAGCTAAACAAAGGCAATGATATAGGACAAGGACCAGACTTATATAGCCAGAAAGTTATACAGCCTGTAGGATGGTGATGTAAGTTTTAGGGTTTCTAAAGGGAGTCAAAAATTTAGGGGCAAGATAAGTCTTGTAAGAAAAGGACACAAGATTAGGACAATGAAGGACACAAGATAAGGGATACAAGGGAATTTTTACCAGGATGGGAGGAGACAAGGCATTTTAGGATAAGGGAAAGTTTTGGGGTATTTCAAGATAAGGGTAAACTTTAGAATGCCAGGGAACGAGCAACTCAACCTTTAGAGCACCTCCGTATTTTAGGGTGCCTTTAGAGGATAAATCAGGGAAAGGGCAACTCAACCTTTAGAGCACCTTTGTATCCACATCAGTGTCAAATAGGAATCGGCTTAAGGAACTTGGGCTGTTGAAGTCAGAGAAAGGAACACTTAGGGGAGACGTGGCTCTATGTCCATTATTTCTTTTTCTGTTTTCCAGTTTCTGGAAAGAAAAGGAATTAGGGTTGAGGTGTTTGGTTTATATTTGTGTGTTTGTTTCTTTTCTTTTCTTTTCTTTGCTTCTGTAAAAAACAACTAAGAGCCATGGATGAAAGTTATAGAAAGACTTGGGGTGAATGTAAGGAAATACTTCCTAAAAATGAGATCTATTCGGAAGTGAAATGTGTTGCCTCAAGGAGTGAGTTCTCTCTTGATAGATGCTTTAAACAAAAGCTGGGTCACCACTGGGAATGTTGTAGATGGAATTTCTTTGAACTAGATGACCTCTAAAGTTCTAACTCTGAGATTCTGTGATTCTGCTTTGGAGTAAAGATTTTGTTTTCAATTGTTTTTTCAGATGTATCCAACTGTTTGTGACCCCATTTGCTGTTTTTTTTTTTTATGGTAAAGACACTAGAGTGGTTTGTCATTTCCTTCTCCAGCTCCTTTTTTCAGATGAGAAAACTGAGGGAAGTGGAGTTAAGTGACTTGCCCAGAGTTACACAGTTAACAAGTGTCTGTGGCCAGATTTAAACTCAGTAGGAAGATGAATCTTTTTGATTCCTGGCTTACTCTGCGGTCTTAGTCAACTTTACTACCTAAACAGACAAACAACAGAAACAATGAAATATAAAATTGCATCTTATGCAGACTGCATTTATTTTCATGGTTTTTAGTTATTTTAATTCTAAGCTTAATAAACACCAAATAGAATGAGTATTTTCCAGAACAGTAAGAGAGAGAAAGCAGAACAAAAAAAGATTGCACATGAAATTATAATTGCAAATTATATATAGCTCGCTTTCCCTTTTAAGTATATAACCAATTCAAATGCAACTTTCTGTCTTTCCTTCTGTTATCTTCTGTGCATTGAAAAAAAAATTGCTTCCATGACCCTTTCTTTCTTTTGAAAGCCTCATACCTCTATCATACTATCCCTTCTCCCCAACTCTCACTCCATTAAACAAAAAAACAGAAAATCTCAGAACAAATATAGTAAACCAAAAACATTCCCACCAAGATTATGTCTGGAAATGTCTGTACTTAGACTATATTTGCACTTTGTATAGGATAAGCACCTTTCAAATGTGAGTGAATCATTACTGACCCTATAAAGGAAGTGATAGTATAGTGGGCTACTTTGTACTAGGTAAACTACGTGAGTAACTTATTTATATAGTCATCTGAGCAGCAAGCAGAAACCCTGAACTTGCCCTCAGGGAATAAAATTCCCATGTCTCCCCATCCCCATTTGCATCAACTAATTAGAAAAGATTTAGATTTTTTTTTAAATGAGGGAACTCAACCCCAGATTTGTTTTTATTGAGGTTGCCTTATTATGGCCTCATTTGCAGAGCTGAAGATTAATGAAAATGCACTTGATAAGTCACCCTAATTTAGTATAAGGTCTCATCCAAAAGATCCTGTTCTTCACCAGGAAACCCTGTCAAAAGGAAAGACTTTTGGGATGACTACTCTCCAACCTCTTTCATGTGTGCTGTCATGCCTCAGGGTCGAACTGTGATAACTCCTAGGAGTCTTAGGTGGTGGTCCCCACTCTCTGGAAAAGCATGGCAGTGCTGCCTCTGGATTGTAGTTGAGCCTGAAGCTGAAAGTGGTGAAGACTGTAGCTGCCTGGTGGGGATCAAGCCTAGGGATCCCCTTGGAGCAATTTGCTTAGTAGGAGCATTATGCTCTCTGAAGAGAAGACCCCACCTAGCAGCAGAGCAACCTGCCCAGCACAGATGCCAGGCACAATGAGCAACAGTACAAGGACATCACGGGAAGGAGAAAATTCTTGAGGTGTTTCTTAGAGGTATGATATAATTTGGTCACATATGTTCTCTACGTGTGTGCCTCATTACCATTGTACTATATTTCTGTCTTTTTCATCGACATTGTGTATTTATGGGAGGCTATACCCCAGGTTTATGGGAGGGGAAAATGTTTTGTTTCTGTTGTTTTTATTATGGCACCTTAATAAATGACTTTACTTTGAGTTAATTGTGTGTGCTGACTTACTTTTCAGCACATCATAGGAGGCTTGTGACTTGTACTGTTAGAAGCTGGGTCCTGCAGGTAACCCTTGAACCTGAAAGTAACAGCTGCCCCCAGGGATCCTGACTCAAAAGATGTAAATGCAAGTTGAGGGAGTATCCCAGAGGAGTTACTAGCTATGTTTTTCATTTTCAGAAACAGAGCTAGTAATTACTCGTTTTAAAAATCCTTTCTTTGTGGTTGTTAAGTTCATCCCTTATATTAACAGGGAACAATATAAAGCAGTTGATTTACAAGATTCATGTAGAAATGCAGACTTTAGTTCTGAAGAAAATCTGTTCTGATATTCTATTCAATTAAACATTTCATTTGCATAATGGATGTTGAATTTACATGTTTATCTTAAGGTGTTTATAAAGCCCGTTTTTAAGCCCTAATTAAGATAAATGTGTCATTTTAAATGCCCCTAGAACAGATCTGACAGGAATTTCTTGTATTTTTCTAGACTTCAGTTTTTAAATCTCAAATTCACATTATGCCACTAGCAGAAGTCCTTGTCAGATGATTTCTAACCCATGCTTAGAAGCTTCATTTTCTTTTTTTAAAAAATGTACAGTTTTTAAAAATTTGTCTATTTAAAATTTTTTATTTATATTTTTGTTTTTCCATCACTTTTATTTCACAATATAACTCACCGCTCAGAGAACTATCCCTTAGAACAAAAATTAAGAAAGAAAGATGAAAAATAGTTTTCATCAAAATTAACCAACATATCTTTTATGTGTATACAGTACATGCAGAACACCAGCCGTTCCCTACCTTTTCAAAAAAAGAGAGAGGTGTATTCTCATATTTCTTCTTTGGGGTCAGGCTTGATTGTCATGATTCATGATATTCAGTTTCAAATATTTTATTATTCATTCCATTCACGTTGTTGGAATACCCATTCAACTTAATTTTGTATCAGTTCATTAAGTTTTTTTCATTTTTCTCTGTATTCATTATCTTTAAGGTCTAGTAATATTTCATTATTTTCATGAAACACAATATGCTTGACCATTCCCCCAATTAATAGGCATCTACTTTGTTTCCCATTCTTTGCTACTACAAAAAAGTACTGCGAAAAATGTTTAGTTATACAGGGAACCTTTATTTTTATCTTTGATTTTATTGGAGCATATACCTACTTAGGGTCAAAGAGTAGGACTATTTTTTATTTTTGCTATTTTGTAGAAGGGAAGGAAGGGCAATTGGGGTTAAGTGACTTGACCAATTGGGGTTGAGTCACATGGTTAGTACCTTGAACCTGGGATTGTCATACTTTGGGGGAACCTGAACTGGGAGTTTGAGTTGGAAAACTAGCCCAGAGAAGGGGTACTATCTTTTATTTTATGTATTTTTTTGAAGTGGGGAGGACAAGGCAATTGGGGTTAAGTAACTTACCCAAGGTCACACAGCTAGTAAGTGTCAAGTGTCAGTGGTCGACGGGATTTGAACTCAGGTCCTTCTGACTCCAGGGCCAGTGCCACCTGGCTGCCCCAAGGGGTACTATGTTTAATAACCACTAGACCATAAGTTGGGAAAAGGACTAGACCTGTAACTTCATTTGTATAGGAACTCCTGGGTAAGAAAATTCCTTCTATGAATGTAGATTAGCAGCTTCTCTGCATCTCATAGGCTAGAGTTGCCTAGAGCACTGAAAGCTTAGCTGACTTAACCAGGGTCATACAGCCACTATGAGAGGAATTTGAACTATGAGAGAAATACCAACCTTCTGGGCTAACTCTTTTTCCATTTTCTCATATTGACTGGCCTTGCTTTCAGTTACTCTGCTAAACTATAAACTTCTTGAAGACAGAGACAATGTCTTAGTCATCTTCTCATCCCCTTAGCACAACAAGTAGCTCACGGTAGGCTTTCAAAAACCTGTTGAAAGAATTAATGAATGAAAAAGTATTTATTAAGTGTTCATATTATGTGCCAAGCACTATGCTAATCAGTAACAATAACTGATAATTTCATTCCACCCAATTTCCTCAATTATGATTCCTCCTGAAAACTAATTATTGTGAAAATATGATTAGTTACCGTTCTCTAAAAATTTTATCGCGGACCCGGTGAATTTTATAACTTGCAGTTGGACCAAAGCCATTTGTTGAGCAAATCCTTTATTTCACCTTGGTGAATAACTGAACAAACCTGAAATTTGCCAGCATTCAATTTTATATTTAAATGCACAATAATGCTAAGAACATAATATTCCTATGGTTTATGTGCTTCCTGCTTTTTTCCTCCTCATGTATAATAGGTTAATTGATTTCTAATCCTTCACCAGTCTACCCTTCACGATAATAAAAATATAAAATATATTTAGAAAATAAGAATTTTTTTGATTCAAATTTTATTATGAGTTTTTGATTTCTGCATACTTCTACTTATTAAATTGATTTGATGCTGCTAGAAAACTGAGGAAAGTAAAACAGATCAAATTTTTTTTTTGAGAAGGGAAGGCAAGGCAATTGGGGTTAAGTGACTTGCCCAAGGTCATACAGCTAGAACATGTCAAATGTCTGAGGCAAGATTTGAACTTAGGCCCTCCTGACTCCAGGACCTATGCTCTATTAACTGTGCCACCTCACTGCCCCACAGATCAAATTTTAAAATGTGAATTTGATCTTTATGAAAAGTATTAAAACCTACTAAACCATGGTGTGTATTATTGGAGAAACTCCCTAGAGTGTTATTGGTTTCAACCAGCGGCATCCACAGTGTACTTGAAGACTCTCCACTTTAAGAAATCTTAATATGTGAAAACCTAGACTTACACAAAAGATAATGAAAGTGATTATCCAATTTATGAAGTGATTCTTTACTCTACAAAAAGGACTTCACTGCATGTTTACTTTAGATTGGTCTTTAAAGGTCCTTTCCAATTCAAAATTGTGTAGTGTTCTGATAGAAATAATTGCTTACCCAGTGGGATCCAAACAGGATTTTACTGCAAACAAAATTTAAAAAAATAGTTACACACCTTTTAAGGATAAAATTCAGTTCTATTCAACAAAAATTTATTAAGGGCTTAATGTGTACAGAGCACTGTGCTAGGCAATAAGTGATAAACAATGTTTAGAGCACAAGTGTTTTCTGTCCTCATTAAATCCCACACTGTCATGTATTTTAGGTGTGTGCATAGCATGGAGCAAGACACAGTGTACTTAAGGAATTGGTTGTGGAAAATTGCTTGTGTATTTCCACATCTGTAGTTGATTCTTCACTCTGGCCATATGGACTGCCTGAGACTTTAATAACTTCTAAGAATCTTCTCCTTCACCTAAGTCACTACAGGGGCTCCCACTTTCATCTAAGATTTGTCTCCCTTTTTTAGGTGTAAGATTGCTATTTAGTGGAATACTAAAATACAACTTTCCATTGCTGAAGTATTTTGATGGTAGTATTATGGCTAGAGTGCCAGAACTGGAGTCAGGAAGAGTTCAAATCTGGCCTCAGACACTTACTAGCTGTGTGATCCTAGGCAAGTCATTTAAACTTTTTTGCCTCAGTTTCCTCATTTGTAAAATGATCTGGAGAAGGAAATATCAAACCACTCTATTGTCTTTGCCAAGAAAATTCCATTTGGGGTCATGAAAAGTCAGATATGACTAAAATATGAACTGAGTACATGATGCTATAAATAATGTCAGTGCATCAGATAGTATAGAGGAATACCAATGTTTTCAAGAAAGCTGCTTGAAAGAATTCGTTATAAATCACCTTACTATGTCATGAGTTCAGTGATGGCACTATGCAGTCCCATTATGCCAGCATGACAACAGGAGAAATCTTCGTGCCTAAAACCCTCTCCCTTCTAATTCATCTCTACTTCCTAGCTTCCCTGGCTTCCATCAAGTCTCAAGTGCAGTGCCATCATCTGCAAGAATCTTAATGCCTTCCCTCTAAGACTACTCCTAGCTTATGCTATGTCTTATTTGTGGATTGTTGTTTATATGTTAGCTCCCACGTTAGACTGTGAGCTCCTTGAGAGCAAGGACTGCCTTTTGCCTTTCTGTCTTCAACTTGGCCTAGTGCCTTGCACATAATGGACATTTAATAAATGCTTTGTTGGCTGGCTACTTAATTACCCCTTAGTGCCTTCTTTGGGACAACGTTCCTAGTGTGATCCAATTATACAGAATCATTTAGAGCAGTGGTTCTCAACCTGTGGGTCGCGACCTCCTTGGGGGTTGAACAACCCTTTCATAGGGATCACAGGGGTTGCCTAAGACCATGAGAAAACACATATTTTCAATGGTCTTAGGAACTGAGACATGGCTCCTCTGTCTGTCTCCAGGAGGGTCCGCCCACATGCATATACGCCCACATATGAGTATTAAAGGGTAACGGCGTTAGGAAGTTTGAGAACCACTGATTTAGAGCATTTTTCTGGATTTCATTTGTGACAAAAACAGAATTTTTGGTTTTGAAATGTTGCTTGAATACTTTCAGAATTAGCATTTCTTACTCTAGTTGCTTTGATTCCTTAATCTTACCATCTCCAGGAGGTAGAATTAATCAATCAGTGTTTACTGAATGCCTATTTCTTATATCTTTAGATACAGATGTATTATAACTCTGCTCTAGATATTTTAGGATTGTGTCATTAAGAATCTTTCTAAATATACTTGGAAAGAAATGGAAGTATAATGGGCTATATTCTTTGACTGTTAAAGCTGAAATGGACCCCTAGCCCAAGCCTCTCAATTTATAGAATGTCAGAGAGGTAAGAGTTACTTGCCCAAAGTCACAAAACTACTTACTGGTGGAGACAGAACTAGAACTCAGATCTTTTGACTTACAGTATTTTGTGCTCTTTCTACTGTACAATATCTGTTTAAAAATGCTTCAAGAATGAGTTTTTCTGGATCACGGCATTTCCTGGGTAGCTAAGGTTTTTTGTTTTTTGTTTTTGTTTTGTTCAATTGTTCAATTATGTCCAACTCTTTGTGTCCCCATGGGCCATAGTATACTTGGCCCTTCCATCCTCCATTATCTCTTGAAGTCTGTCCAAGCTCATCTTCATTGTTTCCATGACACTATCTATCCATCTCATCCTCTGCTGTCCCCCTTTACCTTTTGCCTTCAATCTTTCCCATCGGTATCTTTTCCAGTGAATTCCACTTTCTCATTATGTGTTCAAAGTATTTAAGTTTCAGCGTCATATTTGACCTTCTAGTGAATGGAATGGTTTGAATTAATTTCTTTAAGCACTGACTGATTCGATCTCCTTGCTGTCCAAGGGACTCTCACAAGTCTTTTCCAGCACCATGATTCAAAAACATCAGTTCTGTGTTGCTCAGCTTTCCTTATGGTCCAACTCTCATAGCCATTTAAAAACTTGTAAAAACTTAAAAAAAAATCATCTGAAATGGAAATCTTTCCAGAGTATTGTCACACTTATATGAAGCTTTAAACAAAGTATCTTGAAAATAATTTAACTTTTTATGAATCAGAATAATGATCATGAACATCCCTGTACAGTAAAAGAGGGATTTTGCAATTTGCGCTTTTTTTGCTTGTGTGCCAAATGGTCCCAGGCTGCTATGCATTTTGAGGTCTTGCAACTTTTTTTTTTAACATTTTTTTTCATTCTTGCTATCTTTATTGCTAACATACCTACTTCTATCAGGCCTTTTCCTTATTTCTTTTGCTATTTCTAATTTTCTGTGGTTTTGGAAACCAAGTAACCAAGCATATTAGAACCTTTTGTGAAGACAGCAATTAGACTATTATAAGCAAATGGACTTTGTGACATTTTGGTTGCTCAGATGCCATTTTTTACATACTTCCTAATTCTTCTCTTTGTTCTCCATGAACTGTACTTTTCCTCCCTCCTACTATTCTATTTTCCTAATTAGCCTCTGAAATATTTTACTTAAATAAAATTTAGGCTTAGCTCAAGTCATTGAAAATAAAGACCCTTATACATATTTATAGAAGGCGTAAGTTGTTGCATACAAATCTGAAGCTAGGTGCTATTATTATTATCTCCATTTTACAGATGAGTAAACTAAGGCAGAGCATACTTATATGACTTCCCAGAATCCCACAGTCAGTAAATATCTCTTAATAATGCTCTTAATAAAAGGATTTGTCCTGTAAAACTTGGACTCAGTCAGAAGGCTATACCCAAGGACCTAGAAGGCCACACGTGGCTCGAGGCCACTGGTTCCCCACCCCTGGACTCTAGGGCATGGTATTTGCTACTGACCCAGATAACTCTTATATAGTTTGACTATTGTGGTCCTCAACTTTGTCTTGGTTAGAACCACTTTAAAGACTCAGCTGAAGGCCTGTTATATTATCTTTCAAACTACATTTTGCTTGCAAATAAGTACTAGAAATTTTACTGTACCCTACTAATCATTGATAGTGTTCTTTAATACTGATAGTAGGAATAGCCCAGGCTATGAGCACATGCAAATATCTTTTTCCTTAGTGCAACGAAAATCACCGGAACTCTCAAGTGGTCAAAATTGAACTCATCAATTCTCCCGCCAAACCTATGCTTAGCTTTCTGTACCTGCAGATTTCATTACAGGACTGTAGGATTTAACCCTTGAAAAGAAATCTTTGAGGAAATGTAGTCAAACAATTGCATTTTACAGATGAAGAAACCAAGGGCCTAAGAGATTATGTGATAACATAGCTATGTTTATTTGGGAAAATTTGGAGCAGGTACTCATTAATTTTCCAGAGTTTTCAGAGGCATTTGAATATACACACAGAGATATAAATATGCCTGTATGTGTGTGTGTGTGTGTATGTATATATATATATATATTTATGTGTGTATGTGTGTGTGTGTGTGTGTAATGTATATATGGATATATATGTATAATGTGCGGATATATATATGTATAAGTTAAGTGACATGCCTAGGGTCATATAGCTAATGTCAGAAACCAAATTTGAACTCAGGTCTTTCTGACTCCAGGCCCAGCACTCTATCTACCGCACCAGATACTTAGCCATCTCCATAATTATATCTATATCTACACACATGTGCACATAAACACACACACATATATATATACATATATGCATATACACATATATACCATATTATAATACCCCATTACAATATGATCATAATTTGATCACTTCTCTATTGTGAAATATTTGGATTGCTTCCAGTTTCTTGCAATTATAAATAATATTGCTACAAAAATATTTGAAATGATAGTTCTTTTAAAAATCTTTGACAGCATTATCAGGTTCGGTAAAACATTTGATTATTTTGTGACTTCTATTACACATCAATATTGCTTTCCAAAAAATTTTTATATTAAGATACAAGTCAATTTCAACGAAAGAGTTACTAGTTTGTTTTTATAGCTCTGTAAACATTAAATTTGGTTAATTAATTATTTTTGTTAATTTTATATGTATGAGAGAGGACTTCAAAGTTGTTTTAATTTGTACCTTTTTATCAGTAGTAAACCTGTGCATTTTTTTTCCAATTGTTTAACAATTTGTATTTTCTCTTTTAAAAATTGTTCATTCATATCATTTGACCATGGTAGATTCAAGAGCTAACTTTGTAAATTTTAACGGTTCTTTATATATTTTAGATGTCAAGTTTTTATCTGTAGTATTTAACAAATATTTTCACCATCTGTTCTTTTCTTTTTCTTTTGATTATATTATTTTGGGGTATATAAATATTTTATTTTGGTGTACTTTAGGATATCTTTTTGTTAATAATCACTTCTCTTTGCTTGGTAGTAAAAAAGTCATCTGTCTTTGTGAACCTTTTTTTTTTTTTGAAAAAGAATGATAGCATGTTTTGCTTCAGTCTCCATTTAAACTCTAGTCTTTCTAGATCTTTCTCTGAGTGTAGACATCTCCTTCCAACTTGAGGCTTGTAGAGTTGTCTTTTAGCTGTGCGTTGCTGAGGAGAGTCCAGTTTATCAAGGTTGGTCATCATATGTACGATGTGTCTGTGACTGTGTACAGGTTTTGCCTGGTTCTGCTCTTCTCACTTAGCATCAGTTTCTATAAACCTCTCCAGGTAACTATGAAATCCATCTCCTTCCCATTTCTTATAGCACAATAGTTGGGAATCTTTTTTTAAAAAGATGTTTGTCTATTATTGAGGTGGAATTACCTATGTTGTATAGTATAATATCAGTGTCTAAATCCATTTCCTACCAAAATGCTACTCCATTTTCCTATTTACATTACCAGAGAAAGGAGTGTTTTTCTGGTTTTTATTTTTTTGTAGGTTTATCAAGGAGCAATATTTTCTTTTTGCTTGGTTAACCATTTGGTCTCTTTATTCCATTGATCTATTTCTCTGTTTCTTTTGTCTTCATAGATATTTCATAGGTGTCACTATTATGATATAGTTTTCACAGACTGATAAAATTCGTTATATGATGATAGAGACATTTTCTTTCCTACATCAGTGAATCTGGAAGAGATATTCAGTGATTCAACACTGAAGTTGGTTGCATGGAGGTTTTTTGTTTTTTGTTTTTTAAAGTTTGAGCAAATAATCACGAGGCAAAATATGAAGTAGGAGAATGAAGGTATAGAAGGAAATATAGTGACATACTGACTCAGAAGCAAAACTTTGACAAAACTTGATGAATTTAAATTAGCTGCTCTGTTTTGTAGATGTACCTCATGGAAAAAAAGGTTTCTGGTTTATCCCCACCCCTGCTTCTTTCGGTACTCCTAATGGCATATCTTTTGTGGGTAAGAGAAATTACCAATGACTCATTTGAGCTCAAAGAGACTCTAAGGCCATCTGGTCCAATGCTCTCATTTTACAAATGAGATAACCAAGGAGGTTCAGTTACTTTCCCAAGGTCGCATAGATGGGGAATTTGAAGTCAGGCCCTCTGATTTCAGGGTGAGTTCTCTTTCCATTGTATCTACGTGCTTAATGCTTAAGGAAAACCATATAGTTTAGAAGAACCATCTGACCCTAGAAAACCTTCCCACTGAGCAAAATTCTAAGAAAGTCATTATTCAAATTGCTAAATTATTTGAGAGGATTATTTGGGATTTTTTCCCCCATGTCTGCCTTTATATAATAACAATTTTCACTTCAAATGATCTTTTCAGGTTCTTATCCACCTCCCTCTTCTTTGTGTTTAGATAATTACGGTGTCAGGGAAAAAAAGTAAAATCTTTTGAAAACATTGCTTTCAAGATGCCAAAAGCAAACCATATGTAGCAGCTGCAATTTGCAAATAATGTGAAAGTTTAGCAAATTTTTAATGCTGAGGACACAAAATCTGATTAAAAAAAAAAGCAACAAGAGAGGTTCTGTTTTTTTCAGAGAAAGAAAGAAACAGCTTGCTACTTTAGGGACATTCAGGCAGAAGTACCTGGGATGATAGCCAAGAATGCCTAGACTTGGAACCTGAGCTAAGAAAAACCCTGGTCACTGGTGGATTAAAAACAACAACAAAAACAACACCACAAAACCTTAATGAGGGCTTAGAGGAAAGATGAGAAATACAGGTTTGGAATCAAGAATCTGTTGGGTAGGAACACATAGGTGAGATACAGTAAAAATTCCTTGCTATGTATATGCCTAAAGTGGCCTTTTCAAAATGTATTTTTAGTTCAAAATTTTAGAAATTTAATGCTTTGATATTCAAGAGCTTTATGCATCTTTTGTCTGCCTCTGAATTCCCCAATTTAGTTCAGTGCTCCAGTTAAAGTCTTAAGTAGCTGCCACTTTTTAAAGACAGGCTTGCTAGAGAGTCAGAAACCTCTAACGTCTATATTCCTCTTCTAGTCAAGTGATTATTTAGCAAGAAGCCTTGCCTAGTCCATTCTGGAATTAACAAGTATTAAGAGGTGCTATTTGTAAGTGTAATACCTGGTGCTTACAAAATGTCAGATTACTGCAACATCTTCATTTTAGAAGTGACTAAGTAAAACTAAGGTGAAAGAATGAAGGATTAGTTTTCCCCAGGTTGATCAGAGTTGTGAAGACCAGAATTAAGGTATTCTGATCCCCAATTCAGTGTTCTTTCTACTAGACCATGTCTTTGAGATTTTTTTCTCTCTTAAAAGAGTACTAGAACTTCTTTGTATAGAGTATTGGGAATTTTGCTTTAAATTGTTGCAGCTGAATGGATAACGATCATTGGAAAAGGGTGGTTAGAAGTCAGGAAATCTGGTTATTGGTTTTCTTTATTGTAAGATATTACATACAGAGAGATGATGAAGTTGGATTAATTTTGTGGAACAGGTGTGCTTCAAGGCTCTGTCCTGTAAACTCCCACTCCCAGTGACTTTGTCATTTCTGGTGGATTTAATTGTCCTATCGAAACTGATGACTTTAGAATATATTAGTCTTTCTTTTACTCCTTCTATATATTTCCAGCTGTCTACCTATTAAGCATTTCAGAGTAGATGTACTATAGGTGGCATCTCGTACTCAATGTATTCAAAATGAAGTTATGATCTTTCCCTCCCAAATCCACACCTCTTTCAAATTTCCTTCTTTCTGTCCAGAGCATCACCTCTTTCCAGTCACCTAGGTTTGCAACCTCAGTATTATCATTGCCTTCTCACTGACTTTCACCTTACATACACATTCAGTTGACAAATTTTGTGATTTGTAATTCCATAACATTTCTCACATCTTCTCTCCATTTACAACATGGTCTATCACTCTATTTCAAGCTCTCATTACCTCTGGTATGGAAACTGCCGTAGCTTCCCATTTGGTCTCTGTCACAAATCTCTCACTATTCTAATTCATCCTCTGTACAAAAATGATTTTCCTAAAGTTCAAGTCTGACCATGTCACTCTCCTACTGTGTTAATTCCATTGGTTCTTGGAATCAAATGTGAACTTCTCCATTTGACTTTTAAGACCCTTTATGGCATGGCCCCAACCTACTTATCCAACCATGTTATACATGGGTTGGTAAACATTGCCCTTCCCAAATATTGTGCCATTGCCAGGCTGCCTTTATTACTGTTCTTTACACAGAGTATTCCATTTCCTGTCCTGTAGATATCTTTTTTGTACCTAGTTGTTTTAATGTTGTCTGTCCATTAGATTGTGAGTCCCTTGAAAGCAGAAACTGTCTTGTCTTTCTTTGCATCCTCAGATTTTATCCTAGTCTAGTTTCTGACACATAATAGACCCTTAATAAATGCTTGTTGACTACCTGATAAGTCAATTACTCTTTAGCAGCTTCCTTGGGACATCATGCCTAGTTATCTGATTGAATGGAATCACTTGGAGCATTTTGCTGGATTTTATTTGTAGCTTAAACACAACCAATAAATGCTTATTGAGTGACTGTCCTACGCTTTTGCGCAGACTATCCTCTAGGCCTGGAATATACCTTACCTCTGCCTGTTAGATCCCCAATTCAGTGTTCTTTCTACTAGAACATGTCTCTGAGATTTTTTTTTCTCTCTGCCTATTAGAATTCCTTGTTACCTCCATGATGACTCATGTTACCTTATGCATGAGACCTCTCTTCTCCCCCCAAACATCCCCCCGCTCCCCAACTTTTTCCCATCGGCTAGACTGCACTATCCTTGAAGTTAGGGGCTGTTTTCTTTTTGTCTTTGGAAACAAAGTTTAGCCTGGTGCTTGACTCATGACAGGCATTTAATAAATGCTTGTTGTTTCAATGATTCCATTTTTCTGCTTAGTGGTTATTGTTTGTGTGATGAATATGAAACAGTGAACTAGACCAAGTTCATTAGATGCTGTTGTGATAAAGTGAGGCACAGGCAATTAGAGATCAGGACAGTGTAATAAAGCGCTAATTGTGCATTGTGGACTAAATGTATTTTCAAATGTTTCTTTTTAAAGGATTCCAGAATGGTTATTACTCTTCCATTTCCTACAGAGCATGGCAAAATTAACATTTGTTATTAATGTTTATGGTGTACTTCTAACAAACAACATGAAGAGGGGCCTATATTTATTTTTATAATTCCTCTTTTTTTTCCTGTCTCTGAATTTTTGGTAAGTTAGCATTTTAAAAAATGTATTAGGTTTGACAATTGAGAGGCAATATGGTTTAGTGGTTGGGAGGATGGCCATGTGAACTTAACTATCTATGTGATCTTGGGTAAGTTACTCAACATTTTAAAGCCCTAGGGAACACTTTCAGTGTTGGGTGACACACAGAAAATCAAGGGATAGATCTTGATCCCCAGTACAATAAAAAGAAATCAAAATGCAGAAAGATGAACAGTTGATCTGAATTCTTACAGTCAACCATGAAGCTAGGAATAGAATTTTATCCTCCTGGGCCTTCATTAATAAGGTTAAGAATAAACTGTAAATGGGCTGTGTGATTAACATGAAATACAGATTTACCTAAATCATATTAAAAGTGAATTTCCATGCTGGTGATATAACCTGAATTTAAGAGTTTCTGTTCTACCTTCTAACTCCTCAATTATACAAGCAGAGCAAAACCAGAAACATCTACTGATAGGATGACACCAAATTGTGTACTTAGAAACTAATTGGTTCATTCTATGTAATAGTAATGTGTTTATAGGAATACATGATTTTTATTGTAATTGCTCTGTGCAGATATGTGCTTGTGTGTGTGTGTGTGTGTGTGTGTGTGTGTGTGTGTGTGTGTGTGCTTGTGTAATATGGAAGATTATCAGCACATGGTGGGTGGTAACTTTCTTGAATTTAAAATTTGGTTAGAGAGGGTGGGGGAAATCACAAATTATGTGCCATGTCAGGAACAGAGATTCTCATGAGTCTGACTCACAATTTATACCTGCCTACTGCATGTTCTCCATTTGACTTTATGATTCTCATGTTGTTTTTTATTTTTTGACCATATAGGATCACAGAATTAGACCTATAAAAACGACCATAAAATGCATACATCCTATTCTCTTACTTTACAAATAAGGAAAAAGAAGTTGAGAGGTGAACAGATTTACCCAAAGTTCCATGAAGAAGAGCTAGGATTCAAATCCAGGTCCTGGAACTCTATATCCAGTACTTTTGTACAGATGCTTATAGAAGTTCAAAGATAACGATTATGGCAGAAATATATTTGAAATAACTATATATATTTCAAAGGTGACATTTAGCCCCTTATGTATTTATTACACTTTCAGAGCAAACCACTTTGACAGTCTAGTCAGGTGAAAAACTGAGAACTAACTGTCGTTTGGAAAATACTGACAAGTCACCTGACTCTATAATTTCTTTATGCAATTTGTGACAATTCAAAAACTACGAGGAAACAAGGTGATCTTGAGGATGCCAAGAACATAACTCTTTCCTGCATTTTCCGGAAACACTTTTAGGTTAGGGGTTTAGTTTGGGAGGGGTGTGTGTGTGTGTGTGTGTGTGTGTGTTGTGATACTTGAACTCTTTTACATACCCAGTGAATGAACTGTGGAGGTAAGAAGAAATAGTGGAGGGAATGAATGTTAAATCTGCCCTTATTTTGGAAAACACTTTCTTTTTAGGAGGAGAAAGGCTGTAGTGAAAAACAAATGTGTAATAGAACACCTAATATATTGAGAACAATTCAAAGTCAGTAGAATAATTTTGAAAAACTATTGCTTGCTAATTGAAAATTTATTCAGAGAAAAAGAAAGATCATAGGCTTTAGAGCTGAATGAGGCCTTTGAGATCAGCCCTCTAATTTTACAGATGTTATACGCTCATACTTTACTAGAAAACTTCAAAAGGTGGTGTGGATTATCCAAAGCTTCCCAAATTACAAGAAAACAAGGAAAATTATTGTTGACTAAAATAGCATTTTATACCTAGTATATTACTTTTAGGTCAAATTAGGTCATTCTTGGCTTGAATTTTTCATGTCCTACAAATAACAGCATCACAGAATTTTGAGTTAGAAGGGACCTTTGTGATCATCTAATCCAACCTGAAGAAGAATCCCTCTAAAACATAAACCTCAGGTGGTCATTTAGTGTTCTTCGCTTGAAGACCTCTTGTGAGGGAAAACCCAGCAGTTTCAAGGAAGCACATTTCACTTTCTGATAGCTCTTAATTGTTAGGAAATTTCCTGTTATTAAACTTAAATTTATTGCTTTGTATTTTCATCCAGTGTACCTGCTTATTCCTTCTGTGGCCAAATAGAACAAGACTAAACCTTTTCCCACATGACAACCCTTCACATACTTAAAGTCATCTATCTTTACTCTCCTAAAATTTCTCTTATCTTATCTTTATCTCATTCTTTAACTGGTCATCACATGAAAAATACTCAAGACCCTTCAACATCTTGATTATCTGCTTCTGGATGTTTTCTATCTTATCAGTGGCTTTCTAAAATGTGATGCTGTTGACTGTACATGTATGGCCTGTATCAGGTTGCTTGCCTTCTTGGGGAAGAGAGGGGAGGGAAGATGGGGTGGGGAGAGAATTTGAAACTCAAGAATTAAAGAATGAATGTTAAAGAATTATTTTTACATGTAATTAGGAAAAGAAAATATCAAATTGAGAAAAAAATAGGATGCTACAAATGGAAAGCAATATTGCATATGTGGGCTTTTTTTTTTTAAGTCTTTGTTTCTCCATCTTGCCCATGCTAGAAGTGAAGTAGTCACTCATAGGCCTGACTCTATTGATGATAGAGATGCTATGTTTTTGACATGAGTGGTCCAGGGTTGGGGAACCTGTGGTTTCAAGACTACATGTGGCCCTCTAGTTCCTCAAGTGTAGCCCTTTGACAGAATCCATGTGACCTCGACACTGCAGTTTCTCCACCCCTGGTAGCCCCTCGTTAGGCAGCTTGGTGACCCCTTGTTCCCAGCGTCTCACTATATTGAAACTAAGGTTAGTGTGGACCTAGCCTTAACTTTACCCCTACCATAGTTCAGAACTCCTTAACTCAAGCAATCCATTAGCCTTACCTTTGCCAGGAGCAGAGGCTACAGGAATACACCACTATACCCAGCCAGATTTAGACTTTTCATATTGACTTGAATCCTGCCTTTACCGTTGAGTGCACATTACCTTCAGCAATTAATTTAACCTCTCTGAGTCTGTTTTCTCATCTATACGTAACAATAATAATAATAATACCTAAATTAGGCTTTCAAGGTCCCTATCAATGGTCTATATCATGGTCTATATCAAATGTCAATTGCTATGATTTTATTGACTACATCTAAATATTCTATGTTATTCTGTAAGTTTCTTGATTCCTTGATGGATCTTATTGATATGGATAGTTTCTGCAACAGTGTCAATTGTAATTCATTCATTCTTGTCATTCATTTTTCTCTGTAAAATTATCCCCAATAAGTTTACCCAGTGTGCTGGGGTCCTTCTGATATTATGTGAATATTAATGGAGCACACAAGCCATCCTTCTGTTGTCTCTTACTTAACTATGTGACGGGTCCATATGTTCTTATGACAGCCTTTATATCACATTTATATATTTCTGTTCGTTTGTCTTTTAATGTGCTGTAGCCTCTTCATGCCCACCAGATGCCTCTCTGTTGACTTAGGGAATCCTCATAGTCTTAGAAACTTCAACAACAAAGGGGCAACAAGAGCATTTCATCAAGTATTTCAGTATTTCTTACGAGTATACATGTCTTTTTGGTCTTTGTGTTTCCCCGTAGGTACCTGACTTCAGTGTATTATGCTGGGGATTTCCTGTTATCAGATCAGCAACAGACATACAATGGACTGTGGAAATTTGTAATAATAGATTAAAGCAGGGGTTTTTCACCTTTATCTTGGATCCTTCTATGAAGCCTATGGGTCCCTTCACAGAATGAAGTTTTGTTTCCTGTATTCGTAATTGAATGCTAAATTTCAGTTAAATGTTAGTGAAACTAACGATGTGATTCCCTCCCGCCCCCCATCCAAGTCCACAATTGGTCCATAGACCCCATAGATCCCAGGTTAAGAACTTTTGGCGTATGATGTTTTGCGCCTATCCCTATCAAAATGTTGTGTTATACAGTGTCAGAAGATTTATTCTCTCTGCTTTATGGTATCTCTGTTGAACACTTTGATCTTGAAAAGCCATAGTTCTATTTTCTTTTTCTTAAGAAGCCTCAAAAGCCAGGATGTACTCTCTTTTGCTTTACTGTGCATATCTGTTCTTCTAAGGCCTCTGCATAATGGTGGTTCTTATGAATTGCTGGAGTGATAATGAGTCCATTGTGTAGCTCTCCCATGGTGAAATTGATGAGAATTGGGAGTTTAGACTTGTGATTAAAATTTTCTGCTTCTTTGTTCCAACATAATGTGCTAGAATAAGATGCAAAAGTTTACTTCCTGAATGTTTAATGTTACCTGACATTTGAATGTGTGCAGGTATGTCCTGCTGAATGAGCAGTACTAAGTCCCATTTTGCTGACTGACATTAGGTTTAGATGAAGTCTAGAAACATTTTTCCCTTTCATTTTGATATCAGGATGGGGGGCAAGAACAAGTGAAATCCTAGGCAGGGGTGGAGACCCTGTGTCCTTCTAGGTCCTTGGGCATGGCCTTTCCACCTAGTCCAACTTTTACAGAATAAATCCTTTTATTAAAGGGATTTGTTCTGTGAAATTTGGATTTAGTCAAAAGACCACACTTGAGGACCTAGAGGGCCATATGTGGCCTCGAGCCTGTAGGTTCTCTCCTTCTGTAGGTTATGATGGAGCATGGTTTCTAAGGTTACAGTATCACAGTTACTAACAGTGCTGGTTTTACTTATTGTGGTGACTGCACTGGTGAATATAAGGTTATGCCAGCTTTTGACAAATGTCAGATTTTTGTGTATTGTTGGAAAAGAACGGGAAGTAAATTGAGGGTGAGGGGGACAGCTAGAAATGAAGTTAAAAAAAAGCCCTGACTGTGGAGTTAGAAGACCTAGGTTCAAGTCTAAGCTTGACTTTCTAGTTATCTGTCTGACTCTCGGCTAGTCAGTTTATCTCTTGACCTCTGTTTCTTTATGTCTCACATCAGAGCAGTGGTTCTCAACCTTCTTAATGCCACGACCCTTGAATACTCGTATGTGGGTGTATCTGCATGTGGGTGGACCTGCCTGGTGTCTTGGTTCCTAAGACCATCGGAAATATGTGTTTTCCAATGGTCTTAGGCAACCCCTGTGACCACTGTGAAAGGGTCGTTCAGTCCCCAAAGGGATTGCGATCCACAGGTTGAGAACTGCTGCGAGGTTTGCACTGTGACCTCTAAGGTCCCATCCAACCCTAAATCCATGATCCTGTGCTACCTGTCAACCTGAGGTTGCACCTGTACTTAAGAAGAGTTTATGATTATTTGGTATAGGAAGCATTCTACTTTAAAAAATTATTGATAGGCTTTATTTTTACATTATAAATATTTATATCTTATTCTCACTTCATGAAACTTTTTATGACAAAATCAAACAAGTAAAACTAATATGCAAATTATATATCATCTGTGCAGTGGTCTGAGCCCTGACAGGCTATGTTGTATTTTTCTCAGGTTGTCAACTACATGACAGTTTGGTAAGTCTTTGCATGCATAGGTCTCCTGTAATAATGGAGCCCTAAATCCTTGCCCTATAGCATTTCACATAAGAACAACTTCTGAAGCTGGGGGGTGGTGGTGGGAGGAAAAGTCATATGAGTGACCATTCTTTACTCATGTAGCTTGGAGGGATAGGAAGTAGACCTATGATTTCAATGATATATGGAATTCCTGGGTGAGGAAATCACTTCTACTACTGTTACCAGCACAGTTGTATGACCCAGCAACCAGCTGAATAAAAGAGAGAGACGGGGATGTATTCGATAGTCTGTTTATTACAGAACCATTTCATACAGGCCCAAGATACAAGAAAATCATAAGGCTTATATTCTCCATAGCAGAAATTCTTACTTAACCAGAATGCAAGAACCCTTCTTTGGAATCAGCCACTCCCTACCCCAGCCTAAGGCTAGTTATTCATTAAGACTTCATCCTAGCACCATGGCCAGAGGCACAAACAAACCCAGAGTGACAAATAAGACTTGCTAATTAACAACCCTGAATTTTCCTTAGTTATTCATGGGACCAAAGCAGGCATCCATCCAACAAGATTATACTCCTCCTGAATATCTGCCTAGGACCTCATAGAAGAGGGGAACATTTCCTTAATGGGTCCAGGGGACCCCTGAAAGTCTAGTCTACTACACTCTACCAAGTTAGGTCCCTGCAATTTTTGGTCTGAGTTACCTAGCACACTAGAGGTTAAAAGGACTTTCTTATTGACACACAACTAGTATGCGTCATTAGCTCGACTTTAACCCTGGTCTTCCTGGCTTAAGATGTCTGTTCTTACCTTGGAGATATTGGTTAATTAGCATAAGAGTCAGTAGATTTTTTTGTTATTTAATAATATATACTGACTAGCACCAATAGGGTCAGTAGGGATAGAGGCTGGTGCAAGGGAAAAAGATACAATTATACATAAGAATTATAATATAACTGCACTGTAATTGTATAGCTGAGAGCTGTAGCCCTGCTAGTTATAGTTATATCTATCCTTAAAGTTTATCATAGCTAGATTTCACTGATCTATCAAATTTTAGGGCTTGGACTGTGGGGTTTGTGGCTACACAGTATGCCTTAGGGGGAGTAAAATGTGTGCTACTCTAGGGCCAAGGTTATCTGTCACTTTGCAGCCATGATTCTTTGGCATTGGATAGAATTAGTTTATGGAGCATGTTTTGCCATTCTCTTTTCCTGTCTTCACTCATGATTATTTCTTGTTACATTTTGGCCTGTGGTTCTTTTGATATATTTCAAGGCATATTTCACTTTTTAAGATAAAGTCTAGCTATTTTATCATGTGTCTATCTAATATTTGTACTGCCCCTCTTCTCTAAAATTTCATCGCAAGAGTAACAATTTAAGGCTTCTCTGTATATAAACTTGGATATGTATGCCATCTACCAGTCTTTATTGTACGTTCATGGATAGAGACTTATCTATTTAGAAAGAAGCTAAGAAAAAACATTGCCTGGAATAATGTAAAATTTTGCATAGTGTATTGTATTTTCTAAATTACATTTTCTTAAATTTTTCTCAATTTCTATACTCTGGAGTGTTCCTAATCATAATAAAAATGATAATATTCATACTTTTGCTGCCTAGTCATCTCAGGCTACAATAGCAAAATAGGTCATAAAAATAATTTACAGAAGAGCAAGAGATCTCTGAGCCAGCAATGATCCAAAGAGGAGAAAGGAAGTATGTGCTCTTTTTAAAACAAACATCTTTTATAAAGGGAAAAAATTCCAGCAGATGTTTTTCTGATGTATCAAAAGAAACCATAGATGGATGAAAGGAATTGTAAGTAAAGTTCAATGAATTATAGAACTCCCCCTTCTTGTAAATTTCTGCTTCCCATCTTTTAAAGATTTTACTTTAACAGAATGGTCTATTCTCAGCCTACTATTTCAGAAACAGTGACAAAAGACAGTCTAATGGGATTTTTTTTTTTTGCTTTTTATGGATGGTGATTGGGGTTAAGTGACTTGCCCAAAGTCACATGGCTAGTAAATGTGTCAGGTGTCTGAGGTCACATTTGAACTCAGGTCCTCCTGACTCCAGGACCGGTGTTCTATTCACTGTACCACCTAGCCACCCCTAATGGGATTTTTTTTAGGTAAAACCTTAAACAAAAAAAGGAAAACATAAAATACTTAATTTAAATGGTGATTGGGGCGGAGCTAAGATGGCGGCGTAGCAGCAGCAACATATCGCAGCTCTCACATAGCCACCCCAAAATACCCATAAAACAGGACTCTAAACCAATCCTAGAACTCCAAAACACACACAAAGATACTTCCCATTAAAGTCAGCTCGGCTACAAGGAACCATATCAGC
>CM053584.1:170045814-170107882 GCA_028627135.1 Pseudochirops cupreus
AAAAAAAAATTTAAATGGTGATTCCCAATTAGAAAGAGTCAAGTAACAGCACCATTCTAAGAAAAGTGATATTACCATCTGTCACCATTTTGGAGGCAGCATAATACCATGCAAAGAACATTAGTTCTGGAGTCACCTGCTCTGATAGTCCTTCCAGGCAGTCATACTGGCCTAGTCCCTTCATTACCAGGATCCTTCTTTTTCACCTCAGGGCAGTGGTTTTCAACCTTCCTAATGCCATGACCCTTTAATCCTTGGATGTGGGCATATCTGCATGTGGACAGCCTGGAGATAGATAGAGGAGAGTGTCTCAGTTCCTAAGACCATCGGAAATATGTTTTCTGATGGTCTTAGGCGACCCCTGTGAAAGGGTCATTTGACCCCAAAGGGGTTGTGACCCACAGGTTGAGAACCGCTGCCTTAGGTGTTGCCTAATTAGCATTTTAGGACAAAGGCCTGTTTCCCCTTCCTCCTTTTCATCAACCAGTGTTATACCCTCCACCTTTGCTTCCATGGGTTTGGCATCAGGTTCTGGCCATGCCTAAATCCCTTGACTAAGGGGCAGGGCAAGAAGGGACCACTCTGATTCCCTTTTATTTCCTTCTTAAGTTCTCCTTGTGTGGCCAAATCTGTGGTTCCACTCTTTACCTGTGAATCACCCTTTCTGATAGTGTTCCTTTCCTTTCCTGAGCTGTTTCTAGTCATGAGTATCTGCTTGCTTTGCCCATTTCCTGCATTGGCAGTTCTCTCAGTTTCCTATTCAATAAGCATTTATTAAGCACCTACTATATTCCAGGCACTGTCCTCAGCAATGGAAGTACCTCATAGAGATTCTTTATTATATGCCTGCCCTTTGACCTTCTGTCAGGTAGTTCTACTCTCTCCTGATCCTCATAAGCAGAGGCAGTATGAGTGAGACAGGCTTAAATCTTCCCTTCAGTGATTAATGCCTGTGTGACCTTGGGCAAGTCACTTAACCTCCCTCTTAGCCTTAGTTTCCTCATCTGTAAAATGAAGGGGTTGGATTAGATGACCTCTGAGGTCTCTTCCAGTTCTGAATCTGTAATTTTGTGCCCCTATGATTCACCTTCACAATGAACACCAAACAGAGCCAGTAATAAGAATCCAACCCAGGCACCATTAATACATACATTTGAGTAAGCAGATCTGTTCTGAGGAGGAAAAACAGTGGTCTTAATGTATCTGAAGGATGAAACTTCAGTGCTGATGACCACTACTGAAATGTAAGATGAAAGTAAAAAAAAAATATTTCCAATTTAGATAGCAGCTCAGCCAAAACTTATTAATAAAGTCTTTCTGATATTTCTCCCTATCCATCTCAGTGGCACTGAACTTCCATCACTAAGCTTGTTTCAACATCAATGAGTTTTATCTTGCTATAGGGCAGGATATAAAAATAAAGCTTTCAAGGCATTTTGTGAGAGGAAGCTTTTCATTCCTATTTCCTAATACTTTTTACATAGTCAAATTTGTATTCAATAAACTTTGAAAATCTTCAAAAAACAATTCCTTCTTGGGATCTAAACTTTTCAGAATTTTAAAAAGGTTTAATATTAAAATATGGTAACAAATGAACACATTTACCTCTCATTTTCTTTATTTATTACTAAAAATAGATCTTTGCTTTTTCTACTTTCCCACTTTTTATAACTCCTTACTTTCTCACAGCCCTGATTTCTCATTTGGTACTTTCAATTGGAATGATGATTTAGGGGAATTCGTGATACCTAAGCCTTTTAAAGCATGCCAATTAGGCGAACAGGGATGAAAAACATATATAAAGGACATTCAGAAAGACAGAAATAGTATGTCTATCATTCTAGATTGATAGTGATCAAGACTGATAAGGAACATATGAAGTCAACAAGCATTTATTAAATGTTTATTATGGACTAAAGTACACTGATCCAAGTGTTGAAGATGTGAAGGTGAAAACAGAACATGCCTAAAGGAGCTCATAGTCTAATAGGAAAGGCAACATGTAAATAACTATGTACAAGCAAGATGTATACAGGATAAATTGGAGACCGTTTGAGAGGGAAGGCACTAGAATTATGGGAGTCTGGGAAAGACTTCTGACAGTAAGTGACATTTTCACTGAGTCCTGAAGGAAGCCAGAAGGCAGAGATAAGGAGGGAGAGCATTTTAAGCCTGGAGGACATCCAGTGAAAATGTCCAGATTTAAAAGATGGAGTGCCCTGTGCTAGGAATATCAAGGAAGTCAGTGCTACTGGATTGAAGAGTTTGTGGAAGAGATTAAGGTATAAATAATCCTGGAAAAGTAGGAAGAAGTCAGTTTAGGAAAGGCTTTAAAAAGTCAAAGAGAGGATTTTTTATTTGATCTTGGGAGTTAATAGGAGCCATTGGAGTTATAGAATAGGGGGTGACATGGTCAAACTTGTACCTTAGGAAGTTTACTTAGATTACAGAGAGGAAGATGAACTAGAGTTGGCAGAGACTTGAGGTAGGCAGACCAACCAGAAGGCTATTGTAATATTGTGTAATTGTAAGGGGCAAAACAGGTTTGCACCAGGGTCATTACCATGTCAGAAGGGAGAAAGGAGCGCATAAGAGAAATGTAGCCAAGCTAGAAGAGATAGAATTTAACAATGAATTGGAAATGGGGTGATTGGAGAGAGTAAGGAGTTAAGGATGACACCTAGGTTGTGATCCTGGTTGACTAAGAGGATAATGGTATCCTCTATTAATATTGAAATTAGAAAGAGTGGAAGGCTTTAACTCAATCAGTGAATTAGCAAATATTGATTGATTGCCTACTGTGTTAAAAGTGTTGTACTAGGGGTTACAAAGAATGGAATAATTCCAGTTTCAAAGAGCTTACATTCTAATAGGAGGACATAACAACATACAAAATACATACAGCATGAAGATAAAGGGGAATCAGGAAGGGCTTCATGGAAATGATACTTGAGATGCATCATAAAGAGGGACCCTATAAGGCAGAGGTAAGGAGGGAGAATATTCCAGGTATGTGGACTAGCCAGTACAAAGGTACAGAGACAAGAGATAGAATGTTGTGGTTTTCTTTGAGGAAAAACTTCCAATTCTCCACTGTAGAGGCAGTTTCCAGTTCCCAAATGGTTTGTATTCTAGAAGCTTGGTAATTTGGAAAGCTATCCTATAGAAGCAATATTCTTTTTTTTTTTACTTGTAAATATAAATTTTTTTCAATTACATGTAAAACAATTTTTAGCACTTAAATTTTTAAAAAGTTCCAGATTCTCTTCTTCCACCTCTCCCTTCCCTCCTCCCAGAGAGAGCAAGCAGTTTGATGTAAGTTATACATGTGCAGTCATACAAAGCATGTTTCCACATTAGGTATGTTGTGAAAGAAAATACAGACAAAAAACCCCACAAAAAATAAAGTAAAAAACAGTATGCTTTGATCTGGATTCAGACTCCATCAGTTTTTTCTCTGGAGGTAGATAGCATTTTTTTTTTATCATAAGTCATTCAAAATTGTCTTAGATTTTTTTTATTGCTGAGAATAGCTAAGTCATTCACAATTGATCATCGTACAATATTGCTGTTACTGTGTACAATGTTCTCTTGGTTCTGCTTATTTAACTTTGCCTCAGTTCATGTAAGTCTTTAATGGAAGCATCCTACTCATAATTTCTTATAGCATGATAGTATTCCATCACAATCATATGCCACAGTTTTGGTCAGCTATTCCCCAATTGATGGATATCCCTTCAGTTTCTAATTTTTTGCCCCTACAAAAGAGCTGCTATAAATATTTCTGTACATATAGATCCCACCCCCCTTTTTTAATCTCTAGGAGCAGTATTCTGCAATGATCAAATTCCCAAGCTATCTCAAAATTACAAAATTTTCAGAGTTGGAAATTCAATCCACAGCTGAAATGAATCCCCACTGGAAGATATGGAACCTGTCACTTGACCTCTGCTTGAAGACTTCCAGTGAAGGGGAATCCATGACCTCTTGAAGGAGTCTTTTCCATCTTTTCAATTCAATCCATTTCCTTTCCATTCAATGAGCATTAATTGAGCACCTAATATGTGTCATGTGCTGGGTGTATCAACAGAGAAATGAAACACTTCCTACCAACAAGAAGCTTAGAATCTATTGAAGGGAACAAAACATACTCTGATAATTAAATAAAAAATGAATACAGATTTCCAGAGGAAGGATAGATGTCTAATGTGAAGGGCAATCTGTTAACAAGGGCCAAATGGAAGGATAGGATATAGTGGAATACAGACATTGGTAGATAAGAGGGACCAGCAAATTATCTTTAGGGAAAGGGAACTTTGGCTTAGGCAACATTATATTGTCATACCCTTCAGAAAACAGTGGTAATATTGGCTTGGGACTCAATCCCTGAGTAGAAGTTGAAAAATATTTGTGTTGGGGTGGTCTGCATGTTGCACTTGGCAGGGAAAATGAGAATAGTCTTTCTCAAGGAAGAGTTTGGGAGATTGGGAGAACCCTGGGATCTGGCTGATTATAAAAGGGTAAGGTATGTGTGAAGTAGTCACCCTCCTATCACTTGTGGAGAACTCTAATGTTAAGAATTTTTCCCGATGTTAAGGACAGATTTGCCTTTTTGCAAATTTGCCTCCCATTGCTCTTGGTTGTGTCCTCCTGGATCGATTTATAAATAACAAGAAAGACATTCTAATCCCTTTTCTATATGATAGTATTTAAAAATAGGTATCCAGTTTTTTCTTCCATCAACCTATATAGCCCCAGTTTCTTCAAAAGGTCCTCATAGTATATAGACTGAAAATACTTTACTATCCTGGTTACTTTTCTCTGCATTCTTTCCATTTTATCCATATCCTTCTTAAAATGTAATGCCCAGAGTTGAACACAGTACCTCCAATGTGGTTGACCAAATATGGAGTGACTATTTTCTCTTTATCCTTGGAAACTGTGCATCTCAATGCAGACCAAGATTACATTAGCTCTCATGGCTGACATATCATATTACTGTATCATGGTGAATGATAATCCACCAAAACTTACAGATCTCTTTTAGGCAAATTGTTGCCTAATAATGTCTCCTCCATTATGTATTTGTAAAGTTGCTTTTTAAAAAAATTTGTCAGACTATGTTTAGAGTCAGCTCTTTTTCAGATCCTGATTCTGTTGTTGACCATGTTAGTTATCATTTCTAGTTTTGTATCATTTGCAAATTTAATAATCATGTCATCTATGTGTTTATCCAATTCATTGATAAAAAAAAATATTAAACAGTACAGGATCAAGCACAGATCCCTGGTGTTCTCCACGGGATACCTGCCAAGCTTATTCTAGTCATTCAATCAGTTCCTCATCTTTCCATCTTCTCTACAATAATAGAATGAATTAGTTTATCAAAATGCTTTGCTAAATTATACCCACCACTTTTTCCTGATCTTCTAGTTTAATAACCATGTTGTATTTTTTAAAAAGTAAGACTTGTCTGACATATTCTATTCATTATGAAGTCATGCTAAATTTAACCAAAGCTTCTTTGACAAAATGTTCATTAACCATTTCTTTAACGATCCATTCTAAAATTTCCCCCAAAGCCAAAGTCAGTTATTCTGTATTATTTGTAGATTCTGTTCTCTTCTTTCTTGAAAATAAGGATATTTACCCCTCTTTAGTCTTGTGTTGCCTCTCCCACTCATCATTTTCTTTCAGTGGCATTTACAGTGGCTCAGTGAGCACATCTATTGCATCTTTCAGGACCTGGTGAAGTATTATTCCTTTGGGTCTGGTGACGTGAACCCATCAAGACCATCTCCATTTTTATACTATCTCCTTACTTGTCTTGGGTGTCAGCTCCTGGTTTGCCATTTTTGTTCCATCATTTCCAGTTCAAAGGTCATTCTTGAGAAGAAAGGAAGCTAGACATTCCAAGAGGTATAGTAATCAAGGAGTATGTGGGTCAGCCTGTTCCAGGCTATGGAGACAGTAGATCGCTTGCCTTTTAAGAGGAACAGGAGATAGACTAGTTTGGTTAGAGCATAGAGTACGTGAAGGAAAGCAATATACAATAAACATGGGAAAGTAGTCCAAAATTGGATTGTAAAGTGCTTTAAATCCCTCCCCCCACCCCCCCAAAAAAGGAGTTCAATTTTATTGTAGAGGCAATAGGGAACCATTGGAGCTTCTTGAACATGGTAAGCAATATTCTTCACCTGTTGTTCTCTATCTCTACCAAGAAGGGGCAAGCATGTTCACCATCTGTTCTATAGGACCAAGACTGGACATTAATTTTAATTTGAGTATGCTTTCCTTTGTGCATAGGTTTTTAAAATATATACATATGTACATATACATATGTATTATAATGATTGTGTATATTGTTTTCCTGGTTCTACTTACTATGAACTGAATGAGTTCACGAGTCTTCCCATGTTTATCTGAATTCTTTTTATTCATTATTTCTAATGGAGCATTAGAATTCCATTAAATTCATGTCATTCCTCTAACTCTGGGTATATACTAAATCTTTGACCTGGGTCCTCTTCTCTTTTTCTCTGTATTAGCTTGGTTACTTCATCAGCTACCATGGGTTATCTCTAGGCAAATGATAACCACATGTCTAGTTCTAGTTTCTTCTCTGCATCATCAACTGACTGTTGTGCATTTTGAACAGGATGTCCTGAAGGTATCTCAAAGCCAACGTGGTTAAAACAGAAGTCATTGTCTTTTCTCCCAAATTCTCTCCTTTTCTGAATATCCCTATTACTGGTGAGGGTAACACCATCCTTCCATTCACCTATATCTTGTAACCATCAGTGTCATCCTTTAGCCCTAATTCTTACCTCCTGTACACATTCAGTCCATTGCCAAATCTGTAATTTTGATCCCCACAATATTTCTCTATAGTAACTTTTTGTCTACTCACAGGACCCTCCTTCCCCGCTCCCCCCCCATGTTTTTTTCTTCTTTTAAAAAAATTTTATTTATTTAGTTTACAAAATTCAGTTCCACAATCCCTTGGGTTCCAAATTTTCTCCCTCTTCCTCTCCTTCCCCCTCTCCCCCCCATGGTGGTATGCAATCTGATGTATGTTCTACAAATACCTTCACACTAAACTTTAGTCAAGTTGTAAAGAAGAATTATAACCAGTGGAATGAACAATGAAAAAGAAGGAACAAAATGAAAAAGAGAGAAAGCAAGTAGTTTGCTTCAGTCTTCGTTCAGATTCTGTAGTTCTTTCTCTGGATGTGGATAGCCCTCTCCATCATGAGTCTCTTGGAATGGTCTTATGACCTTCCTTACATTACTGAGAGGAGTCCAGTCTTTCAAAGTCATCATTGATACTATGTGTATCAATACGATTCCCCCAATATATGTATATATATATGTCTTTCCTTCTTTGATCTCCACTGTATATATGAGTAGGTGGTTCTTAAAACAGAAGCAGATTCAGAAAGTTAGTTCAAACATGAGAAAGTAATCTTATTCAAGGACATAGGGCTGAAAGGGCAGCTAGTTAAGATAGGATGAGGAGCCTAAGTTCAAGGAAATTGAGCGAGGATTGTAAAGAATAGAGGGAAAACTAGTTCAGAAAAGTTAGAAGGAGGTTAGGAAAAAGCATTGAAGTTGCTCTTCTTGCTCTTGCTACCTGGAACCAAGAGGATGAACCTGGGTTTCAGACGGAAAAGGACATCATCTCTTCTGCGAATGAGGAAGCTAAAAAAGTAGCACGTCTTTGAACCAGGAGTGGAAAATAAGAATAAATTAGGTAGGAAAGGAATGACCCAAAGGATTGTATTACAGAAGGAATCAGGATATCAGAGGCAGAGCCTGGAAAAGTGTGAGCGATATTTCAAGTGGTATCAACCTAATTAAGTAATATGAGAAGATGTACCTGTAACTTACCTATTCAGAAGACAGTTTACCACTGAGATTCCCACATTTTGAAATAGAATATTTAGAATTTTAAATGATTTGATAATATGTGTTATCCTTCAGTGGACCATACTATTTAAGACCAGGGTTGGGTGGGTGGGAGGGGGGTGGAATGGCAGAGGAAGTCAAAGTACTAGGCTGTAAATTCTAGATAATGACCGTTTTGGAGAAATCACCCCTGCCCTAAGCCCCATTTTCCAGTGGTGGCAGTAGAAAGTTGCTCAATCTGGCAGTTAGTCTCAGTGTAATTTTGGACAAATAATTTTACCTCTTTGAGCCTTGGTTTTCTTCTCTACAAGGAAACACATTAAATGGCTTCTTCATGTCATTGAGTCTCTTCCAAGATACCAAGCTGTCATCTGTATTCATGAAGTGTAAGGTTCTGAATGTTCACCTGCACTATAGTCATTGAAAACTTTGAGCTTTAACCCAGAGGTTAATCAGTTGTTGAAAGTAATATTTACCTTGACCTCTTCCAGGAAAAACATGTTGAGTATAGAGCTACTGAGGAGAAAACTGTGTTTGGATATGTGTAGAGACTGGCATCCTGATTTCAAAATGAAAAATGAGTCCCTTTAAATCAATGAACATTATGAAACTATAACAATTTTTTTTTTTGCTTTTTGGAGGGAGGAAGGTAGGGCAATTGGGGTTAAGTGACTTGCCCAAGGTCACATGGCTAGGGGTTTTTTTTTGGGGGTGTGTGTTAAGTAAGGCTGGATTTGAACTCAGGTCCTCTGGACTCCAGGGCGGGTGCTCTATTCACTGTGCCACCTAGCTGCCCCACCTGTAAAAACTTTGAAAAGTATCCTAACAAATCCAAACAGTGTTAACAAAATGCAAGGTCCATTACCTCAAGGCGGCTATAAAAAGATGAACACTTTCTCACCAAAAAGGAAGAAAACTGACAGGCATTCTTAGAATAAATGGTAACAGATTAAAAAAAAAACCTATAGAAATACTTTTGGGACAAGCAGAAATGATTTCACTATTAAATTGTCAAAAAAAAAACCCTTCTGAACTAACAAACATTTCCCTACACTTAGAATTAAAGTATTAGAAATATAATTAACATTTACATATACTTTGAACTGAAAAAAAAACCTGAATTGCATGTGAAATTGTGGATGTTATATGCAGTTTGTTTTTCTTCTAAGGTATTTTAAAGCTGTCTTGCTTGTCTATATGATTCCTTCTGATATTCCTTCTGTTTTTGACTGTGTATTCAAAAACTGTTTCAATAACAGCCTTTTATTTCTTTTCCTTTTTAAAAGAAAATAGCCACCCTATGCCCTACAACTTCCCACTTCTTCAAACCTCACTAAAAAACAAATCTTTAAGATAAATATGCATAGTCAGGCAAAGTAGATTGTCCATCTACATTGTCCATGTCTATAGATACATATCTTTTTTTTTTTTTGGCTTTTTGGAGAAGGGAAGGGGGCAACCAGGGTTAAGTGACTTGCCCAAGGTCACAGGGCTAGTTTTTTGTTAAGTGTCTGAGGCTGAATTTGAACTCAGGTCCTCCTGACTTCAGGGCCAGTGCTCTATTTACTGGACCACCTAGCCACCCTGATACATTTCTTATTCTGCATTCTGAGTTTATCACCTCTCTGCCCTAAAGTGGGTAGCATGCCTCAGGATCAGTCTTCTGAAATTGTATTTGGTCATTGCATGCATTGATTAGCTCTTAAGCCTAAAAGTAGATAAGTTTTTACAATGTTGTTTTTGTTAAATACATTATACTTTTTGTTTTGCTCACTTTGCGTGAGCTCATACAAGTCTTCCAGGTTTTTCTGAAACCACCCCTTTTGTTAGTTCTTATATTGCAACATTATTATTCCATGACATAATTTTTTCATTTATTCCCTAGGTGATCAGCAATTCCTTAGTTTTCAGCTCTATGCCACGACAAAAAGGGCTAAGATAAATATTTTTGTACATATTCCACTTTCTTTGATCTCTTTGAGTTATTGACTTAGTCATATTGGTGAGTCAAAGAGATTACAAAAGTTAGTTGTTTTTTTGAATACAGTTCTAAATTGCTTTCCAGAATGACTTGGTCAGTTAATAACTCCTCCAATAGTACATTTTTATGCTTGTTTTCTTGATGCCTCCCCTACTAGTTGTCATTATTATATTAACGGATGTAAGATGAAACCTCAAGAGTTAATTTACTTTGCGTTTTCTAATTATTAGTGATTTGGAATTTTTTCATATAATTGTTGATAGTCTGTATTCCTTTGAAATCTATTGTTTATAGCCCTTGATCATATATCTGTTGGAGAATGGGTCTTGTTTTTATAAATTTAAATCAGTTCCTAATGCATCTTACGTATCTGTTCCTAATGTGTCTTAGGAATTATATCTTTATCACAGAAACTTGCTGTGAAGATTCTCCCACCTCCCACCCCCACTCCAGTTAACTGTTTCTTTTTAAATTTTAACTAAGTTGGTTTTGTTTGTGCAAAAACTTTCAAATTTTATATGATCAAAATTGTCCATTTTTTTTTTAACATTCTCTCTGACTCTTATTTGTTTGTGAGCTCTTCCCTTATCCATAGCTCTGAAAGGTATTCTTTACTCCTATAATTTGCTTATGATGTGAACTCATGTAAGCCATGTATCTATTTAGAGCTTATCTTTATAATATATATGTTCACTAAGCATTTGCAAAGCCTAATAACAGATATAGTCATTGGATCTGTAAAATGTAACTAAACTGATTTACCTTTGGATTAAGCATGTAAAAGAATTATAATCCAAGAATAGAATCAAAAGACTCTTTATGGGCAATAACTACATAAACTCAGATAACGATATGTTGACAAAGAATATAAAACAAGTGATTGAGCTGTAGACATGAGGAGATGGTCTATAACAGCAATTCAAGACTAGGTCATCACCCCTACAAATTACTGAAAGATAATTAAGGGACTCAGATTTGGTGTAGACTACTCAAGGGAACAGTAGAAACTGTGCAACACATCCTTAGGGGCTGTAAAAACAGTACCTAATGCATTATTATCAGGACATGACTAGTAGCTAGAACTGAACATCAGAAGCTCACTATCTTTCATAAGCTAAGAAATAAATCACCATGTTACAATTACAGTCCTCAAATATCCTTGAGAACTCAGCCACTAAACTGTGCTGGAAACAGAGCATTATCACAGAACTGTTGTCCACAATCACCTGAACATAACATTGATCTATAATAACTTAAGAACAGTATTAAAAGGTATTGTCATACCAAATGCTGATTATCTCCAAGTTGCATGGAATAAAAAAAAAATCTTTCAAAATATTGACAAGCAGAAAAAGAAAATAAAATCCTTTCGGAATAGAATGAAATACATTATTTCCACCATCCTGTCTGCAATAGGAGTTAGTTGTACCTAGAATATTTTGAGTGAGTCTATAGCACTACATGTCCAGTTAGGTCAATAGCCATTTCTGAAAAATCTTTTCTTTCATGATTGCTGTTTGATAATTTGTGCTTAAGAAAAGAAACGTAGAGCAGAGAAGGCAGCCAGAAGTTCAAGCTTGAGGTCAAAACCATTGTAACTGCTATTGTACAAATATGACATTTTTATGAATGTGTGTGTGTGTGTGTGTGTGTGTGTGTGTGTGTGTGTGTGTGTGTGTGAGTGACAGGGACAGAGATGGAGACAGAGAGACATGCTAAAAGTTCTGGAGAAAGAAAGAGCAGTTCCAAAAGGCAGAATCATTCCTTTCATTTTATTTTTACTTTTTAAATTTTATTTTCACTTCCATATTCTTTCCTTCTCTTTTCCTTCTCCCTGATCCATTGAGAAGGCAAGAAATACAAAACCCATTACAATTATGAAATCATGCAAAGCAAATTTCTCTGTTATCTGTGTCCAGAAGAGGAAAAAAAAAGAAAAGGAAAGGAAAGAGGGAAAAAAGATACACTTCAGTCTGCGTTCCAAGTCCATTAGTTCTTTGTCTGGAGGTGGATAACATTTTTTATTATGAGTCCTTTGGAACTGTTTGGGTCATTGTGTTGACCAGAATTACTAAGAATCATTCCTTTTAAGTGAATGGTTTCAGTGATCAATACTCTTTATTTTTTGTTTTTTAAACTACATTTTTATTGATGTGTTTTTTTTCTTTTTACATCATTGTAGTCATCCTCAGTATCTTTCCACTTTCGTCTTTCAGAGAGTCATCTCATATAAGTAATAGTATTTTTCAAAGACAAAAAAAGGATAAAAGTCAGCACAATCAACCATTCAATGCATTGAAGAAAATATGTGCAATGTGTAACATCTGTGGACCTCCCGCCTCCACAAAGGGGTAGGATGGGTGTCTTCTTATGTCTCTTCATTTGATTCATGCTTTATCTTTATAATTTTGTTACATTCATTTATTATTTTTGGGGGGAGGTGTTGGCTGTTCCTTCAATTTACATTGTTGCCATTCTTTATATTGTTTGCTTGCCTTGCTTCCTACATAACTCTTCATCAGTTCATATATATCTCCCCAGACTTCTCTATGTTCATCACATTCATAATTTTTCAAAGTGTAGTAATATTACATTCTATCCATGTGACACAATTTTCTTGGCCATTCCCCATTTTATAGGCATAAACTTTGTTTCTAATTGTTAACTATTACAAAAAGTTCTGCCAGAAATATTTTGGAATGTATGGGAAGTTTTTTTCATTTCAATGGCCTCTTTGTGGTATAAACCCAGTAGTGAAGTCTCTGCTTCAAAGGTTATGAACATTTAATTACCTTATTTGCATAATTCCAAATTATTTTCTAGATTGTTATACTATTTCACAGCTCTACCAATGATACATTAGTGTGCCTATCCTCCTGTAACCCCTCCAACATTGATTATTGCCCTATTTTGTCATCTTTGTCAAGGTGTGAGGTGAAACTTCAGAGTTGTTTTGAGTTGTATTTCTCTTACTACTGGTGATTTGATATATCTTTTCATGTGGTTGTGAATACTTTGCAATTTTTCTTTTGAGAACTGTTTGTTCATATCGTTTGATCACTTATGGACTGGGGAATGGTTATTAAACACACATATATGTATATATTTGTGTGTATATATATATATATATATATATATGTATATGTATATATGTTATACATATATCTTGGATACCAAACCCTTACGAGAGAAATTATAAATTAATACACACACATATGTATAAATGTGTATGGATATATGTATATGTGTGTGTGTGTGTATAAATATATGTAAAATTTCCCCCATTTAACAATTCCTATCTTATCTTGGCCAATACACTATATGGTAGCCTTTGCCCTTTGCTGCTATCATGGGGGCCAAGGAATTGTCATTCTTAACGCAGTGGTTCTCAACCTTCCTAATGCCACAGCCCTTTAATACAGTTCCTCATGTTGTGGTGACCCCCAGCCATCAAATTATTTTCGTTGCTACTTCATACTGTAATTTTGCTACTGTTATGAATCATAATGTAAATATCTGATATGCAGGATGTATTTTCATTGTTACAAATTGAACATAACTCACAGGTTGAGAACTGCTGTCTTAACGTATCAAGTCTTTTATCTGACCTAATACTTATCACCCACTGAAAGGGCCATAGCAAAACTATCATGAAAAAGGGCTTATTACCACTTGTATCATCAGAAGAAGATCAGATCCCAGAGTACTTTATGGGATATTTTCAGCCAGAGTGGAGTGTGGTAGATAATTTTTGTTAAAGGAGACTATTTCTAAAAAAAAAACAACCAAAAAAAAAAAGCTACAGCAATAAAACCTGGCTTTTGTGTAATTAAAGAGATATAAAAGTCTGTATACTGGAATCAATAATTATTACACCCAATTTTCAGCAGACCCAGACATTTAAAAGTAAAAAAGTAAATTTAATGCAGTATAGTTAGGATGGTTGTTGTTGTTGTTGTTTTTTTTTTTTTGCAAGGGGTGAGATTTACAAATCTGGGATATATAATTTGCAAAGTGAATAGATTAAAGCCGGCTGTGATTTTTTCAGAACCCTCTCCTCTTTTTTAAAAAAAAGGACATCAGTACAAAAAGTACACTTACTGTGTTGCTTTAGAAGAATGGATTAGCTCAAAAGTTGTCCTGGGGATCATGCTGATTTTTCTGTTCAAACACATTCCAAACTAGGACCACCCTCTAGATGTCTTATTTTTCTAACTGTGACCTTTGAACCTTCTTCTCCTCAACCTCTTTTTCATTCATCCTGGCTATTCAGAAACAGTCGTTAGTTGCCTAGATGACACCTTTCTTTGGGCACAGTAGATGTTTAATAAATATTAATTGCTTAATTGTAATTCACAAGATGGAAAGAGTTCTGAAGAGTTTTACCTATAGACCTACTCTTAAAAACTCCTGAAAATGTGGATATTAGGTTTTTTTTTCTCCAGGGATAGCACTTTTGCTAATATATTCTAGTATTACACAAAATTGATGTTTTTCAACTTTGATACTTCCTGATGGAATTTTAAACTATTCTTTTGGGAAGACATAGCCTTTGAGAATTCAGGATTGCCTCCACTTTATGATTCGACATCAGAGAAGGAATTTGTAGAGAGCACAATTCTTATCCCTCTTCTAATGCTTATCTCAACTAACGCTTCCTTTGTGAGCTACTCCCTAGGCTACGCCCCAAGCAAAGTTGACATTTGTGCTGTCCCTGGTCAATTCCATTGTAGCGATTTCTTTTTGAAATTAAACAAAGGACTAGCAGAATAATAATACATTCTAGACCAGGAACAGTTTTCTTTTCCTGACTATGACAACAAAACTAAATTGGGGTTTCATTTTAGATTTATAAATTTGTTTCCTGCTACCTTCATGTACACCCACCCATCACCCAACCAAGCACTTTCTAATGTACTTATCACATAATACTGTGCATTATAAGTTATTTGTGTTTGCATCATCTCCCTCTATTAGACTGTAAGCTCCAAGAGTGAAGTTTAGGGTATTATTTAAACTTTCTATCTTTCTAGGTGCATTTCACCTGTTGTTGGAATATTGAAAGAATAGTAGTATGGCCAGCCTAGTCTTCTTTCTCTTCCTCAGAGCACTGTCCTTTGTCCTCTATGACTTTTTGCTTACCATCACCCCTGCTTGAAATGTGCCCCCTTCTTTTACACAAATCCATTTAATTTGGGGGTATCCTTTGTCCTAAACTACTCCACATTTTTTTCTGTATATGCTTATACATGTACTTGCTGCCCCTTTCACTAGAATTTCAGCTCCTTGAGAATAGGGATTATTTAATTCCTCATATTTATGTTCCTAGTGCCTAGAACAATGCTTTAATAAATATGCGTTGATTGGTTTATTAGGAATGAGGCCAAAGTTGGTGGTTTGTTTCCCAAACAAACCTAAACTTCCACTTCAAATCTGTTTTTTTGTTTTGTTTTGTTTTTATTATGTGGAATTGAATTCAGTATGTTTTGCCCTGCTGTCTGTCTGGAACCTTGTTGAAATTTTGGGTTATTTTCGGAATTTTAGTTTTTATATCATTGTCTGATAGTGATGCCTAATATGACTTATGTAATTTTTTTCCCCTCTAATATTTCCCTTTTAACCATTGAGGCTTTCCAGAAGGTTTTACATCTTTTCTCTTTGGGTACTTGTAGTAAATCTTTTCATTTAGTTGCTTTTTGTTATTGATGAGGTCTATGCTGATAGAATTATCTAAATAAGATTAGAAGCTCTTTCTGGAAAGGAACCTTATCTTATTTAGATTTGTGTCTCCCCCAGGCCTAATGCAGTGCATTGCTCTTAATAGATATTTAATAAACATATATTGAATGTAATGGAAGTACTGTGGTATACTGGAAAGGGAACGGTAATAAAAAAATTGGGGATCCAGTCTTACCACTGACACTGGCATCGGTTCTTTGACCAAATAACTTGAACTCTCTGAGTTACTCATCTGTAAAATGGGGATAATGATGATGATAATTATTTCATTGCATTATGAGATAAACACTTTCAAACCTTTAATGCAGAACATAACCATGAATTACTTTCACTACTGAGGTCATTTATCTGAGGCCATTTCTTATCTAAACTTTATACCTCCCTCCAGGGGATGGGATGGTGTTAGCATGGTATATGTGCTTAATTAATGCAGGGGTTCTTGAATCTTTTTTGCGTCACATACCCTTTGACAGTCTAGTGAAACCTATGGACTTCTCAGAATGTTTTTAAATGCATAAAATAAAATATGTGTAATTATAAAGGAAACTAATGATAATGAAATACAATTATTAAAATATTTTAAAAAATAAAACAAATTCTCAGACCCCAGGTTAAGAACCACTGACTTAATGAATGAAATTGCTGGCAAATTTGAGGCAAAAACTTCAAAATGGTAAAAACAGTTTCTTAAAGGGTTTGGTTGTTGTAATTACAATGTTTGTTGGATCATAGAATAGATTAGAGTTCATTTTGGTTATATTCAGGTGTGAAGTCACCAAGTAAAAAATCATTATTTTATTTAAGTCCTAAAACCTCTCCTTCCTATTTTTCTTCGAATTACCAGGGTAATTGTTTTCTTGTAGACCAAGATTTATTAAAGTGCTTTTTGGGAATGACTGTTAGCTTGAAAAATGTCTCTTAAGGTTACCCAGGAAAGTTCTCTTTTAACATTAATAGTTAATATTTTATTTACCCTTTAGTTTCTGGAATTCATGACTCATTAATAATTTACTTAATATAACGCGGTGAATTAGCTAGCAAACATTTATATTGGCTCTGTGTCTGTCTCTGTTAGGTACTAACTGAGGGAGTGGTCTGAGAGAAGAGCTATGAATGTATGATCCCTGTCTCCTGCCTGCAGGGAGTTTACAGTCTAGGTGGGGGTTACAAGAAGAAAAAACAGGGAGTAATTAGAAATTAATACAATCCAGTGTATAATTAACTGCTAAATTGTATGTCAAGCACTAGGAACAATGGGAGTTCAAGGGAGTGAGAAAAGTGTGATGTAGGGGCAGAAGTTATGATTCGTAGTTCACAAAAAAACAGTCTGATTGGTGTCATGTGAAACCATGAGCCATTCTTCTCATTCATTTTAATTTTGGTAGTTGTTTTGTTTGTTTATTAATGGTGATGAGTAGAAGTTGGTGATTTTGGTCTGCAGGGTCCTTTCCTCAGGGAATAGTTCCTAAAGTTGATACTATAGAGTCACTGTAAAATTGACAGTGAATTCTGAACCACTTTTTATTTCTCTCCCCTCTCCCCATGAACTCTTAGTCTTTGGATGATAACATAAATCCACAAGTATCTGATCTTCTAGAGTGTAAATCATTTTCAAGGGCTAAAGAGTTTTATAGTATTACATACTTGATATGAAAACTGGCTTCTTACATACATACATGCACATACACGTATCATTTTTCAAAACTAAAAGTAAAATAGTTACATACATGACGAGTGCAATACAATCTCGAGATCTGAATTGAGATTCATAGCAAATGCTTTTATTTTCAACTCTGATACATTGTGAAAAACAGGCACTCTATCAGATAGCCTTTGAGGTTCCTTCCAATTCTAGATCATTAACCATATGATCCATTATGAGTGGAGAGTGAAATTATTTTTCTTCATATAAAACTCAGAAAGTTAGGTAAAATACTGTTTTATTTAGCCATACTTTTTTTTTGGAGAGGGGAATGGTGGAAACAGACTCAAACATTAGCTTTTCTTTGCCAATCTGAGGGCAAATATTCAGTCTATAGCAATCAATTGAAATGTAAATGATTAGCACTCCAATTCTTTTCTCTTATCTAGGGGATACAGGAGGGAGAGAGATACCTTGTGGTAAAAATCTTGGACTTATTATTTTAATGGAATAATGGAAGGTTTTTAAAAATCAGACTCCTGTCATCTATGATTGAGTCTCCTTGAGATTAACTAACTTTTTAGTGGAACATTTCCTGAATAGTATTATCTACAGCATTATGGAAACAATATTTATGGTCCCAGCCATACTGGCTGACTTGCTGTATTTCAATTTGACATCCCTTCTCCTGCCTGTAAAGTTACATAGGCTATCCCCACATGCCTGGAATTCATTCGCTAGTCATTGCTTCCTCCTAAAATTACTAACATACTTATTTCAAAGTTTAGCTCATGTGTCTCCTCCTATGGAAAGCTTTTCCTGATTCCTCTAGTTAATGTGTTACCTGTTATATACTCCCTACACCTTCTTCCTTCCTACATATGAATTCCTTGAAGTCAGGGACAATTTTTCATTCTTTTCTTTCTGTCAATGGAGCTTCTCACAGCATCTTGTATATTGTAGGCATGTCAGTGTTTATTTGTTTGATTTGGATAAAGTTCTGACCTCAAAATTTATGTCAGTTTAAAAAAAAATAGACTTTTCCGCTCTCTCTTACAGTTAATTTAGTGTGTTTAAAAATTGTTATATTTTCTATTGAGCTTATAAATACACTTTTTCAAGTTTCTAACTTACTCTGCTTTCAAGTAACTATAGTACCCTTATGTAGAAATGATGGGCCTCATCTGAGAGGCCTTTTATTTTGATTTTGGTATATAAATTTTCATTATTTTAGTTTTGTCCCCCGTCTTTCCTGAAATAGATAATTGGTAGGTCATTGGTAGATCTTTTTTAAAAGCTGAAGAATATAGGTTCTAAAGAGCTGGGTAGGGATTTGTGTATTGATGTCATAGCTGTCAGAGCCATAGATGATTGTAAGGAGGATATTCTCAATTATGTATTATCACAATTGACACTGACACTAATTCACTTTATATGCCCTTTGTGTAGATGGGATAATGACACACAGCATAATACCAATTTGCTGAAAGAGGTGCCCTTATCAAAATAGACAGCCTAAGTCCAGATGACACTTTCTTAGGGATAAACTTAAATTACACCCAGAAAGAACAGTTTTCAGTAGGCAATGGATTTTGTTCCAGTTGTTTAATGTTTTAAAAGCCTGCTTGCACGAGTATATTACATGGATATCCCAGACTCATACAGTAGCAGAGCTGGAAGGGACCATTAAGTATATCTCCAGGCCCTTCGTTTTGTGTAATCACTTACCTCTGGATCTTTTGTACACCTGTGTGAACTTTTATCTGTTTGGTAAATTCTTATTAGATACCTGCTGTCTGGAGAATGTCCTTTTTCCTGGGGAATATGCAAAGTTTAATTAAAATTTATTCCCTAACTTCATGGAGCTTACATCCCCATAGGGGATATAATGGTATAGTGAGGGAATATAATGATAATGATAATGCCGGCAAGCAGCTGAGATTTATATAGAGCTTTATTGCAAAGCCTTTCTGTATATTATTTCATTTTTGCCTCCCAGACACCCTGTGAAGGAGGGTATTATAATACGACATCCTATGTCAACGAACAAGAGAAGAACAAAAAAGCATCATGTAAGGTTTTCTTTCGTGGGGAAGGCCAGGAAAGGTTTCCCTTCCCCTCAGGGAAGGGTCTCATGTCCTACCAGATTATAATTATCTTGAGGACAGGTGTGGTCTTTTTATATCTCCTACTACTTAATACAGTATTCTGTTCACAGGGGCTTATTAAATATTTATTGAATTACTGAATTGGAGGAGGAAATGGAGGCCCACACATCACATACCTAATTAGTGGAACGCATCATTATTTAATTAGTGCCTTTGTAATAACATAATCTTTCAGAATCTCCACATGTCAGGAATTTAATATGAAGGCAGTCAAGCACTTTTAGATTATAACATAATCCTTTGTAATTAGACAGTATGAATAACAGAGCATATTGTTGGTTGAGTTTGTGCGGATATTGCCTGTTGGAGGCTCTTTGGTTTATCTCTTGAATCTTAGCTATTTTATAGGTTCTATCTGAAGGTAAATCAATATTAGTTACGTTTGAGAAGCGCAATGGCATCTATCCATAATCATCTTCATTTTTCTCCGTGGAGTCTATTTAGGCAGTATTTCTGTAAATCTATTCATTTTTATCATTCAAAGGTTGAATGTTTTCCTCCATTTCATTTTTTTTTTTGCTCATTTCCTGCGTCTGTTAATATTTTTAAACCTGTACCAACATTTGGGGATGAAATCAAACACATTCCAAACAAGTTACTGTTTGGATAGAAGAGTTTGAGACTATTGGCTAAAATAGGGTTTGTCTATTACATAATAGCTTACATTTATGTGCCCTTTCAGATGTGTAACCCCCTCTTCTGTAGACTCATTCAAGGCCTTTTTGGGACAACTCCAGAGTGATGAGGATGCTGTGTACTTCTTCCTGTTCTCATACGAATCCTACTCGGTATCTCTAGTTTGAAAAGCTTGTTCTCAGTGATATATGCCTGAGTGAGTGATGGTGGACAATAGTTCTATTTGTGATAATGCTCTGGTTCCATAACAGTTTATTTGCTGACTCTTCAAGAATATTTCAATATTTTTTACGTACACAAATTTGTTATGTTACAAAATCTAACAAACTTCTGGCTCATAATTTTGGGCAGTTAATTGTGGCATTCATGTTTTGGATAGGTGATAAATTTTTGTGAACTGCAGTGATAAGTTATACAGTTTATACAGCTCCCTTGAATAATCTTCCTTCCCTAATAAGTCCTTTTATCACTCTCCTTGAATTCCTGTGCTTTGATGATGCCTTCTTCCTTTTCTTTCTCCCTCCTCCCAAGATATGGACGATGGGATGATGGAGTTATTTTTGTTGTTGTTATTATGGCATTTTACATTGAAAAGTATTTAAGGTGGGGTGGCAAGAGAGCAGCAAATATCATATTTATACATTTATCTTACCTATTTGAGTATACTTTAGTGTCATATCTGGACAAGAACTTTCCTTAAGAAAAGTTTCTTTCCCTTTTTTATGCTTTAAAATAGTAACCACTTCTCTCAGTCTTATAAAGAGAACACATTTTGTCTGGGTCAGTAAAAAAAAATGTGTTTAATTTAACAAGTTAGAGAAGAGGCAGTTAGTAGTAAAACACTTTAATTACTAACCATTTTCATTCACTTTCTATCCATTTTTCTGCCATCTTTTCTGTGCTATAAAGTACAAATCCTTTTGCTAACAATGAGGAGAAAGAATACTATTGGGTCTTTCTTGGCATCTTAGTTCCTTTTTTGACTACCTTGGGTCAACATTTGATGAATTTGCCCTTATTTCAGCAACCAAATATCAGTTACCCTAGCTTATTAGAAACAAAGAATTGGGATTGCTAAGAAGTGATATACTTTCTTGAAGAAGCTAGAAATGTCTTTGTTGATAAACATTAGAAAAAAGGAAACATTGATATAAAATTGTTAATTTAACTATAGTTTTTTCTTTATCTGGGCTGCCTATGAACTCAGACCAGCAGGTTGGTACCTCAGGACACTATTGCCCCAGGTTCAAGGTATTTTATCGGTTTGCATTCCAAAAACTATTGTTCATGAATCTCCTCCTAAGCTCGAATGCTTAGCTAGAAGACACAGTTAGTTCAAAGCAAAGGAATTTACTGAAATGGCTAAAAATAATGGGTAATAAAATATCTCCTTGTCAACCTGGGGCTCCCTCCCACAAATCCGTGCAGCCCAGTATGACAAATAAGTTCATGAGTAGAATGCACTAGCAGGCTCATACACAAGGCCTCCCTGTCCTTTCTCATGATTTCCTAATGCTACTTTCCCTTGGTGTAATCTTTGCTGGACTCCCTGAGTTTTCTCTTCTCCATGGCTCAGCTTAATCCCATAGCTGGATTATTTAGGCCTTTTCATTGTTATGCATAGCATCTCCTGTTAGATAAATTGCACTTCTGTAAGATTTCATTGCGGAAGTAAGTAAGGGAAACAAATTAATCCACTCCCCCAGCTATCTACGCATCTGACCTCTCTTCACATAACAAAAAAGTTGGAGAATGATTTCCTCTCAAGAGTTGGGTTCTTTATCCTTGACTGACTTTTTACATGACTGCCAGGGATAACATTCCTCAGAGTGTACTTGTGATTTTTAAGATTGTCAGGGCCTGGCTGACTCTTCATTCTGCCAGAGACTTGACAACCTATAATTCCATCAAATTGACTGAGGAAGGTATGTAGACCCATTTTAAGAAGTAGAACAGTTCTTTATACTTCTTTTATGTTGGTCTATCAAAAGGGGCAAGACCATTCCCATACTCTCACATCTTTTATCCTTTACAACCTGTGTAACCTGGTCACTTACGGCATGTATTACTCAAGGTGTCATGCCTTTTATAAGTTGTAAATACAGCCATAGAAAGTCCAAAAGGGACAGAAACTTTACATAATAGTGTCAATTACTTGTCCCTTAAATCCATAATTTCATTAAATATTTTTGGGGTCCAATTAAGCCCCCTGTGCAACCTTGGGGTAGAAACTATACCAGACATTGTTATGAACTATAAAATTTAGCTTCTTCCGATTACCCAACAAGACATGACCAGTTGGCTAGAATTCTTCATCAGAATCTCTCTATCATTTATTTATGTATTGCTAGATGACAACTCTCCTTAATAAAAACACAGACCTTTAACATATCCTTAAAAACTCAACCACTAAACTATATAAGAATTATAGCATAATCACACACTGAACAGTTGCCCACAATCACCCAGACATAACATTGACCTGTAAAACCTAAAGAATGATTTTTAATTGATGTCACCATGCCATCTAGTGTACTTTGTAACCGTCTTGATGGGATGTATTAGTTAAATCCCTCCTATAAACTATCCTTAGAGAAAAGTGTCTACGAGGAAGTAGACTCTACTACGTTGATGCCAGAACAAAAAATTACAGAAACACAGATCTGCGCCCTTCCCTTCCCCTTTAATCAGGGAGCTCCAATTTAGTAGTTAAACTACTGTTTTCTACTAAGATGCATTTGAGTTGAGAAGCAAAATGTTCAAAAGCCTATGAATGACGGAGAGAACACAGCCTTACGAGGGTCAATAACAAGGTTTTCGTTGTTGTTCAGTCACATCTGACTCTTCATGACCCCATTTGTGGTTTTCTTGGCAAAGAAACTAGAGTGGTTTACCATTTCCTTCTCCTGCTCATTTTACAAACTGAAACAAACAGGGTTAAGTGACTTGTCTAAGGCCACACAACTAGTAAGTTTCTGAGGCCAGATTTTAACTCAGATCTTCCAGACTCCAAGTACAACACTCTATCTACTACATCACCTTGCTACCTTAATCACAAAGCTACCAAAGGTAAAAAGGAAAGGTGAAAAATGATTAGCTAGTCATCTGCAGTCTAGTGGCAATGGCTTTAATGCTATGCCAGGGTGGTTTAAATGTTAAGTTTGCAAAGGGAATTTAAGAAATAAATGATTATAAGTATTCAACTTACTGCTGCTTTTCTGATGTTCAAACATTCATTGTCACAGGGGATAAGATAGTGGTGAATTTCTGCACCACTTACTACAATATGTAAGGAACGTGCCTAAGGGTATAATAAGATGAATAAGTTAATTAAATAGCACTTATTAAATAGCTTATTTAATAGGTAAGGAGCTATCCTAGGCACTGACATACAAAGATGAAAATAAGACGGCCCTGTCATAAAGGTTACAGTCTACCAGGGAAGCTGTGACATTTTTACACAAGTAATCATTAGACAGGTTAGAATGCAGTAACAACTGAGGTGTTATATTAAAATATGAATGGGGAGAGAATACTTTTGGCTGGATGGTGGTTAGGAAAGGTTTCATGGAGGAGGTAGCGTGTGAACTTGACCTTTAAGGTAAAGAAGGATTTCAACAAATAGTAATTATTAGGGAAGGCATTCCAGGTACCACAGTAGTTGATGTCTCTAAACAACTTATATGGCAAGGAAAGAGGGAAGAGTTAGTAATAACTCCAAGGTTTTTGAGATTTTATGACTGAAGATAGTGGCACCATTAATAATTATGAAAATTGGGAGAAAGGATTAAAGTTGCAAATGATGTTCAGGCTTTTTATATGTTATATATGTTGAATTTAAAGTGCCAACAAAGTAACCATGTAGAGACATTCAGAATGCTTTTGGTGATATTTGGAGATTAGAAAAGAATATATAGAGACATTTGAGAGTAATTTTTGTAGAGGTGATAATTGAAGCTATAATAGAGTGGATGAGATCAGTAAGAGAGACAATTGGTAGAAAGAAAAGAAAATGGTGGACAGAGCTTTGGGGGGATGCCCTACCTAGTGAATGGGATGAGGAAGTGGCCCAGGAGTGGTCAGACAGATACTAAGAGAAATAGAGTCACTTAACCCCAATTGCCCTGCCTTCCAAAAAGACCAAAAAAAAAGAGAGAGAGAAATAGAACATTTTCGTACAAGTCAATAAAAGAGATTATCAGTAGGAAAAGTGGTAGGGGTGATGGTTAGCGTCAAATGTTACAGAAAAGTTAAGGGAGTCGACGAGGGAGAAAACACAAGATTTAACAAGTTTGGTTAGTGATAACTTTGGAGAAAAGATAATTTCAGTAGAGTTGTAGGATCTTAAGCTGGATTGCACAGTTATCACATGTGTATCTGGTGAGGTAGTGGAAACAGTAAGTATAGACTACTTTTTAGAAGTTTAATAGTAAATGAGATAAAAGAGAGAAGATGATAATGCTAGGAAATGGTAGGGTCAAGGCAAAGGGTTTTTAGTCTATGGAGAGCTGAGCTCTTTTAGGCATTAGGGATAAAGCTAGTAGAGAAGGGTGGAAGAGAAAAAAAAAGGTCATAAAGGGAGAAATTGATGGAGGAAATTCCTGGAAGAAACAGGTGGTGATGGGATCATCAGTCTAGGAAAGGCAGACTTAGCTCAAAACTGATATCCTCATCAATTTTCTTTCTTTTTTTTTTTTTCCAGTCTAGGGTACCTTTGCACTAGCTATTCCCCTCACCTTAAATGAACTCACTGCTCACCACCCTCTTGTTGTCTTTGTTTATCTTCTATGTTCAGCATTAAGCAACATGAGGCCTTGCCCCCCAAATCAATTTGTATTCTATCTGTCTATCATCTATCTATCTATTTATCTATCTATCTATCTGTCTATCATCTATCTATCACACACGTGTATGTATGTGCATAAGTAAATTTGTCTCCCTGAGTTGCTGGAGGGCACAACTGTTTTCACTCTGTATCCACTGTAGATGGTAGGTGGTAAGGTAGACGGCACTAAAGAAGTGCTCGTTTAATTTGTGTACTTGTCTTATGGCCCTCCTAGGATGATAGATTTAGATATGGAAGGGACCATTATACCAACTCCATCATTTTATAGCTAAAGAAACTGGGGCCCAGAAAAGCTTAGTGACAATTCTCCCATCTCTAGCCCTACAAGTCTGCAAAAGCTGGAAATTGGATAAGACCTAGTGCTTTTTCTATATTGTTTTGCTCATCTTTGGATCCATGAGCTGCACACAGCAGAATGTTGGGGAAGTGAGTGGAATTATCAGCTGTGCTTGGCCACCAGGTAGGTGGGGAGAGAAAGCATTTGGAAAGTTGTCACTCAGCTGTTACTCACGAAAAGATGGAGGAACCCATTTACTTGTACAGGGAAGGTAAAGGAGCACACACCTCTCTCTTGAGTTATTTTCCCAGTGGCATTCCCCTATGCTTCTGTCATCCTTATCCTGATTCTCTCCTGCTCTTGGGGTCCATCACCTGCCACTCATGTGGTGCTGCATGGCCTCTTGCTGCCATACATGTCTAGAAATTTATTGTACTGCCAGCAAAATAACTAGATTCTATATAATACAGTATCAACTTTTTTCCAACACCATTTACATTTCAGTGTGGACTGCACCTTTGATGTCTAGAAATTTAGAAGCCAAATGTTTAACTACAGACACATTTTTAAAGGCCCTCCATAATTGAGACTATAATTTGACATGAAGTAAAGTCAATACTTATTTGGAAAGTACCATGATTGGAAGGATTTCCTGTGGACTTTCCTTTTCAAAGGACAATTTATTCCCAGTTTGTATAATGGTCTTACTTAGTTGCCAAATAAATCTTATTCCTTCAGTAGAATGCTTTTGGTAATTATCACACAGTGATCTATAAAGAATTCGGAATGCCGGCATGGAAGGGCCAATTTACATACAATTACTCAAATTGTAATGACTAACTCTTGGCCCAAAGGTTGGTTGTAACATCTTGATGTCTGAGATTAATTCATTGAGGGAAAACATTGCAGAAGACAGAAAATGGAAAAGCAAACACACAACCATGGTGTGTTTGTATCAAAGGTCATTTGAAAATGATTCGTAGGCTTTTTTTTTCTGGCAAAGATCAAAGATTGATTTTAAAAGTAAAGGTGTTAGAGAAAGGATAAGAGAATTTGTACCAGCTGTCTTCAGGGTCTGGAATGCAACTCACAGATCACAGATTTAGAGAGATAGAAGGGGTCTTAAGAGGCCAGCTAGTTATGCTCTTTCATCTAATTTTAAAGATCTATTTTTAAAAATTCTGCATTTAAGCATCAAACAAAATGAGAATCTCTTTAAAAAAAAAAAGAGGACCATTCATGCAGATCTCCAAATATACCATAAAATCTCTTCATATATACAGTAAATTTTACCTGCAGCTTTCAAAGCTACGCTGCTTGATTGTGATTCTTTCTGACTTTTCTTTTGTTTCATCTGCATTTAAAAAAAAAGATGTCTCAGTTGAATGTGGTGATTCGTGCCTATAATTTTTGCTACTACCAAGGAGACTGCAGCTGGTAGATTATTTGAGCTTGGGAATTCTGAGCTGCAGTAGGGTTAAAGTCAATACACTAAGTGAAGCGCCAAGATGGTGAACCCCTGAGAATGAGAGGTTGTCAAATTGCCGAAGATGGGCAAACCAACCTAGCCTGGAAACAGAGCGGGTTGAAGTTTCCACTTCCATTATTGATGGGAATGGTCTCATGAGTGGTTACTATACTTCCAGATTTGAAGAGACAGGGAGACCCGGCCTCCATAATATCTCAACCATCTTTTCTTCTTGTATTTTGTTACTATATCTCTACTTACTTTTGCGTCTTACCCTACTTTCCAATACTAGGGAAAAAAAGAAAAGAAAAACAGATATGAAAATGGGAAGTATGTTTATTATCAGTTCTCTGGAATCATGTAACACTTTCATTTTACAGATGAGGAAACTGAGTCTCAGCATTTAAATGATTTGCTCAAGGTCACACAGGCCACCTACATCTTTTAGAAAATATATATGTGTTCACCAATTTACAACTGGAAGAAATTTCCCTAGAATACTACAGAATGAGAAACAAAGCAGGTTAAATAACACATGTCAGCAGTACAAAGTTTGGTGCATTTCTTTGTTGTGGATTAGATCAGTTCCCCCCAACTAGTCTATGAGCTCCTTGAGAAAATGGAATAATATATCTTCTTTTGAGATTGAACTCAATTATTACCTCCTCTGTGAGACACACACAATTGTAATATTCTCTCCCTTGTCCTGTTAAGATGCTTTTACTTATTCGCACAGATTATATCATCTTTCTTGTCCACACCTTTCTCCACTACCCCCTACATAGTAAAAGGCAAACAAAATTATTTTGTATCCTAGGATAAAGCCACTGCCAAGGAATGCCTGATTCCCACTTAGTTTGTATTATTTCTTCAGGATAATGCTACATTAGTTTTCTAGACACGTCCCAAAGCTCTAATCACAAGAGTTCAGATTCCAATATTTAGTGACACTAACAAGTGTATAGGGATTTCATTCAACAACATGGTCCCTGCCTGAGAGACTCTTTTTGGTTTGGTAACCTTAGTAGTGTATCATTTAAAGCAGGAGTTTTAAGCTGGGATCTATGAATTTTTTTGATATTTTGATAATTGTGTCTCAATATAGTTGGTTTTCTCTGTAATCCTATGCACTTTATTTTATAGATTTAAAAACATTCCTCTGAAAAGGGAACCATAAGCTTCATCAGACTGATAAAAGGGTCCATGAAATACAAAAAAATGTTAAAAACCCCTCATTTAGAGTCCCCCTTGCCACCTGACTGGAAGAAGGGAAATCTGAAGGAAAGTGGCAGGAAACTTAAGATATCAGGTGTACTGGATACAGAGGAGAAAATAGGGGAGTGCATATATTCAGGGTCTGGGTAGCAAGATAGGATGAAATTTAGATTATAGGGCATTTTTTTCAGATTAGAGAAATGAAAGAAAAATTTTAGCCTCATAGCTAAACACATCCTTACGCATTAAATTTTATATAATGCCCCATAGGTATTCAAAAATTGAGTTTATTTTAATGTTAACACTCAATATTATTAGTTTCAAAAACTAATGGTGTCAGTTTTTTAGGAATGTTGAAAATTTCTTGGATTATATTTAGGAAATCATTTAATGTATATTAAATTCTTTGTGCCTTTTTTGGATTATTTCTAGCCAGCCTGGTAAGGACAAGTCATCTTGGAATTACTATAATTGTTTTTTTTCCCCTTTACCCCTTCCTTTTTTTCATTGATTTCAGGCCACTTTACTTGACTTGTAAATTTTTTCTATAACTGTGTAAAATTTCCTTCGTAAGGAAACTGATCTGCTATTCCTCTCTGTAAATCGTTCCAACAAATGAGTTTATATCTGGGTTATATTTCAGAAGAGTAAAAGTCAGGCTTTCATGTAAACAGATGCCTAGGCTGGATAGCACTTAGAATTCCTCCAAAAGAGGACAGCCTTCTAAGTCCAAAAATAGGATACATCTAATGTGGTGTGCTGGGGGAGGGCATGATTTAAAATGAACTGGTTCAATGATTCCATCAGAATTCTGTTTGTATATTTAGAGATAGCTTTCTTTCTACCCAGTTATGATTTGGTGGTGTAGAGCAGAGGTGTCAAACTGGTAGCTGGGGAATGCTGACCAGAACCAGATTAAAATATAATTGGGAAATGTTCAACATAATAAATAAAAATACAGTAAAACATAGATAATAGTAATTTGTAGTTTCCTAAGTCAATATGCATATCATAGGGATCCTTGTATATGGTTTAGTGGTTTTGGGTTGAGCTTGACTCCAGTCACTGGAGTAGAGGAAGTGACATCTTGAAAAGTTGTAATGATAATTGCAGCAATTGAAAAATTATTCTTCCCATCAAAAGAAAATAAAGGCAAGTCTTCTATTTTTTTAAGGGGGGGCTAGGCCAGAGTTTTCATTGATTGTTGTTAATTAGCTTTGTGAATCATTCATATTAATTAGGCTCTATTGAAGAAATCAAATGGAAGAAAGTCATCAAAAACAGATAAACCTTTACTTAGAATCAAAGAATTTCAGAACTACAAAGAACCTTTAGACATCATTTAGATCGAAGCTTCTTAATAATTTTTGTGTCATGGACCTCTTTGGTTGTCTGGTGAAGCCTATGGTCTCCTGTCTTTGAATAGTGTTTAAAATGAATAAATTCTGGGGGCAGAGCCAAGATGGAAGAGTAGAGGAAGTACTCCGCTGAACTCTTCCAACATTCCTCTCCAAATTTAAAATAATGCCTTATAACCCTATCTTAGAAAAAAAAATCAACAAGACATAAATGAGATCCCTAAGAAAAAATCCTCTGGATCAGAAGGATTTACAAGTGAATTCTACTAAACATTGGGGGAACAGTTAATCTTGATGCTCTATAAAATATTTTGAAAAAAGAGGTAAAGTAGAACCGTTATTGGATTCCTTTTATGACACAAATATGGTTTTGATACCTAAACCAAGGAGAGCAAAACCAGAAAGAAAACTAGAAACTGATTTCCATAATGACTGACTATGAAGGCAAAAATTTCAAATAAAACACCAGGAAGGAGATTATGGCAATATATCAAAAATATCATATAATATGACTAGTTGGGATGTATAGTAGGAATGCCAGGCTGGTTCAATATTAGGAAAACTGTGGGCATAATTAACTATATTAATAACAAAAATCATATGATCACATCAATATATGTAGAAAAATCATTTGACAAAATACAACACTCATTCCTATTAAAATACTAAAAAGCACAGGAATCAATGAAACCTTTTTTAAAAATGGTAAGTTTTGTTTATCAAAAACCATCAGCAAACATTATGTATAATACGGACAAGCTAGAAGCCTTCCCAGTAAGATCAGGGGTAGTGTGTCTGGTCAGCACAACTATGCTTGGCATCCCTGAACAGAGGAAGGTCCTTGATTCTACTCCAACTCAGTTGTTAGACCCCCACACTTACATGAAATGAAAGTTTCTAAGGCTGAGGCTGCCTCTCAACTCCAGCTGCCCCCAGGGCTTGTTGTTCGTTGATTCTGCAGAGTTGTCCTGAGGTGTTTGTATTTGTCTCTGGTGGGGACACTGCCCCTTGACTTTCCTGGAGTTTTTTCACTTTGTTTTAGGAAAACAATTGCCTTACCCTGACTTTTGTTTATTTCTGCTACTTTACATTCCCTCTGAGGAGAAGTTCTGTCTTTAAAAAAAAATTATTTATTTGCTTTTTGGAGGGGGGAATGAAGGGCAATTGGGGTTAAGTGACTTGCCCAATGTCACATGGCTAGTAAGTGTTAAGTGTCTGAGACCACATTTGAACTCAGGTCCTCCTGGCTCCAGTGCTGATGCTGTATTCACTGCGCCACCTAGCTGGCCCCCTATCCTTTCTTTTTGTGGAAGAAATTTGAAGAGCCAAAAGTTTTCTGACCTACTCCACCATCTTCCCAAAATCCTCTTTAAAATAAAATTAAAAAAAAAAGTTTTTTGAAATAATAAACTCTCAATCCCCATATTAAGAAGTCCCAAATTCTAACTCAACCCCTCCTCCCATGTTAAAGAAGCGTAAATGGGGACCTGCAGAGACTGAGTGATTTGATCAGATAGGTACTGCTACTGTCAGATTTTGAATTCAAGTTCTCTTAGGCAAATTTTCAATACAATATTGCCTCTCATTATAATATTTAGTATGTTACAATTCATTAATTAGGGGTTTGCTATCAATTGCCAAATCTTGCTATTTTTACCAGTATTATCCCTGTTTGACCCTTTTCTCTATGCACATAGGTATCACAGTACAGATTCTTATCACCTCTTACATCTACTATTCTAGCGGATGCCTAATTGATCCCCTTGTATTAAGTCTCCTCATTCCAAACCACATACCACAAAGCTACTAAATTTCTTTAAGCAGAGGTCTGATAATATCTCTACCCCAATTAGTAAACTCTAGTGACTCTCTATGGCTTCTATCATTAGATATAAACCTTAACTTTTAAGCCCTTTTTTATCTGGGTCCAAACTTTCTTTCTAGTCTTATTATACGTTACTCCCCTTCCCACATTTTTGGTCTAGCCAAATTGGCCATCTCTCTGTTTCTCACACATGGCATCCCACCTCCCATCTGGGGGCCTTTGCTCTGTTCCACAAGATTGTAATACATTCCCTCCTCACTTCTACCTCATAGAATCAACTCTCTCCTTTTTAGACATCTCTTGAGCAGGAACATATGGCGTCCTGCCCCCAAATGGGGCTTCCTTCTCAGATTAATGTTTTGGTTGTTAACTGTAGCATTACTTATATATAGGATGGTTTGCAGTCCATAAATATATCCTTCATGTTTGTAGAGAATTCAATTTTTTTATTAAAATTTTTTTACAGTATTTATGTTTTGTCAAATAGTGATTTTTGTTACAAGAACCTCAACTGTTTCTCTACTAACAGATTCCTTTTCTCAGGATTCTAAAAGCATCTGTGGTTACTTTGTAAGATCTTCAATATTCTGTTGCTAAAACTGATGAAATCTGGCAAAATATTTTGTATTTAATTATTTATGTACTTATTGTTTCCTTAATAGAATGGAAGCTCCTTGAGGGCAGGTACTCTTTTATTTTTAATCTATGGATCCTTACCACTTTACACAGAGCCTGGCACATAATAAATGCTTATTAAATATTTAATTGACTTTCTAATTGATGCAGAAAACAATCCATCTCTGCCTACTTACCTGTATATTTTTCAGCTTTTTCTAGGAGCCAGGATATTGAGTTTGAGAGAGTGTAGTTCAAGTTGTCATTCCTAACAGCATGATTTAATTAATGTTCATTACTAAAGTTCTTTTTCTGGTCAAGCCTGCACCTTGTCAGAAGAGAATAAAATTCACCCCACGGTTTAATGTAGACTGTTGCCAAGGAAATTTAAAGACCCGAGAAGAAGAGAAAATTTAATTGTATTCATACAAAGAAACTGCTTGTAGGAGTGGGGTTTTGGCCCTAGGCTTCTAATGAAATCATGATCAGCACTAATTGTCAACACTTGAAAATTCATACCGGTTTCTGTGTCACTAATGAGTAGTTTTCAGCTTGCTTATTTTTTCCACATAAGTATGTTCATTTGTTTACTGCTTTTTGGCTTTTTTTTTTTATGGAAAGAAAAATAACAGTGTGCTGAACTCTACTGAAGTTCCTTAGGGTCTAATTCAGTATATTCTTTCTTCCTATTTTTTACAATCTGAATATTGTCTTTGCTTGTACTGTAGGTTAGATGTACTTCATATTTGTTAGTGACTAATACATTTGATGTGGTTCTGCTGGGCAGTACTAAAGGAAATGAATTCATTTTGTTGTTCTTTCTCTCCTTTCATAACTCATTTCTTCTCATCTTCTTTTCCTTCTCTAATAGCTAGCTATCTGGTTTTAATACAGTTTCAAACATATAAAAGGGACCCCAAATACCACTTAAGTGTAACTGTTTTAAATGCCTAATGCTCATTATGTGAAGACTTTCTTCCCCTTCACACCATATCTGTTGGGATGAGCATAAATTAAAAATATTAGAGACTTCAAGCTGGTATCACTAACAATACCTCCCACCCCACCCCCCCAGTTGTTTCATATTGAGCAGACTCAAATAGTCTATGTATTGTCCCTTTTCTTCATAGTGGTGCCTTTGGTTTTTAGAGTTCTTCTTGCCTGGATGTGAGGATTAATGATTGTGTGCCATGGCCAAATTCAAGCTAGGAAAGTTTAGCTTAAGAAAACTGGCTAGGGCTTTGTTCTGGACACCATCATTCCACTTCCAAAGGGGTGAAAGATGGGAGTGCATTTTTTAAGGTCAAAGTTTCAATTCCTTTGGTTAGAAGAAACTTGATCTCCCTCCAAAATCCAATAAGGACCAGAACTAACTTCGATAGATGGTTCTTTGCAAGCTGTCTAGTCTGATGGCCATATTTGTTTGAATGCCAAACATAGGTTTGCCTAAAAGACTATGTTGTGGATAACTCACACAAGGCAAGCATTCACACAGATGTCAGAAGAGGTGATATAAGGACACTTTCAAATTCTCTCTGAAGAACTTTGGAAGTGATTGTGTAACATGGGAGACACTGACACAGGACCACCCCGCATGGCATGCCTGCATCAAAGAAGGCACTGTGTTCTATGAGCAAAGCAGAATTGCAGTAGCTCAAAAGAAACACAAGATGGGGAAATTTAAAAACATCCACTCCAGATATTCATATGGACTATTTGTGCATGATCTATGATAGAGCCTTCTGAGCTCATATTTATCTGATTAGTTATAGCCACTGTACCTTGACCTCAACATATTTTGGTCTTCTTCAAGCAAGAAGGACAACTGTAACTATGTTCTCAGACCTCTGATTCTCATTGACCTCTTTTTTTTTTTTGACGAAACATATGAACAGACAAGTTTCTTGATCAGATATTAAAGGATCCTAAAAGTTCATCCGTGTTTGTCTTTGCCTGAAGGGAAATTATTTGAGTTTCATAGCTTCCTATGGAAGTTCCTAATCTGAACCCATCAGGATAATAATTAAATTACACTGAAAATAGCACATTACAGCTGTACCTTTACTATCTGGAACAGTGCGTCATTCTGTATAGATAAATTATATTAATAGTTAAACATTTTTAAAACCCTTTAAGCAACAAAACCTTTTAAAAATTAGACTGTTTTGGATAGAAATCTTTTCAAAATATTTTACATATTTTTCCTGCTTCCCAAATAGAATATACTGACTACAATTTGACCTTTTCTTAATGACTTGGGTTCATTATTCTGAGTCTTTTATTTAGCTTTTAAAGCCTTTCACAACCTGGCCCTGAACTATCTTTACAATGTCATTATATTTTACTCCCCTTCTTTCACTCTTCATTCCTTCCAAATAGGCCTTTTCTCTGTTCTTCTTCACATCCCACTTCATATCTGGTCTCCTTGCCCTTGAACTGGCTGTCCACCATTCCTAGGAATGTATTTCCTTTTCACTTCTACCTCATGGAATCCCTCACTTTCTTCAAAATGGATCTAAAGCTCCCTCATGTATACATACATATGATATCCTTTTCTCACCTCTACTCTTGATCCTTTAGACCAGTGGTTCTCAACCTGTGGGTCACTACCCCTTTGGGGGTTGAACGACCCTTTCACAGAGTTCACAGGGGTTCACCTAAAAGCATGGGAAAACATATATTTCCGATGGTCTTAGGAACCGAGACACCGCTCTTCTATCTGTCTCCAGGCGGGTCGGCCCACATGCAGATACACCCACGTACGAGTATTAAAGGGTCATGGCATTAGGAAGGTTGAGAACCAGTGCTTTAGACTGTGAGCTCTTGAAGAGTGGTAATTGTTTAATTGTTTGTATTTGTATCCATAGTCCCTAACTCTGTGCCTGACTCAGAGTAGGCATATAATAAATCCTTGTTAATTGATTTATTACTATGAATATCAGTTATTCTTCAGTGTGGTGTTCTCATAGTGGCACTGAGTCTCTTCTTCCTATATTGAATGGATTCAGATTACTGTGCATTTTGATTTCTTGTGGCATGTTGTTTTGGATGTTTGTTTTTAAAAATGATTAATTGTGTTAATTGTTTTCCTAATGTTGTACCATCCTGGTACCCTTGGTACAAATCCAACTTGACCTTAATAAATGAATTTTTGGATAAATTTGCCTGTAACGTTTTTGTAAGAATCTTATTTTAAAATTGAGAGTTGATCTTCATTAATAATATTGGTCTACAGTTCTCTTTTTAAAGTTTTCCTAGTTTAGGGATTAGGCTGTATTTCTTCTATAAAAAAGATTTTGTATAGAGTGATTTCTTTCTCAGTTTGGAAGAATAATTTGTCTGGTGTAGGTATTGTTCTTTAAAAACCTGTCAGAATTCTACTATAAATCCATATGCCCATGGCTCTCTCCTGCCGCATTTGTTATTTTTTTATAGCTTATTAAATTTCCTTTTCTGAGATTAAATTATTTAAGATCTCTTCTGGGTTTTGTGTTCCCTTGAGGGCATTACATTTTTATAGATAGTTCTCTATTTCTTTCGAATTATCCATTTTGTTTGGCGTATAACTAACTATGCCATAGGTTCAGTTAATTCTCTTCATTTCTTTTGGGGTTGTGATTTCAACTAGATTATTTTTAGTTCCCTTCCTCTTTGTTTTCCTTCTATTATATAATGTTGAGTAAAAGTTTACCAGTGTTATTAATCTCTTCGGTCAGCTCCTAATATATCAGTTCCATTGTCTTCTCATTTCCAATGTGTATGTGCATGTGTGTTACTGTGTATGCGTATGTATATATGTTGCTCATATAATTCTCAAGGTTTCCTCTCCAGTACTTATCGAGTTGTGTTTTTTCCCTATCTTTTCAAATCACATATTCAGTTCATCAATATTCCCATTAAAAAAAATTTGGTTAGTGTGTTTAAGGGATATTTTGTCATCTGTGTCCTCAAAATTTCAATAAGCCGACTCACCACATTTCAGTTATTAATTATTTTTTCTTTGACCTGCTTATTCATTAGGATTTCATTTTTACTTTCATTTAAATGTGTGTGATCTGGGTATTGATGACTAATTTTATTGTTTGGTGGTTTGTAAAGGAATGTTTACAATTTCTGATTTGTATGTGTTTTAATTTCTCAAATTGTCCCAGTGGTCTGTTTTTAGAAAAAAAATGCTCTGTGGTATTGATAAATATGTATACATTTTTGTGTTTCTGACAGGGTATGGGACCTCAACCCCTAGAAAGGGAAAGGACCTTTAGTCTTTGAACTTTCCTGCAGATTTCAGGACCCTAGGTTCCCTGAGGCATTTGACCCAGCCCAGTCTATAATCCTTTCAACTGTCCTTTCACTGTGGCCCCCAACCCTTCCCAACCGTTCATTCTCTGTTACCTCTGGACTACCCCAGGCTACTTCTCACTCCTTAATCCAATCCAAATTTTTCCACAATCTTTGTCCCTATCAAAGTATCAGTCTTGTCCCTATCAAAGGTGCAGTCTTGCTAGGAGTCTGGCCCATTTGTATTGGCATCACGAATAAACTCTTTACTTTGACTGGAAGGCATGAGTGTCCTAATTCTTTCAAGGCAGACCCTCATCCTGTACCCTTGCATTTCAGGGTTCCCAGCACCTTTGTATTGCAACAACCCTATTCCCATAGATTCTCTTCCCCATCCTTCACTTCCCACATCTTTTTTCTCAACTCCTTCCCTAGTTGTGGAGTTTTACTTAAATTATTGATTTCTTTTTAAATAATTTATTTAGTTATATGTTTCTTTCCTTCTTTTCTTCTTCTTTCCCCATCTTGGTTGTGATTAGTTGAAAAATATTTCCTCCCCTTCTTTCTCTTTTCTCCAACTTTTTATATTTGTTATTTCTGTTTTCTGTACTTTTTTCTTAGGAAGATTTTCTTTGTTTTGTTCATTTAATTATTCTTTCCTTTTCTTTGCTATTCCTAATTTGTGGGCTATATTTTTATTTATTTTTTAAAAAATATCTCTTTCTGTTCCTTATGGAATTAAAGCTTCTGAAGTACTAAATTTGAGAACCTTCTTTTACCAATACCTGTATTATTACCTTTATCATCATTCCTTTTCCCTCCACTTATACCTCTGCCATAGAAGCGTACTTCTGCGAGGGCAGTCATGTGTAGAAAAGCAGTTTTTCAGGTGAATGTATTTCAACTCTATCCCCTTCCCTCCTCATGTTGACTGGTTATGCAATCTCATCTTGGTTCTATGCCTCCTCTTCACCCCCTTCTCTCATTTATTCTGAGTTACAACCAACTATAGTAGTTCTCTTATTCCTGGAGCAGAATATTGAACAAAGAGGAATAGTATTTTCTTAGAGAAGGTGGTGTCCCAATGCATCAACTACCCCAAATTAAAGGTATCATTGCATCCTCATCTCCAGTTTCAGACATACAGCTCTTACTGTATTGGCATACACTTCAGTGGAAACCACTCACCCCAATTGGATTGAGACCCTCACCTTTCATTCTTCCAGTTTTTATCCTTTCCTTCTGCCTTCTTTCTCATTTTCTTGAAGTAGTCTTCTTGCTGAGAGATTATAGGAGAATCTCTCTGACCTTCACCTATATACTTGATAAGGATATATTTTATGATAATTTTTTTTTGCTTTATTTTGGAGGGGGGAAGGCAGGGCAGTTGGGGTTAAGTGACTTGCCCAAGGTCACATGGCTAGTTTTGTGTTAAGTATGTGAGGCTGGATTTGAATTCAGGTCTTCCTGCCTCCAGGGGCGGTGCTGTATTCACTGTGCCACCTCGCCGCCCCATAAGGATGTATCTTATATTCCTCTCTTTCATCTATTTTCCTTTTCCCCATTTACATATGCTCCTACTCTGTAATTTTGTCAGAAAATAAATTGATTTACCTGTATCACCATTGTGGGGTTTTTCCATAATGCTTTAGTTCTATTCTTTCACCTTCACTTCTATTTCTTTACATTTTGATTATATTTTAATCCCTTTGCTTTTTAAATATTTTGAGGACCCCTCCCCTTAAAAAAACATATAGGCAAGTCTTACTTTTTCCCCCCCTTTTTTTCAGAATAAGCTCTATTTCATTACTTTGTATTTCTTTAGGGACTGTGTTTCCCTTTTTAAAGGTTTTGTTCTATGAACTACTTGTGAGTTGAATATTGTTCCCATTTCTGTCTCTTCCCCTACAGGAATGCTTCAAATGTCTCCCTTCTGTTGAACATCCGTTTTAACAAAGATGATTAAGCACAGGTTTTCAGGATATACGATTTTAGGTTGCAGTTTGAGCTTCTTTTCTTTTAGGAATTTACTGTTCAGTCACCTATAGTTTATAGTGGATAGGTTTATTCAAACTTCCTTTCTTTTATGTTTGAAGGTCTTTCTCTTGACTACTTGCAGAATTTGATAGTTGTCACTGGAATTCTTAAGTGTAAATAGTATGTGTCTTGGAATTTGAAATATTAGGATTCTTTTGTTTTCTTGGAGACTTGATCTTTCAGTTGATTTTTTTATTTAAAAGTTCTGGGAATTTTTCTTTTATTATTTTCTAAATTATGATATTCATGTATTTTGATCCGTTATATTCTTCTGACGGACAAAGGATTGTCAAGATGTGTATCCTATCTTCAAGATCAGTCACTTTGGGCTGTATAGAGAACGTATTCTTTAATAGCTTGTTTTTGCTTCTATTTTGCTAGATTTTCTTCCACTTAATTGCTTTTGTATTGTACATCTGTCAATTAATTTATTTTTTTTTTGGAGAAATTCTCTTATCATGTATCCAACATTTTAATAATCAGGTAATTGAACTTATTTTTATATCAAGAGCTATACATTCTGATATATACTTATTCTTAGTTTCTTCTCTTCTGGATTTTGTTTCCCTTTTGAATCATTCTGGAATTTCTTAATATTATTCCCTTCACTCCTGGGATTCCATAAAATTTTGTTTTCTTCAAGTATTGTTTCATTTTTCTTTGTCTTGTGTTATTTATTAAGAGAGCCTTGTAGGGTTTTGTTTTGTTTTTTTGAGATCTTAATACCTATCCTCCCTATTACTTTTAGGATACTTTCTATGGAGTTATCTATGTGTATGATGGATTTTCACCGTTTTCTTCCACTTGAAGTTTGTTGTCTTTCAGCCATTTTTCTTTATATTCCCCAGTTGTGCATTTCCTGACTGAATCTGAACTGCACTATTGCTTCAATTTCCTTAGATGTTGGGAGATGTAGGTTTCTTAGTTGTCACCCTGAGTTGATACTAGGGGGTGTGTGTGTGTGTGTGTGTGTGTGTGTGTGTGTGTGTGTGTGTGTGTGTGTGTGTGTGTGTGTATTCATGCCATGCCTGCCTGCCTGTGTGTGCATATGTGTATAACAAACTAACATTTATTAAGTGCCTTTTATGTGTTATTTAGACAGTGTGCTGAGAGCTCAGGAAATGAAGAAAGACAAAATAAACAGGCAAACAAAACCAGTCCCTGCTTTCCAGGACCACGAAGGATAAAGGATACTACTTGCAAACAGCTATGTGCAAACATGACATAAATGGATAAACTGGAAATAATCAACCAAGGGAAGGCACTAGCATTAAAGGCATATTGGGGAAAGCTTCTTGTAAAGGTGGGCCTTTAGCTAGGACTTGAAGGAAGCCAGGACGGATAAGAGATGGAGTTGAGGAGGGAGTTAGCCACAAAAAAATGCCCTTTTTGTGGTATTTTTTCTACCTTTTTTTTTTCAAGTAGCTTATTTGTAAGATGACTTTGTTTCCAACCTCTTAAACCTGATTAACCTGATTAAAACATGAAATAATTTGATGCTTTCTTAAGGGGGTGGTAAGGCTGTAATACTCTTTATTGTCATATCATGCTGATATCACAAGGCATGCACGTTTTAAAAAAACCAGCTGCTGATTGTGCTGTCTGGCTTTTCTCACAAATGACTATTTATGCTTTGGTTATTTGTGGCAAATGACCCAAAGATGCCAGCTTCATTGACAATTGTATATTCTTTGCTACCAAATATGCCTTAAGTAAGCATATACTATTTGATATACTGTTTGTTTAGGCCTACTGGGCTCTTCAGTGGGAGAGGAAGAGAGTGAAGACAAAAAAAGAAGCCAGGGAATAAATAGTTTCTCTGTCACTGAGAGGCTACAAAAGCTAAAACTCATGTGAAATAGCAACAACAACAATAATAATTGTGAGAAAACAGAATGAGCAACTGCAACATAACATAGAGACCAGGCCCTTTACGTGCTCAGTGTTGGCTCTCTGGTTTAATCAGAGTGGATTGAGGAATTAGGCTTGGCTGCTTTCAGTTGGATGAGTTTTGTAGTGTATCTCGAAAAGAGAAATGAGTGCGGTTTGCTGGGGGACTAGAGGGTATTCCATATAGAGGAAATGGCTTATGTGAAGACACAATTGCTAGGGAAATAGTACCTAAAGTCAGGAAGACTCCTCTTCCTTATTTCAAATCTGGCCTCAGACACTTATTAGCTGTGTGACCCTGAGCAAGTCACTTAACCCTATCTGTCTCAGTTGTCTCAGCTATAAAAAGAGTTAGAGAAGAAAATGGCAAACCACTGGTAATAAAACCCCAAATGGGGTCACAAAGAATCAGACATGACTGAAAATGACTAAACAACCTGAATAGTGGTGTAATGTGTGCAAAATAGTGTGGCACTATTTGTTACACTCCACATTCAACAGGACATTTGCTAATTCCGTGTAGAAGTTACTATTCTAGTTGAGATGCTGGTATACCTCTTAGGGCATCTTGGGGACATAACGAACTTTTAGCTTGCTACTTGATTCATTACCTTATTAATTTGCCCACTTCAGATTCAGAGGCAATTAAGGTACGAGTTCTGATATAACCTCATAAATTACCATGAATAAAGATAACATCAAATTAATTGGTTAACTTTGGACTTTATCAAAACCAGAGATACCTCTTTTTCTATAAACTATGTTTTTTCTCTTTCAGTCTCAAATGTTAGTCTCATATAGACTTAGAAACATCAATGCTATTCTTTTTCCCCCTCAGAATTTATTTATTTATAGCTTTCAACATTCATTTCCACAAGATTTTGAGTTACAAATTTTCTCCCCATCTCTCCCCTACCTCCCACCCCAGGATGGCAAGCACACTGAATACCCCTTACCGCAGTCTGCCCTATCTTATACCTCTCCCTCCTCCTCCTTTCCCCTTACCTTCTTACCCCTTACTTTCTTGTAGGGCAAGATGTATTTCTATACCTCATTGCCTGTATATCTTATTTCTTGGTTTCATGTAAAAATAATTCTTATGTAAGTTATTAACAGAAATACATATTACAAAAAAAATCATTGTTTCAACATTGTATCAGCAGTAAGAATGGTCACAGGAAAGTTCTCTTTTCATTTACTACTAACTCCTCTTCAATTCTGAAACCACAGTAAAACAATTCAGGTCTTTCTGGATGGCAGGTAAAGTCCATTCTCAGGGTGAATTTTTTGAAGAATAAGAGATAAACTCAGTTATTTCAAAATGCCTTTTCACATTTTTTCCATGACAGTTAATTTACTCATTGTCTCAAAAAAAAAAAGTTATCTCGTTTTTTTCCCCTCTGTATCCTTCACAGTCTTTCAGTCATGAAAGTTAATCTCTTTTCAAGATTCTATCCCTTCTTTCTTAAAACACACTTGAAAATATTCTGTGGGAGGGACTGTTTAAATTGACGTTACAGTGGCTATTCAAGTACATTCTTCTGGCAAACGTTTGGAGATTGAACTGGAGGGAGTGAGACTAGTTAGAAGGCAGTGTGGTATAAATGGAAAGAATGTTGGATGTGGAATTGGGCCAGAAATGGATTTGAATTCCACCTCTCACAGTAGCAACGTAACTACCGGGTAGTCATTTAACCTCCCTTTGCCTCTGGTCCCTCCTTTGTAAAATGCACATAATAATCCCTATCTTATATCATTATTATGGGGATTAAATGAAAATGATACAAGTTAAAAATATTTTGCAAACCCAAAGAACTATACAAATTAAAGCATTTATGATGATGATGATTTGTTTTTTTGGTGCTGTTGTTATCGTCCTTTGGGCAAGAAGAACTTTTTACATTTACTTCCTCTTTCAAGTCAAGTTATTTTTTAGTCATGTCCATCTCTCTGTGACCCCATCTGGGGTTTTTCTTGGTGGAGGTACTGGAGTAGTTTGCCATTTCCTTCTCTAACTCATTTTACAGATGACGAACTGAGACAAACTGGGTTAAATGACTTCCCGAGGGTCATACAGCTAGTGTCAGAGGCTGGATTTGAACTCAGGAACCAGAATCCTGGTTCTAAACCCAGTGAGCTTATCCACTGTGTCACCTAGCTGCCCAGTTACTGCATCTACTTCTTTGCTTTCTATTATTTCTCAATCCTTTGTACAACATTTCTCAGCTGGAACTGCTCTTTTCAAAGATCATAGGATCATAGGACTATAGATTTAGAGCTGGCAGGACCTAGCAACCTTAGAAACCCTTTTGAGACTTAGGAAGAGAGGTTTAATGATTTTCCCACGATCACACAATTAGTAAGTGTCAGAGATGGATTTTGATTTCAAGTCCAGCATCATATCCACTTTGCAATGCTGTCTTTTAACTGCCACTTCCAATTTTTTTTTCTCTTCATTTCTTTATTGACCTTTTTGTAGCATGTGTCACTGGGTTTTTGTGACACCTTTTTATTTTACTTTTTCCCCCTCCAGTCTATTTGCTGCATCATCATTTATTTCCTGGCCCCTCAATATGATTTTCCTCCAAAGCTTTGTCCTAGACCAGTGGTTCTCAATCTGTGGGTCGCAACCCCTTTGGGGTTGAACAACCCTTTCACAGGAGTGATAGGGGTCACCTACGAGCATCTGAAAACACATATTTTCGATGGTCTTAGGAACCGAAACATGACACCGCTCCTCTATCCATCTCCAGGTCCTCCCACATGCAAACACGCCCACATACAAGTATTAAAGGGTCACAGCATTAGGAAGGTTGAGAACCACTGTCCTAGACCTTCATTTTTTCTATCTCTATAAACTTTGTCTTGGTGATGTACATGACTCTTATGGATTCTTTACTCTATGTTCCCAGGAATATTAATTTTTAATGAGTTTCAGTGATAAATATTCTATAAACCTAGCCTGGGGGATACAACTTTCTTCTTTGTGTTCTCCACCCTACCCCCTTCTTACACTTTTTGAAGTCATACTATCATATGTTTCAGCTCATAACCTCTTCCTTGTTCAACCCTCACATAGTTTGTTTTTCCAGGGTCTCAATCATCTCTCAGTTCTCCTCCGGTAATTAATTCCAAGATGCTTGAGTCCATCTTGAAGAAGCTGATCTGAAGGTTTTATATTCTGCCCTCTCCTGCAAAGTTTGTTTCAAGACATTTTTTTCACCCTCTCCCTGTGGGGGTCATTTCAAGATATTGGCAAAAGTTTCCCTTTCTGGTAACTGAATCTATCTTCCACTTGGCCATCTTTCATCTGCTTCCTGTCCATCCTTTGATCAATGTTCTTTCCTTACCCACCATTCCAGAGTCTAGGGGAAAAACAAAAGCCTTATAACCTTTCCCCTCCACTTGATACTTGTTATTACTTGTGTTCTCCCATTCAAACCTCTTCTCAACTGAAGAGTCATTTCTCTACATTATCTCACCACCAATAACTTTGATAGAGGACAATGAGGATATGAAAATTTCCCCCAAAACTTAAAAAAATTCTGAATTTAAGAAACATCTAAAAGAAAGCACATTTCCACATTCAAATAGAACAGAAAAAGATGGTATGTAAAAACATAGATCTTTGTTATGTATAGTGTGCTTTCATGTATATAATAAATTTAGTATGTTACCTTTAAAGTTGTCCTGCTTTTCCGTATTTCCATCTGAATTTCCTTCTGTTTCTTCTTGTGCATTTTTAAAGATGCTTTAATGACTTAAAAAAATTTTTTTTCCTTTTTCGTGGCAACACTATCAATAACTCCTCTTCCCCCAGTTTCCCTCAGTAAAAAAAGAGAAAAATAAAGACAGTTCTTATAAAAAATACACATAGTAAAACAAAACAAACCTACACACTTACCATATTCAAAAAAACGTGTCTCATTCTGTGTTTTCAGTCTCCTCTTCTCCCCAGAAGTATATAGCATTCTTCATAATTGTTCCTCTGATTTTGTGGTTGGTCATCCCACAGAAATATTAACTTACTCTTCTACTTCCTTTTTACTAGTTTCTCTACTTATATCTTTAGTTATATTCTTTAGCATTCTGATTCCAATATTTACTCATCGTTTTGTTTTTGTCTCTCAGTGTGAATTTTTAAAAAAACAAAAATCAAATAAAAACTGTTCTTCACATTCACGTCCTTGTTTAGTCCCAGCTACATGAAAACCAAATATTTTACTTTTTAGTCATTTATTACCAACTGAAAGTATTTTAGTTCAAGCTGTTATTTTATAAATTGGTAATGTTCATTCTGTTCACCTCTAGGTTCTTTGCAAGCAATGATGAGAATTCTTTCTCTATTGTTTGAATGTCAGCAGATACACACACACACACACACACACATTTGAATACTATATACATTTTTTCCTTTGATTTCTTATATCCCCTGAATAATCCTTTGATTTTTCTTGGAAATTTGAAGGATTCAATAGTTTTTATTTTCAAGTATTTTCTGTGGATGTTTTAGATCTAAATTTGTTTCCTGGAGAGTTTGTTTGTTTTATTTGCCTGGATTCTCTCAATATGAATTTTGCCTCTTACTATCAATGTTTCTGGGTATTTTTTTTTTTGTGGTGTAGGCTCTTTGCCAGCTTTTCATGATCTCCACCCTGCCCCAGAAATCCTATAGCACTTATGTTATCTTTTGATATCCTTTGAAGTAATGTGTTTTTTTTATAGAGCTCTCATTTTCTCCTGACTTTGATTCCTTTATCTTTTTTAAACAACTTTCCTGCCATCTTTACCAATTACACTGTCAATTTGTCTATGCTATCTTTACTCACAATGTGCCTCCTACCTCTAGTCCAAAAGATACAGTAGTTTTGTCTATCCTGGTCCCAGTTCTCTTAGACCCCTAGGACTGAAGGAGTCTGTTTCCTCTAAAGGGCGAGGATGGCTATTAAGAATACCGCTCCAGCATGACTTTGATTGACTTCTGTAGCAGCCAGTCTTCTTCACCAACTGTATTCTTCTGGAATTCCCTGTGTGTTCTACAACTGACTAAAGTCCCTAGGCTGGCTACCTAGGATTGCTCAAGAACTGGCAACTGATTTAATATGTAGCAGGAGGGAGAATGAGTAGTCAAGAAAGATTCTGCAGGTTCTCTTGGACCAGTGCCCCCTTGACTCTTAGAACAGGGAGAGGCTGTGGACAGAAGTTCAATGAATAATGACCTGATAAGTTGGCTGCCAGGTGTTTTTTCCCCCCTATGAGATGTAACCTGTCCTTTCTTTAATTTTTCCTCTTCCTGCCTTTTTTAGTCTTCTACATCTTGTGGACTGTTTAAGTCTGTTATTTAGAGAGAGAGTTGAGACAGGAAGACCAACCAGAAGCAATAGTCTAGATATAAGATGATTCCCCAGGGTAGTAGTATTGTCTGAGGAGATAAATGAGCTTATACAAGAGATGTTTCAAGTTAGAAGTGACAGAATGTGATAACAGATTGGGTGGAAGAGAATGATGAATTGAGGATGAGACCTCCAATTGACTGTGAAGATGGTGGTACTCTTGATGGTATAGGGAAATTAGAAAGAGGGGAAAGTTTTGAAGGAAAGATGGTTTCATTTTTGGATGTCCCAAACTTAAGATGTCTATTGGATATCCAGTTGAGATGTCTGATAGGCAGTTGGAGACGGGAGATGGGAGACTAAAGGCTTGGAGAGTTGTTAGGGCTGAACAAACAGATTTGAAAGTCATCAATGTGGGGGGGCTAAGCCAAGATGGCAGCACAGAAGCAGGAAAACTTCATGGCTTCCCCTATAACCACCTCAAATACCTGTAAAATATGACTCTAAACAAATTTTAGAGCTACAGAACCCGTAAAGTGACAAAGAGAAACAAATCTCCTGCTGAAGGCAGCCCTGCAGGTGGACAGGAAGGGTTCATTTCAGCATTCTGGGAGCCAAGCCCAACCATGCGTGAGCCCAAGGGCAGCCCCAATCAGTAGCTGCAGCAGACTTTGGGAAAGTGGATCACCAGCAGCAGTGGCAGTTTCCAGAATTATCAACACATAAATGCCAAAAAAAGTGAGAGGTCAGGGTAGAACTCTGTTGGAATTCTGGAGGGGGGAAAACAGAGGAGCGGGTCCTGCACCTGCACCCAGAGCTAGAGGTGACATAGGTGGAGGTGTGGCAGCCTCCACATAGCTGCTTCAGAGCTCCTGGCCTGCAAATCATAGGGGGGGCAAGAGACCATTCAGAGAGTAATTGCTCTTGCTTTAACCTGCCTGAATCTGGATTGCGGTCTTGGGTGGTGGTCCTGAGGTGTGTGACCAGTGAGCCAGAGTTTGGGGGCTGCAGAGATAGCACCCTCCTAATAGTTTCAGCAGCTGCAAAACCCCCACTGATTTGGGACAAAGCTCTCCCCTCTGGAAGCAGAGTTCTACTGTGGCAAAGAGCTCAAAAGTCAAGCAATGGAAGCACAGCAAGCACAGCAATCCAATTTTAGATTCCTATTTTGAGGACAAAAAGGATCAAAGCATGGAACAGGAGGAAGATAACACATTCAGAACTCCTGCACCAAAAGCTTCCAAGAAAAATATGAACTGATTACAGGCCATGGAGGAGCTTAAGAAGGATTTTAAAAATCAAGTAAGAGAAGTAGAGGAAAAATTGGGGAGACAAATGAGGATGATGCAAGAAAATCATGAAAAAGAGAGTCAACAACCTGACTGAAAAAAATAACACCTTAAAAAATAGACTAACTCAAATGGCAAAAGAGGCCCAAAAAGCCAATGAGGAGAAGAACGCCTTAAAAAGCTGAATTTGCCAGATGGAAAAAATATCTCAAAAGCTCACTGAAGAGAATAATTGCTTCAAAATTAGAATGGAGCAAATGGAAGCAAATGACTTTATGAAAAATCAAAGTACTATTAAACAGATCCAAAGAAATGAAAAAATAGAAGGCAGTGTGGAATACCTCATTGGAAAAACCATTGACCTGGAAAATAGATCCAGGAGAAATAATTTAAAAGTTATTGGATTACCTGAAAGCCATGATCAAAAAAAGGACCTTGAAATCATCCTTCAAGAAATTCTCAAGGAAAATTGCCCTGATATTTTAGAACCAGAGGGCAAAATAGAGGTTGAAAGAATTCACTGATCACTTCTTGAAAAAGATCCCCAAAAGAAAACTCCTAGGAATATTATAGCCAGTTTCCAGAGTTGCCATATCAAGGAGAAAATAGTGTAAGCATCCAAGAAGGAACAATTTGAATATTGTGGAAACACAGTCAGGATAACACAGGATCTAGCAGCTTCTACATTAAGGCATCTAAGGACTTGGAAAATGATATTCCGGAGATTAAAGGAGCTAGGATTAAAACCAAGAATCACCTACCCAGCAAAATTGAGTATAATGTTTCAGGGAAAAATAAGGTCATTTAGTGAAATAGAGAACTTTCAAGCATTCTTGATAAAAAAACCACAACTGAATAGAAAATTTGACATTCAAGTACAAGAAGAAGAAAAGCATGAGAAGGTAAACAGGGAAAAGAAATCATAAGGAAATTATCAAAGTTGAACTATTTACATGCTTACATGGAAAAACGATAATCATAACTTATGAAACTTTTCTCAGTATGAGGACAGTCGAAGAGAATATAAATGTATATATATGTATATGTACATATATATATATGAGGTTGTATGTGCATATGAATACATATGTGAGTGTGTTTATCTATGTGTACAGGTTTACATAGACAGAGGGCACAAGATCAATTGAATAGGAAGGGATGGTATCTAAAAGATGAAATTGAGAGGTGATAGAGGAATGCAATGAGAGGAGATGGGGAGAGACAGAATGGGGTAAATTATCTCATATAGAAGAGGCAAGGGATAACTGTTACAATGAAGGGGAAGAACAGGAAGGCAAAAGTGAATGGGTTAACCTTACTCTCATTGAATTTGGCTTAGGGAGGGAATGATATACACACTAAATTGGGTATCTTGCCCTACAGGAGATTAGGGGAGAAGGGGATGAGAGGGGCATGATGGAGGGGAAGGCAGTTTGGAGGGAGGGTAGTTAGAAGCACACACTTTTGAAAAGGGACAGGGTCAAACAAGAGAATAGAACGAGTGGGGGTGGGATAGGATGGAGAGAAATATAGTCAGTTTTTCACAGTATATCCACTATGGAAATGTTGTGCACAACCACACTTGTGCAACCTATATTGAATTGCTTATCTTCTCAGTATGGCTGGGAGATGAGGGAGGAAGGGAAAGAATCTGGAATTCAAAGTTGTAAAATCAAATGTTTAAAAAATTATTATTGTTATTATTATTATTTACATGCAACTGGTAAATAAGATATACAGGCCCTGGGGTATGGAGATTCACCTTGACCTACTGGAAAGTGGGAGGAGGGATGGGGGAGGATATAGGAAAGAGCAGATTGAGGGAGGGGGTATACAGTCAGATTGCTGTTTTGGGGTGGTAGGTAGGGGAAAGATGGGGAGAAAATTTGTAACTCAAAATCTTGTGGAAATGAATGATGTAAACTAAAAATAAACATGAAATTTAATTTTAAAAAAGTCATCTATGTGGAAATGACAATTGAAATCTTTGGAGCTAATGAAATCAACAGTTGAAATAGTATAGAGGGACCAAAGAAAATTACCAAAGACAGGGCTATGATGGAACCCCTGTCTCTTGTTAGTGGCTGTGACCTGGGTGAAGCAAACTGAGAAGGAGTAGTCAGACAGGTAGGAGGAAAACCAGAAGAAAGTAGTGTGAAAAACCTAGAGAGAAGAGAATATTCACAATAGGGTGATTGATGGTGTTACAGGATACAGAAAGATCAAGAAGGATGAGGAGTGAGGAAAAAAAATTAGATTTGGCAGTTAGAGGTTATTAGTAACTCTGGGACAGAGCAGTTTCCATTGGATGATGAAGTCAGACATCAGACTGTAGAAAGTTAAAAAGAGAGTGAGATGAAAGGAGATAGAAGCACCTATTGCAGAGGGTCTTCTGGAGGAGTTTAGCCGGAAAAGGGAGAGGAGAACTAGATCTATAACTAGTAAGGGATGGATGGATCAAGTGAGGATTTTTTGAGGCATGTTTCTAGGCAGTAGGGAAGTAATCAGTAGAGGCTGAACAACTGAAGATTGGTGAGGGAATAGGGATGATAGAGGGAGCAATATGCTATAGATGATGGGATGGAATGTTATATATTTTTGCAGGTTGAGGAGTGTACCTTGGTAAGGAGAAGAGCTACCACTTCTTGATTGGTATAACTCTGAATTTATAACTTAATTTAGGTAACATTTTGTTATGTACTATATATATTTATTTTATAGGATATATTATATTTCCAGGACTGAAACATGGATAGCAAATGTCTCTCCATTTATTTGAATCTGCCTTTATTTCTGTAAAAATGTTTTGCAGTTGTTTTTATATAATTCCTCTCCATCTTGGAACATGAACTCCTAGATATTTTGTACATCCTGTAATTATTTTTAAGTGAATTTATCATTTTCTTTCTTGAGTTTTTTTGCTAATGGTTAAAAGGATTTATGATTTTTGTGGATTTATTTTATACCCTGCTACTTTACTCAATTTTTAAATTATTTCAATCTTAAAGTATCTTTCAACAGTTAACCATGATATCACTTGAAGAAAGTGTTGATTTTGTTTCCTCTTTGCTCATATATATTCCCTTAATTTTTATTTTTTCTTATTGTTATAATTGTCATTTCTAGTACTCTATCAAATAATAACAGCTACAGTAGATATTCCTGATCTTAGCGGACAACTCTCTTGTGCTTCTTTTTCCATTACAGAGAATTCTAGTTCATTGTTTTAGAAAGATACTATCTATTGTGTTAATGATAGGTTCATTTATCCCTATGCTTTCTAATATTTTTAACACAAAGATATTTCTATTTTGTCAAAAAAAATTTTCTACAACTATGATAGGAGTATTACCTCTTTTACATAGGGTAGCTGGTCCCTTAAGGATGTGCAGAGGCCTTTTGGTTTCCTTTCTTTAGCAGACATTAAAGCCCAGGGGAGCCAGAAACTTCATCTGACCTTTTGTTGCTCCTGGGAATACCTTCCTTGTTGTGCAGATTTTGCAGGAGAAACTCCATCTTGTTTTAGTCTATCCTTCTATTGTTTTATATTGATTCTTCTCATTCTCAATAAACTTTTTACTTATTATTTTTGCATTCTAGATATGCTATGTTGTATTTAATTGTTGACCCTGAATCATTTGGCTGGCCCTACCTTTGACCTGCCTTAGAATAATTGAATATCTATTAGGAGTGGTTTTGCAGTGGAAGCTTGGTTAAATGATTTTTTTTTCCAAGTGAGAGAAGGGTATTATGTAAGTAAAGGAACCCTGGAGGATGTTCAGACATAGAATTTTGGTTTCCTTTATTAAAAGACTGTTTGAGATAGTACAGAAATATGAAATAATATAAAGAGAACGTTCCTGTTGACCTCACGTACCTTTTAAGATGTGTTTGAGGAGTTGGTGTGAGGTAGAAAAAAATACTTATTTATTGAAATATGTGGGAAAACTGTATTGCTAGTGAAAGTTGATTTTAAATAAATTTTTCCTTACTTATTAGGCTATTAGAGAGAGTGGTAAATGAGCTTTGGATTTTTAAAGCTCATGTCTGGAAGGCAGAGGAGTGTTTAATGGATTTGTTATTTAGCCAGGTTTAGAGAGAAATTCTTAGGGGCTTAGAACTTGATCCTTGACCCAGCAGTTTTTCTGGAGAATTGAGTTGAATCCACAAAGAATTCTAAGAGATCAGAAAAGCCTGAATGAAGATGGATGGGAATGATGGGGTGCTTGGGTGCTTATGCTTGAACCACAGTTTGTAATGTCAGTTTGCAAAATCACATTTCTCCCTAGCCTCAAATCTCCCTAGCCCCAAAACACTGCCTCAGGCAGTTTCTCCCTAGCTCAAGGGCAGCATGCCCTAACAAAATACCTATGTCTCTTCCTGTTACAGTGGTCAGCTGCATCTATAGAATTTAGTAGTTTGACCCAACTGTATACTGGCTAAAGCAACTGTGTATGGGTCTCTATCACGTATATTGTAGACTCAGTCATGTGTATACTCCTTAGCTCATTATACATGTCCTGGATCCCCTGCTAGCTTGGGACATATGTATACTCCCAACATCCATCTTGTCAAACAGGACATTGATGGGTAACAGACAGGGCACTTCTCAGTCAGTCCTGACCGCTAGTTGACTTAGTGATGTGTCAAGCCTAAAACCACACCTCCATGCAGCGCCCCCAACTTGGGCTATTTCTCAGTGAATTATGGGCAATACACTTGCGCAGTAGATATTAAAAGTACATCTTCCTTTAAGCACTGACCACTCCTTAAATCCTCCCTAATCCCACTCTTACTCACTTAGTTAGCATAATTGGCACAGGTTATACTAAAGATTATCTTATAAAAAAACTTTAATTCTACCCCATTAAGGTTGCAGATTCCCTAAGACCTCTTGCCCACTGTATAGCATAACAATAAACTTTTACTAACTTGACTCAGAATGCTTGAGCCTGTGACTTCATTCCAGACTGCCCACCAAAGGACTCTGGTCATTGGGGTCCCTGAAACACCTATCACCCCCTTGTCAGGAATGTGTGCTGGGATTAAGAAAGTTTTGGGTTTATTTCTTTTTACTACCCTTTGGACTTATCTTCTTGGAGAATAATTGAATTTATGATAGAATCAGAGGGTTACTAGCAAAATTTAAACAACTGCACAATAAATTAACAGAAATTATGGCTAATGAGACAATGGAGGCAATTCATTTGCGGAATTCCATCTTCTGGGGGGGGGGGGCTTAAAGATAATTTTCTCTATCCAAAATCAGTTGAATCAATTGGAGGTTCCAGATGAGAATTGCGTTTTGTCCCTTTGCAAGTCAGTAAAATCGCAGAGAGCAGTTTCCCTGATCCTGTAAAGGTAAATACTCTCTACAATCGCTTCATTGATGGAGGACCGCAAGTAAGGGAGTTATCTTTTTTTTTCCCCTACAAGCAAAGGCTTTGTCCCTCTCCTTATGACAATCCTTCATCAGGTCCAATTATATCTTGTCATTTGGGCCAAGTACCATTTTCACGGTATTGGGTTTTACATTGTTGACTTTGAGAGCATAGTTCTAAAATTGCTTTCCAGAAAGGAAACTAATTTACAGCTCTACTAGCAACAGAGCATTAGAGTGTCTGTTTTTTTTCTTAGCTCCTCTTACATTGATTATTTTCCTTTTTTGTCAACTTTGCCAATTTTAGAGGTGTAAGAAGCTCAAAGTTGCTTTAATTTGCATTTTTAAAATTTGTTAGTGAATGATCCTTTTTTTCCCCCCTAATGACTATAGATAGGCATAGCTTACATTTCTTTCTTGGATATATACATAGCTTACATTTCTTTCTTGGAGAACTAACCCTTTGTTTTATTGTTTGATCATTCTGGCTTTTATTCTTACAAATTTGAATTAATTTCTTATATCTTTGAAGTGTGAAATTCCATCAGGACAACTTGCTAGAAAGACTTTTCTCCAGTAAACTTTCCCTTATCTTGACTACACTGAATTTATTTATGCAAATTAAAAATATATGTAAGCAAAATTGTGCATTTTATCTGATTATATTTCTTTGTTTGGTCATGAACTCTTCTGTTCTCCACAGATCTTAAAGGTAATGTCTTATTTTTTCCTCTAATTTGTTTCTGATGTAGCTTTTTAATCTATGAAATATATTCATTTGGAGTTTATAATGGTATATGGCATGAGTTGTTGATAAAAACCTAATTTCTGCCAGATTTCTGTTCCGTTTTCTGAGAAGTCTTTGTCAAAGAGTGTTTTGGGGTTTATCAAATACAGTGCTAGTAGGTACCTTTGCTTCATTCAGTATATTGTGTATCCAATCTGTTCCATCTCTATTGACAAATACTAAATTGCTTTGATGATTCATTATTTTAGCTCTCTGAGTATTCCATCACATCATCTGTGGAAACTGTTAATTTTCTTCCATATTTGCCTGTTTATTCCTTCAGTTTTCTTTTCTTGTCTCCTTGCTATAGATGATATTTTAAATACTATATCAAATAATAGTGATAATCATGAACGTCATTGCTTTATCCCAGTCTCATTGGAAAGGGTTCTAGTTTATCCCCCTTAGATAGAATACAGGGTTTTAGTTTTTGGTATATACCACTACCATATTAAGGAAAAATCCACTTATTCCTAGTTTTATTATATTTTGATTCAATTACTGCGATTGTTGAGGTGCAGGGTTGTTGGGACCCCATAAATCAAGGGCAAGAGATGCAGGTCCTACCTCAAAGGAATTTGACTCAAGCCTTTTTTCAGCTAGAGATAAGGTTTATTAGAGCACAGGTGGGGGTAGGTGAGATTTTAAGAATTTGCCCTTTTGGCCAGACTTAAGGAATCTGAGCGTTTGTGAAGTTTCTATTGACAAGAGTGCAAGACTGAATCTGAGCACTTTAATGGAGACAAGATGGACCTTTTATACTAGATGTGATCTAGGAGTGGCCAGCTACACTGGGAATAGAGATCTGGGAACAGGTCTAGATGGAGTTAAGGAGTAGTGGTCTAGGGGTAGGACCAGGCACAGACTGAGGGCCACAATGAAAGGCTTAACTGGGAAGGACCTGATACCCCAGGTGAATCCCAGGGACCCGGGCCACCTTTTTTGGGTCCAGATCCCATTCTCATCAGAATCATTGGACTGGCCTATCCTGGTCTTGAATAGCATCTCTTGATAAAACTATTTAAACTCTATTATTCCAATATTAAAATGTTCTAATATCTTTATAATTTTCTTATGTTTCTACCCATCATTCTTTGTATGAAATCCAACATAGTCTTAGTACATAATATTTTTAATATGCTACCGATACAGCTTCTTTGTTAGTGTTTGTTCATTATTTTTATATGGTACTCACTAGGGACGTTGGTGTATTGGTTTCCTTCTTTGCTTTATATCTCCCTGATTTAAGTAACAGTATCATATTTGATTCCTAAAAGTGATTTGATAGGGTCCCTTCTTTTCCTGTTTTTGCAAAGAATTTATGTAATATTGCTATTCATTGTTCTTCAAAAGCTTGATTCAAGTCATTCAATGGTTTATTCCTTTGGGGGTTCCTTTGTGGTTTGTTTGTTAAATATATGTAATTGAGTAATTTAAATCCTCTATTTCTTGTTCTATTTTAATAAAAAAAAAGACCTATATTTTTTGCACCAATTTGCAGTTGTTATTATCACTTTCACTTGTAATTGGTCAAAAATATATAATTTCCTTTATATTTATCAGAAGCATTTTTCTCTTGTTGCACTTTTTTGAGAATTTTTTTAAAAATTAGTTTAACTAATTATCTATTTTACTAGTTTATTTTTTTAAAGCTCTTAAATCTAATGGTTTTTTGCTGTTAATTTTGCTTCCTTGATTTTCTATTTTTATTTAATTAGGCTTTTAAATTAATTTTATATTCTCATTCTTTTAGTTGTATTTCTAATTCATTGAGCTGTTCCTCTTATGTTAGTGGAAATATTAAAAGATATGTTTTCCTCTAAGAACTATTTTGACTAAATCCTAAAAATCATATCACCTCATTGTAATTTCCTTTAAATTATTACTTTTGTTTGTTCTTCAACACACATATTCTTTAAGATTAAATTTATTTTGTCCAATTTATTTTGAATCCTTTCTTCAAATGAGGAAGCAAGGTGGTACATTATATAGAGTCCTGTACCTAGAGTCAGAAAATCAAATTTGGTCTCAAATTCTTAATACTATACTTATTACTGTGACTCTGGACAAGCCATATAACCTCAAATTACCTCTGTTTCCTCTGAAAAAAGGAAGGTAACAGCTCAACCTTCCAGGGTTGTTGTGAAGACCAAATGAGATAATATTTGCTCAGTTTTTTATAAATCTTAAAAGTTCTATATAAATTATAATATTATTATTGAATACTTTCTATTAATTATATTTTATGATATTGCCAATAATGTATTTAATATTTCTACTTTTCTGCATCTATTTATGAGGATTTTGTTCCTTTGTAAATAATCAATTTTTGTGGAAGTATCTTATATAGTTAGAAATAACTGTAGCCCTTTCCATTCTCATTGAATAAAAGACACCAATCATATCTGACTTTTCTAAAATTCTACTCAATTTCTTAACTTCTCTCTTGTTAATTGAAAGACTTAAGATCTTTGATTAATTAAGTGTCCAATCATGATTCCAGAAGACAGATGAAAGGTGCTACCTACATACTGACAGAGTTGTTAGACTCTGGATACAGAATGAGATTTATTTTTTGGACGTGACCAATTCAGAAATGTGTGTTGCTTGCTACATTTTTCCTTATCAAGTATTACATTACTTGGGGAAGGTCAGCTGTCAGTTATTAACTATTTATTCTCCTTTCTGTTTGTTCTTTCATGTTTCTTATTTTCATTCTAATTTCAATTTTTTATGTATTTTACTTATTTTCTTCGAGCCACTTTTGTAGTTCTGTCCCCTAGTCATTCTTACGTATTGTGGAGTTATTTTGGGTACCTCTTAGCTTACCTCTTGGACTTCTCTTAACCTAGAGTTTCTTTTCCTCTCTCTCTCTCTCTCTCTCTCTCTTTCTCTCTTTCTCTCTCTCTCTTTCTCTTTCTCTCTCTCTCTCTCTCTCTCTCTCTCTCTCTTTATCTTTCTCTCTCTCTCTCTTTATCTCTCTCTCTCTCTCTCTTTCTTTCCATCTTCAGCATTAATTTCTTCATTGGTACTTTATGCCTGCCTCTGCTTTCTTTCCCTCTTGCACTCTTAAAAAGTCCTGTTTGGTTCTTTCTCCTCCCCACAGTTGAGATTATACTGCCATTGTTGTTGTAGCTAGACCCTACTTTGTCTCAGTTCTTAGCTTCTGTATTAGCCTCTTAGTGGTCCAATGCATGTACTTTTGTCTTATTTCTGTCTCCTTTATCTTATAACAATGTTCAACCAGTGGTCGTTTCCATCTTCTGCTATGGCATGATAGTATCCAGTCCAATATTATAGATAGTACTGGTCTTTTGTCCCCTATAAACCCTGCCACTGATTGTAATAGTCACTGAACTGCTTTTGCACTCTGGGGTCTGGCTTTGTCCTGTTATTGTTCTGAAAGGCCTAGGTTGAAATTCCACCAGTTTTAGACCCTATATTTAGCAGCCAGTGTCCCAGGCTCTTGGGATACAGATATAAAGCACAAAACAATCACAACTTGGAAGGAGCTTACATTTTTAACCAGAATTCTTCCCTCTTCCTGTTAAATGGCAGTTTGGGGAATGTAGGATTAAAACTGAGAATAGGATATTAAAATTGGTTAGGATAATCAATTTCGTGTACTTTCAGTTGGTTTTAGGGAGCAGAAGCCAAAATTCCGGGGATATAAATTGTTGATATGAAAATTTTGTTAAAAGAAGCAAACAAGCTAGGTGATATATATTTACGTTGTTTATTCCCTAAAAGCTATCAGAGCCAGAATGTAAATTCTCACTGTCAGATAAAAGAATGAGAAGTCTTAAACATGTTTTAGAACAATCCTAACTCAGGATGTCTGTGTCACTCAAAATTATGCTGTCCATATGTGTTTAACCATAGTATGAGAAAGCAATTTTCTTAATTCAATAGGCTGTAAATACAGTAAGACAAGAGAGTTGACAAAGTGTCAATTGAAGTTACAACCTCGGATATCTGTGCTTCTTTTATGGTTAATATGACATAACATAGTATATGTCCATAAAATATGAAGATAACAAAAAGTCCCATTATTCAAGGTAGTGTCTGGTCAAGGCAACTTGTCCTTGGAGTCATTAACAGAAGAATTCTCTGGCCAGCTTTACCTGACCTTATAGTGTTGAAATGGGAAGGAGCATTCTGGGTTTACTCAGAGAACAAAGAAGGGAATATCTGTTAGGCCAAGGTGCTTCTTCTGGTTGATTAGTTCAGGCCCTGTCCTTATTGAGGTTCAAATGATATTAAATGATTTATCAGAAGATAGCAGGAGTAAGCCAGCAGTCATTCAATAAATTCAGTCAGGAGAAGGAGAGAAATGGCATGAGGTTTGAAAGGGTGAGTAGATTCATATGAAAGAGTTTTTTGTTTTTTGGTGTAGGAAAGATGTGTGCATGTTTAAATGCAGAAGATAGGCTAGGTGGCCCTGTAGATAGAGTGGGCTTGCAGTTGTGAAGATTCATCCTTCCTGAGAAGTTTCTGGCTTCAGATTCTTATAAGCTCTATGTGACCCTTGACAAGTCACTTGCCCCTGTTTGCCTTAGTTTCCTCATCTGTAAAATGATCTGGAGAAGGAAATACACTCTAGTATCTTTGCCAAGAAAATCCCAAATGGGTTCATGAAGAATTTGACACAACTGAAATGACTGAACAAGAAAATGAGAAGTTCCAAATAATGGGTATAGGGTAAGGGTGGGAATAAGGAAACTCATAATATAGGATGTATGGACTTCGATTAAAGAAAAAAGAATTGACTTTGGGTTGAATGGATGAGAAAGCATTTATTAAGTGCTTATTATGAGCTATCCATCATCTTTTCAGATACAACAAGGAAGAATGAGATAATCAGCATAGAAGCAGAAAGGTGAATAAAGTCAACGTGGAGAAGGGATCATTGATATGTTTTTAAGGAGCCTTTTGGAAAAACGTGGGAGTAGGTACTTCTCCATGTCAAAAATACTTTTTTCAGAAAGCATTTTACTATTTCACAACAAAATTCCTTGTAGAAACATGATTTTATGTGTGACTAAAATCATTTGTAAATCTTAACACATTGTTGATCCCTAGAGCGTCCGGCCAATCATTTCCTTCCGACAAAGGCCACCAGTTTTACAAAAAAAGAACAATAATTTCCATGTCAACTTCCAGACTGCTTTCAATAGGTTAAAAACAGGGATTATTAAAATAGAAATGCATAAAATAATGACCATATGTCCAATTTCCTTCTATGGGATTACTTTTAGGATAAGAAGTCTGATAAGAAGTTCGACAAGAAACCTGTTTTGAGATATCCTAGGAAGCAACTAATTTTGAACCCCACTCATATGCATTTCTTCTTTTACCTTCTAACCTGTCAAATGAGATGAAATACCTGTTTGTTTTAGATCTCTCTGATTTTTTAATTCAATGAAATGGAATTAAAGACAGATGAACTCAGTTCCCCCTTTTCTTCATCTCACCCCCTCCCCCAGTGTTTGTTTAGTTTTCTAAAAATACTTCATCTATTGGCTTTTTCTAAGAACTGACTCATACCTAAAACTATTTTAGATAGGTTCTCCTTACCTTTGGATACCGCACATATGTGCCAAGGTATCTTGACATCTTCCAGTTTACTTCATGAAACACTGCTGTAATTCAGTTTATAGAACTTATATGTAAAATAATAAAAGAAAAATGTGTGCAAATGGAAACACCAGTATTTAAAAAAAAAAGATAACTTGAATCAACTTCTCAGATGTGTAGAGAATGAAATAAATCCTATTTCTTTGCGGTTTGTATGCATGGGGTTAAAAAAAAGATTCATGGTTAAATGTCGATATATATGTTTAATAATTTTCCAAAAAAAAAAATCATCAAATTAAAGATGCTGTAGCAATTTTATTTAGTTAAGATCATCATATATTTTGCATGAAGCTAAGAGTCAGATGGCTGATCTTTGAGCTACTTAGACCCCTGTTTCTGGCAATGACAAACCTTGCCTGAAACATAAGGCAAAGTGAACGTGGCAAGTGAAAGTGATAGATAATTAATGAAAGGCCTTGTCTGCAATACTGGTATTTATACACTGTTTGTAGAGATGTAGGAAGGCCCTTTTGCTTTTTGCATGGACCCCTCTGGCATGTAAAAGACAGTCATGAGATAGACATGGATGGGTTGAATTGTTTATTGTTGAAGGGAATGCTCATATTCAAATCCCAAATCCATGAGAGTATTTCCTATGGGGGTGGACATAATTTTTATCCTTTAATAAGGGGAATGTTGCCCTTTAAAATGTAAGTTGCATGTTATCCATAATAATAATAATAATAATATTTTTTTAAAAAGCAGCAGTTTCAGTGAATCATGATTTTGACTTAATACCTATATGAGCTTTGGGAAAGTTACTTAACCTCCTGGTTAAGTCTCAGTTTCCTCCATTTAAAATGATGGTATTAGATAAGGTGACTCTTAATATCTGTTTATAACTCCAAATTTGTGATCGTATGACACATTAAATATATCTTATACATTCTTAAAAATGAATAGTGAAGGAGATTAGTTAACATTAAAAAACTTCAGTTCATTTTTGAAAAAATCTCATTGACACGGGCATTCCCTTGATTGATGCTGATTGTGATTCTACTATGGCTATCCATCCTATGTGACTTTTGTATATATTTTCCCATAACTTCAATGCTGCTATGTGTTTCATAATTTTTAAAAAATCATCAAATTAAAGGTGCTGTAGCAGTTTTATTTAGTTGAGATCATTATATATATTGCATGAAGCAAAGAGTCAGATAATATTTGAACTACTTAGACCCTTGTTTCTGACAATGCCAAACTTTGCATGAAACATGAGGCAAAATGAACAGGCAACTTTCTGCTATAAACCTGATTGAAAATAGCTGTGGGGTGACTAGGTGACACAGTGAATAGAGCACCAATCCTGGAGTCAGGAGGACCTGAGTTCAAATCCAGCCTCAGAAACTTAACACAAAACTAGCCCTGTGACCTTTGGCAAGTCACTTAACCCTGATTGCCCTACTTTCCCCTCTCCAAAAAAAAAAGTAAAAAAAAAAAGCTGTTAACAAGGGAAACAAGGAACCAATATATCTACCTAAATCTGTAAATCTATTTTTTAAAAAAGCATATTTATTTAGGCTACATATCTTGTTTAGAGCATATATTAATTCTGAAAGAGAGTGGAATAGATGATTCATCTATGGCCTAACTTGCACAGTTAATATATCTGGAATATAGCTTCTGTATTCTAGGTGTAGGTTCACTGGTTCCATCTCCTCCACTTTTTAAAAAAAATAATTTTTTTGGAAATCTTTTGCTTTGACACCAACTCCATTTCCCAAGGTATCTCCCTCTTTTTACCCCCTCTCTGAGAGTCATCCTTTATAACAAAGGATAAAAATGTAGAAAAATTGTTAGGTAAAACTAAACAAACAAAAATTTTCTGACATAAATGTGATGTTCCATACCCATGTGAGGGTTCTATAACCTTTACCTCTGCAGTGAAATGGAGGAAGGTTGAAAGATGCCTTCTTGAATCTCTTCTTTGGGTTCAAACTAAATCATTACAATTTTACTGCATGAAGTTTTAATTGTTGTGTTATATTTTCTTTTTCTTTTTCGCTTTTTGGATGGGGGAAGGCAGGGCAGTTGGGGTTAAGTGACTTGCCCAAGGTCACATGGCTAGTTTTTGTGTTATGTGTCTGAGGCTGGATTTGAACTCAGGTCCTCCTGACTCCAGGGCTGGTGCTCTATTCACTGTGCTACTTAGCCGCCCATTCTGTTATATTTTCCATTTTCATCATTGTAATCATTGTGTATTTAGATCTCTGAATCATCTTAATAGAAATGGTAATCAGTTTCCTATATAGAAGCTGTTGAGATTTTTAATGGAAATAATATAGAGGGAGGGCCAGGGTCAGAGGCTTATGGGACGCCCAAGGATACTGCTTAGCTGAGCCTCAGACACTTAACGCTTACTAGCCATGTGATCTTGGGCAAGTCACTTAACCCTAATTGCCCTGCCTTCCCCCCTCCAAAAAGCAAAAAAGAGAAAATGCTTAGGTGAAGGGAGATATAGGACAAAACTTAGGGACGGTCAGATCAAGAGGTTTTTGTTGTTGTTTTTGTGGGGTTTTTTTTGTTTGTTTGTTTTTTTTAGTGTTGAAGAGACTTTGGAATATTAACAAACTGCAGGGAAGGAACCAGAAGATAGGAAGATGCTGAACATGAGAATGGGTATGATAGTGACCACAACTGTTGGGGAAGAGAGAAGGGATAGGAAGAGGGGTGCATGTAGTGGGAGGATTTTTGCCTTGACAATGGGGCAAGATATTAGAGTGATGTGATATGAGGGGAATGGGAAAAAATGGAGAGTGAAGGAACTGTCATTGAGGTGGAGTTCTAAGAGGTAGAACAGTTTATGCAAAGGGACCACGATAGAATATTTGATCCAGGAAGGTTAGTGTTGCTCTTCTTCCTTTGCAGCAGACAAGGCAACTAGAGTGGAGATAGAGTTGTATGAATCCTCTACTAAGGTCAGACTTTCTCTTCCAGTTTTCTCTCAATTGCTAGTTTCTTTTACCTCTTTTGTTCTCCTGTTTCTGCTGAGAAAATACAGAAATTACAATCTCCTCATTGTCCACCCATGACATTAGTAGGGATATGTAGCTTATATGACTGTGAGAGTTGGACTACAAGGAAAGCTGAATGCTGCAGAACTGACATGTTTGAACTGTGGTGCTGGAGAAGACTTTTGAGAGTCCCTTGGACAGCATGAAAGTCAATCAGTCAATACTTAAGGAAATTAATTCAGGCTTTTCACTGAAAGGTTGAATATCGGAAGCTGAAGCTTAAATACTTTTCACATATAATGAAAAGATGGGACTCGTTGGAAGAGACCCTGATGTTGGGCAAAATTGATGATGAAAGGAAATGATGATGGCAGAGGATGAGATGGATAGATAGTGTCATGGAAGCAACAGACATGAACTTAGTCTGTGAAAGATAGTGGAGAATAGAAGGGACTGGTAGGCTCTGGTCCGGGGGGGGGTCACAAAGAGTCAGACATGACTGGACAACAAACAAAAAACATACATTCCTATCTATCCTCCACTTCCTTTCTGCCTATGTATTCATCTTCCCAATCTGTGATTCCACCTTACAAAATAGATAGGTTCACTTGTTGTGGGGAATGGGGTTTAGTTCATGGTATTTAATTTCTGTTTCTCCATCTTCACTTCAGCTAAATGGTTCTTACTAATGCATTTTTTATTAATGTGTTTTCACTCTATTATAAAATTAATAGCTTTTGATCTTATATTTTTAAGATTTCTAGAAGCTCATAATATTGATGGTGGTGGTAGGGGAGAACAAATA
>CM053584.1:170108382-170141560 GCA_028627135.1 Pseudochirops cupreus
TAATCAAATGTTACGAATGTGTATCTATCTATCTATCTATCTATCTATCTATCTATCTATATGCAATTATTATTATTATTATTGACTACATCCAACTGGAACTTGAGATACACAGGCACTGCAGTTGGGAGATCCATCCTGCCCTACCAAAAAGTGACATAGGAGAGACTAAACTGGGGGAGGGGGGAAACATTGGGATGGCTCTTTTGGGGCGGTGGGTGGGGGAGGGACGGGGAGAAAATATGTAACTCAAAATCTTGTGGAAATGAATGATGCAAAGTATAATAAAATTTTAAAAAATTAAAAAAAAACCATTCCAAAGAATTTTTAAAAAAGAAAGAAAAGGAAGAAAAACTCAGTACAGCCAATCAATACATTAAAAAAGTTTGTTATGTGATGTATTCTGTACCTGTGCAACCAAGTGTGTCTTTGAGGTATTTGGGGTCAAGCTTGGTAATTGTGATCTTACCACCTTCAATTTGGGGTTGTTTATTATTGTCATAGTAGTTACCATTCCTTCCCTTACTTTTCTATAGTTGTATATATTGTGTTTTTGGTTCTACTTTCTTTACTTTGCATCAGTTCATAAAGATTTCCACACTTCTTTGTGTGTATCATATCCATAATTTCTTACAGAATAGAAGTTTTCCATTCCTTTCTTGTATCATGTTTGATCAGCCATCTCCCAATCCAGGGCCTTCCATTCATTTGTAGAAAGGATTTCTGATTAGTTTCTCTTAGCTACAGCAACACATAAGGATTGCAACAGCAAAATTCAGGTGGGGGAAAACACCATTGCTATTTATAAGGTTTTTGATATAGAACGTCTTTCATTAGGTATAATCCTTGAGTTCTTCATGAAATCACAATTTTAGCTGGCTCTGCTTCATAGTACTGGTGAGAGAATATTTAGAAAGAAACTGTTCCCTGATTGCGGAAGCTACTTCCACTTTCTATTCAGAGACTGTTTCTGTATCCAAAAATGAACTTAAGACCCATCTGTTTGCTGATACATTTGAAAACCCTTAAAAATGGGAGTGTCATATTTTATAAAGCTTCCTGTATCTCCATTAGAGAAAATATGCTACCTAAATGTCTGTGGGTTTTGATATTATATTACATGGTTTTTATGGTCTTATTTCTTCTAATAATAAAGTGGGGTATGGTAAAGTAAATTATCTTCTAGGTCAGCCTTGGGTAAAATTTTGGTTTTATATTTCTATTTATCCTGTCCTCCCCAACTTCCGTCCTTAAACATAAAACCTGAGGTTAAGGAAACCAGTTAATTCACTTTCAAATTGCCTGTCATTTGTTGCTTTGTATCTATGAAGATCAAGTTTTACAATCCCCTAGTTTCCTTTAAGCCTCAGGATATGTTTCCTTCTGCTTGAAACCTTTCCAAATCCAAATCCTTCTGCCTCTTATCTTAAGTAAGTACCTTTCCCCTTCCCTCAATTATCTTGTATCTGTTTTGAACTGAACTACTTTTGCAGTTGTTCTCTCTATAGATTGCAAAGTCCTTGGGGGTAAGGATCTTGTTTTGTTTTTAAAATTCATTTACTTTCAGTTTACAACATTCAGTTTGTATGGGATAAGTGAAAACTTCTCAATTTGGGGTGGTTAACTTTTCAAATTGCTTCTGTCAATCACTTTTATCTTCCTTTGTCTGTTTTCCCCGCTTTGGTGGGACCCTCCCCCCCTCTTTCCTTGCTGTCCCAGTGCGGGAAGAATTTGGTGAAGTATGCCTCTCCACCAATGAGAGAGGAGACAATTGGGGAGGGGTCTTGACTAGGTTAAGTTATAAATAAATTCCAGCACTATCTTTTGTAACACTCCTCTTCTCCATGATGAGTTGTGGGGAAGACTGCCCTCTTCTCCCGGGGAAGAGAATAAAGTCCTGTTCTTATCCTAAGAGATCTCTGTGTTTATTTCTTTTCATTAAATTAAGGATGAAGGATATTTTTCATCCCAAACAAGTTCCACAATCCCTTGAGTTTCAAATGTTCTCCCCTTTCCTCTCCTGACACAATCTGATAGAGGTTCTACTAATACCTTCACATTAAAACTTTAGTCAAGTTGTAAAGAAGGCTTATAACCAATGGAATGAACAATGAGAAAGAAGGGACAAAACAAAATACAAAAGAGAGAGAACAAGTAGTTTGCTTCAATCTGCATTCAGACTCTGTAGCTCTTTCCCTGTAGGTGTAAGATCCCTTTCCATCATGAGTCCTTTGGAGTTCTCTTCTAACCTTGCATTGCCTAGAGGAGCCCAGTCTATCAAAGTTAGTTGTCAGAGATAGGATGTGTCTGTAATTGTGTAGTGTTCTCCTGGTTCTGCTCCCTTCACTCAGCATCAGTTTATTTAAGCCTCTCCAGGTTATTATGAAGTCTGTCTGCTCCTCATTTCTTATAGCACAGTAGTATTCCATTACATGCGTATACCACTTGTGTATCCATTCCCAACTGATGGGCATTCCCTCGATTTCCAATTCTTTGCCACCACAGAAAGAGTTGCTATAAATATTTTTGTATGTATGGGTCCAGAGTAAGGACTTTGTATCTCTTGTGCTTAGCAACGTGGTTGGACAAATAATAGTGGTTACTAAATGCTTGGTCAATTTGTTTGGTTAGATGAGTTTAAATACAATAAACATTAAATTCCTACTTATATGGAAGGGATTAAGAGAACAGCTAAAATGAAAATTATTCTCAAAGTACACAGTTTAATGGGGGTGGGAAGGTTGGAAAGATGGGAGTTCAAATTCAATTTGAACCTTTCAAACATTTACCTAGCTGTGTTACTTAATCTCTCAACCTAGATTTCCTTACCTATAAAGTAGGAATAATAATAGCATTTATCTCCCAGGGTTATTGTGATGTAAAATCCTTTGCCAACCTTAAAATTCTGTTAGTGTCAGCTGTTATTGACTGTCACTGTTTCAGAATCCAGAGCCCTGCCTCAGAGATGTGTCTGTATCAGTCAAGAATTGATGAGGGGAGAGGGGTAAGACAAGGGCTACACCTAGCTTTAAGTCTTAATAGCTTAAAACTGCACAAAGACTTCTGGGACAACCTGTATATTCTTATATGTATGCCTGTACTTTTCTCAAATAGGAATTTAAACACTGTGAAAGCAGAAACTGTTTCGCTGCTGTTTTTGTTTCTTAGCACATAGCATACTTGTAAGGTCCTTAACTTTACAAGGCGACTTGTGTGGTTTAGGGAATCCCCAGAAAACATATGTAGGTTTTCTTAATGACCTTTTACCCTTTTGAATCTACTTACATTTTTGTGCTCAAGGTGATACGTTTTTACAATTTATACTTCTTTTTGTTTGTTCTGAAGCCACCTCCTTTAAAACTTCTGTTGTGCCTACCTCCTAATTCTAGCATACTGCTCTTTGGTGAAGAACCTGTTTTCATTCCATCTATACTCTATAACAGTTTTCTCTGTTGTGAGGTGTTGTAGAAAGAACATTGGATATACCAAAGATGACATATTAAAAAGTTCCATGTGAAGGTGAAGCTTGAGAGGTCAAATTATCTTCAGCTTTCCCAGTATGACAATATGGTGTATATGTAATTTTCTATAAATAGAAATTTTATATCACCGAGGAAATACTTGTTAACAGATATAAGTTATATCATGCTAAAATTATTTGCTTTTTGTACTCATCAGAAATAATGGCAAAACACAAAGGGAAAGCATTCTGTTATTAGGAAGGCAGTGATATAGTGGGAAATGGTTTAGGTTTGAAGTCAGAAGATTTGAGTTCAAATCCCAGCTCTGCCATTTGCTACCTATATGAAACTGGGCTTTGGAAAAGAGAGTGAGGCAACATTGAACATCTCTGCCATTTCATGTGCAAATCAAGACACCACCATATGATTTCATTTGTCCTCTTCCAAAATGAAGGACAAACCACAACAACAATTTGGGCAAAGCTGATTAACTTCTGGGCTTCAGCTGATTCATTGGTAAAAATAAGAAACTAGGGATTGACTAAATAAACTCCAAGAGCCCTTCCTACTCTTGTAATGCTATGCTTATTATAGAATCACAGTATTTCAGACTAAGAAGTTACCACAGAGATCATCCACTACCTCATCATCTTATAGATATCAGTAAGACAAATTTAAAGTAACTTACTCAAAGTAACACAGCTAGTTTGCAGTAAATGAGAGCCAAGATCTTCTGAGAATTTCCAGGCCTTGGCTTAATTTCATTAGGTACAGATTCCTCCCCTCCTTCCCTAAATGTATTTATTTTGTTTAGAAAAATCCACACACATAGTTAAAGCACATTGAAATGTACTATTTTCACAGTGTATGTAAATATACTTATGTTTCCATAGGTGATAAATACAAAAGTTCCATGCTGAAGTAAATATTGAATCATCTCCAACTCTTATATTTACAATAGGTGTGTGTATTGTAGTATGTTTAGAATCTTTAAATACATGAACTAAATGCAAGTAATTTTGTGATGTGACTCTGATACCCATTATAAAATTTCCTCAGTGATATAAAATTCCTCTTCATAGAAAATTACAGGTTGTTGAATGTGCATTTGCACAAACTTTATAGCAACTATGAGACTCAACTGAGTCACTAATGGGAAGCAACTAGTTACAAATTGCTCCTACCCACTTGTTTTATAACTGAGGAAAATGCAATCAGAAGAAGCAAAGTGACTTACTCAGGTAAAATTACTACACTGAAGTAAACATAATGATTTATCCAATACATAGGATCACTTGAATCAGACATGTTTGGGATAAAAAATACCCTTCATCCTTAATTTAGTAAAAAAATAAACACAGAGATCTCTTAGGATAAGAACAGGAGTTTATTCTCTTCTCTGGGAGAAGAGGGCAGTCTTCCCTATGACTCATCACAGAGAAGAGGTGCATTACAAAAGACAGTGCAAGAATTTACACTACAATTTGGTCAAGCCCCCTTTTGGATTGTCTCCTTTCTCATTGGTTGAGAGGCATACTTCACCAAGTGCTTCCCCAAATGGGACAGCAAGAAAAGAAGGGGGAAGGGTCCCACCAAGGTGGGAAAACAGACAAAGGAAGATGAAAGTGATTGACAGCAGCAATGGAGGAGGGGGGGGAAGGGAAAGTTAACAACCCCAAATTGAGAAGTTTTCACTTATCCCATACAGTCATGAGAATTTTGGAGAGATATTTAGGTTTTGAAGTGACAAACATTAATGTAATAAAGAAATATATCAGCGTGTGTTATCTTGTATGTGGGTCATTCACATATATTTCCAACCCTAAACTCTTAATCTCCATTCAGTCTTATTTTAACTTGAACATAGGATGTCTTCAATTTGCTTATCCCTTAACATTTTGAAAAAAATATGTTTGTTTAAAATTTATCATCATTCTGATTTTTCTATTCCCACAAATAGTAGGGTTTTTTTTTTCTCTCAGAATTCCTACAACTGCTAAATTCTGTTCATTATTTCTGGACTGGTTGACCCTTTCTTTTTTCATAGACTCGGGATAAGAAGCCCTATCTCCCTTCCACTTACTATCTATGTTATCCTTGACTTAACTTTCTAGGGCCTCCAATTTCTCATCACTGAATTGAGGTAGTTGGACCAGGTGAAATCTTTAATGTTCCTGATGGACCTAACCTTTTATGGGAATAACATTATGAGAATTTTTATTTGTCTCCTAAGACTCACAAAATGATGAAACCTTAGAGGTCACCTAGTCAAATGCCTTAATTTTACAAATGAGGAAACACTGACCTACAGAGGTGAAGTAGATTCATCCAAGTTCATAACAAATTAGTGGCAGCGTTAAAAGTTATGTTGACTCAGTTACCCATTGTTCCCAAACCAGCTTTTCAACCAGGGTGGGGGAAGTTGGTGGGGGAGGGAGAGGAGATACCAACTTTGCAGCTTTTTTGTATTACCTGCTCTTGGTCCTGTAGCAAATTCTCACATTCTTGCTACCTTGGGGAGGAACTGAAATTCAAGGGCCCAATGCCTTTTGCCTAGGTAGACTTATCTGGATTTTCTTAAAGTTATTTATAAAAGCTCTCCCCACCTTGAAGCCATTGCTGATCTTCAGTGATCCGACCTTCAACATGTTGCTATGTTGATGTACTTATAATAAAATCTTTTTAATTCTCTATGTCCTGAGTTTGGCATCTTTAATCACAATGAAATGTCAAAGGAACAGTTTTCCTTTCTACAACAGAATTGAACTCAGAGTTAAGGTTTCAGCTGAAAGTATTCTTTCTACTATACCTCACTACTTCCCTTTAGAATATAAATTAGCTGCAAGCCAGGATTGTTTGTATCCCCATACCTTACTTAGCACAGGGCCTGTCACAGAGTCTACTTAATAAATATTTGTGGATTTTCACTGCAGACAGTGATTTCTTATTGCCTACTCTGCATGAAATGGAAATTTCCTACCACAGAACTCTCACTCATCTACTATCTCCTACTTTCCCCAACATTTAACTGTATTCTTATTACATCCTTCACCCTTATACAGAATTTCTATCTCAGATTTGTTTCCTCCTTATTTTCCCCGCCTCGATTTGGCACATCTCATTTTCATACTGACTATGTTCAGAGGACTTTTTCTCCTCTACAAATCCATTTCTTCTATTCCTTGAAACATCTGCTTGGTTTTCTTCCTCCAGGGAGCTTTTGGTTATCGGTCGCATCTGACTTTTTTTAATTTTTGAAATTTCAGATGGGCTTTCTTTTTCAGAATCAGTATTTCCACCCCATGTTATGCATGTTATCACACTGGAAAGATTCCCCACCATGTAGTCATCATCAGTTCCAATGTTATGTTTTTAAAAAATTGGGAACGGTGAGTTTCATTCTCCAGAGGTATTTCTGTACCGTTTGTTACATAATGGAACATATTGTTTTAAGCAATTCAGTGGAAGAGTTTATAATATAACAACATGTATCAGAAAGTATTTTTTTAAATAGGTGTTTTGCAGCAGATACTGACAGGTAATATTGGAAATATTTAGTGGCATACTCAGTATTTCCAGTGTATATGAACATACTTGAACCAGAATGGATGTGAATATATCACAGAAATGATTGGAATTTTACAGTCTTTAAGTCCATTTGTTTCAGGCATGCACTGGAACTGACACAAAGAAGTGTTTAAATTTAGGTATTAAAACAACTAAGTTACTGAGTGGGCAGCTACATGGTGAAGTGGATAGAATGCCTGCTGGGTCTAGAGTCAGGAAGACTCGTCTTCCTGAGTTCAAATCCAGTCTCAGATATTTACTAGCTGTGTGACCCTGGGCATGTCATTAAACCCTGTTTGCCACAGTTTCCTCATCTGTCATAGGAGCTGGAGAAGGAAATGGGAAACCACTCCCAGAATCTTTGTCAAGAAAACCCCAACTGGGGTCACAAAGAGTCAAAAATAACTGAGATGACTGAACAACAACATTTTATTGATACAGAATACAACTGTGAAATCCCAGCACAAGAATTCATAATGGAGAGGGCCGTGGGACTAGCAAGACGGTGGATTAGTCACTTTTGCCAAACCCCTTTAGCTTCGCTAACCATACCCTAAAAGCAATTATGTGGCATACTTAGCACTACTGAATCCAAAGAAAGTGAACATTAGCAAGGTAAAATCCTTATGAATCAATAATTGGAGAATTCTAATTTTTAAAGCTCTCAATTAGCAATCCTTCTAGCTAGTTGTCATAGGGGATAGAGCAATTGACTTGAATCAGAAATCTTGAGTTCAAAAGTGGCATCAGAAATTTACCGACCCTGGACAAGTCGCTTAACCTCCATTCATCTCAGTTTCCTCATCTACAAAAAGTGACAACAATAGTATCTCTTTCCTAGTGTTGTTGTAAGGATGAAATGAGATGATATTTATAAAGTACTTTTCAAACTTTCAGGACATATATAAATTGTAGCTATTCCTGCTACTAGTAGTGTTGCTGAACACTGCAGAGACATTAAAAGAATACCTCCTGCTCTCTCCTCTTCCTGCAACAAGCAGCAAACACTGACTATGCTAAGATGTGTGGAATGGAGGGGAAGGAGGCAGAAAAGATGCTACCTTTTGGCTGTGGTCTGATATGAGATCAGGATATGTGACCTACCAACATCCCAACCAATAGAAACACAAGAAGTGTAACCAAAAATGACTCTCGAGGAAAGAAGATGTACCAGAATCAACTACCTCACATTGAAGATTTTTTTTAAACAAGGAGAAAGCAACATTAAATTGGGGTAAAATAAAGGAGAATAACTCAAGGGGAATAAACATGAAGATAGAACTTAAAGCAACAGGAAATGTAAAGGTAGGGGAGGAGAATTGAAGCACCAGGGCCTAGACCCAATCATAATCACTTTCCCCTACGTGAATCAGTGTATTTTAATATAATAAATATTATAATAATAAATAATATAATTAATATTATAATTAATAATATAAATAATATATAAAATATTAAGAAGACAAATACACGTTGGGAAGGAAGGTGGAAGATAGTGTGGAATAGTTGTTACATCCTTAACAAATTCTCAGGCCAGCAACCAAGTCATAGTAATTCCTAGTTTCTTGGAAGTCGGGGGACCTCTAAGGGGAATGGTAAAGATGGTAAAAGAGAGAGATTGAACCTGGAAGACTCAGTTCTATAGGGAGAGGGTGTCCTATTGCTTGTTGTAGTAAGAAGTATGTACTTGTGATGGGAAATGAGGCTTTTGTGATGGGTTTCACATGGGGAAAGTTGGTGTAATGAATGACTATCTTCTAGAAGAAAGTGTTATGTTATGTCTCTATGGACAACATCCTGGCTTAAGAGAAAGGGTTTTTACCTTCCTAGTGTTAGTTGGCCTCCAGATTTAGGGATATGTTTTCATTGTCTTTGGAAAGGGAAATGATCAAGGTCCAAATTCCCTCATAAGTTATTACCTCTAAGAGAGATGCTCAGTAGTAAAAAGGGTTGAGAGAGTTGGCTGATACATAAAGGCAGTAACATTTGGATTAGGGAGTTTAAAGCAAGTACTTAAGTTTTGACTTCATGAGGAATCCAAGGGTATTAAAGCAGGAATAATAAGTCTATAACTCATGTATTAGACAATAAAATTTCAGAATAGGTTGGAAGAGAACAACGCAAAGAAAATCCTGGAAACAGGTCTAGTAAAAATAAAACTAAGACAAGAGGTTTGAGGGAAGAAAGGGAGGACAGATTTTGAACTAATCGCTTAGAAAAGAGTAAAAAGGAATGAAACAAAGAGAAAAAGAACTAGATAACTAAATATAAGATATAATATAAATATAAGATAGAATAGTAAATCACTGATTTAATTTAAACCAAATTGAAAGTGAATGGGATGGAGGCAGCACGAGGCAGGAAAAGAGCCTGTAGGACTTGAGCATCGTAAGAATTTAAGCAAAACTAATGTCAGGGGCATAATATTACTAACTTTGAAGGAGAAAAGCACAAAAAAATCTTTAAAAAATCCCAAATCCCAAATGACAAAGAAACAAATAAAGGAAAGCACAAGCCTAACTCACAAATTTAATTTTAAATAGATTAAATCATTCAATAAAACTGTGTAACATTGTGGACGTGGTAAATCCTTTGTTCACAAGAAACTATCCTAATGACTTAGAGATACAGAGAGTCAAAATGAGAAGCTAAAATAAAATTTATTGGTATCAAGTAAATAAAAAAGTGGGATTGGATTGCAATTATTTGTAAACGTATACACATACACATACGCAAAGTACTTAAGACATAAGAAAATTTAGGAGGGAGAGCACTACCAATTGAGAGGTGGGGTCAAAATGAGAAAAGGCTTTATGCAGAAGGTGATTCCTGAGCTGCTTCTGAAAGGAAGAGAGTTAGTTCAATATTATGAAAAATAGAAACATAATAGGCTTCATTTGTCATTTCGTCCCAGTTGCTCAAATGAATTTACCTTCCTAGGTTTCTCTTAACTCTTGTGTTTGAATTTTAAAGTTTTTATTCAAACCAGTGAACACTTACATAGCAAAAATATTGCAAAGACAAATGATTTAGAAAGACTTAAGAATACTGATTAATAAATACAATGACTCCCGATTCCTGCAATAGACACACAGCTCCTATCAGAGAGAGCAAACACAAGCAAACACTAATGAAATATACATTTTTGGATATGGACAATGTGGGTATTTGTTTTGCTTGACTATGTGCATTTTTTTAACACATTTTATTTTTTAAAATTAGTAGGGACATAGGAGGGAGTGGAAAATACATTCTTATAAATTAAAATTTTTTTTTTAAAAAAATCACAGTTTCTACTTAATTCTGTTGTTTTTCCTCAGAAATTCTTGGAAGTCTTCCAATCTTTTAAAGATTCTCCCTCCTTCTCAAGATTATATTAAGTTTTAATCAATAAATGATTCTTGGTTGTAAGCCTTTTATCTTTTTGAATAACATGTTTCAAGATTTCCTCTTCTTTATTTTATCTCTAGTGGCACCTTAACTTAATTTGTGGTTCTTTGTTAACTGAACTTTTTCTTTTGGGCTGCTGCAGTATTTTTTTCACTATCTTGGAAGTTCTGGATTTAGACTATATCCTTCTTGGATGTTTTCTGGTGGTTCCTCCCCCCCCCCCCCCCCATAATAATCATGTTCTTTTTGTTTTCATTTTCCCCTCTAGCTATAGTATTGTTCTATTTTGTTGTGGCTGAGAGAGGAAAGGAAAGGGAAAGGGAAAGAAATATGTTAGGGAAGTGGGGGAGACATTTGTTAGTTTTCACAATTGGATCTCGCTAGGAATAGAACAGGACATTTTTCATGTTTTTCAGGAAGGCTGATGATTCTTAAATTCTCTGTGACATGCTTTCTAGATCGGTTGCTATTTATAATAAAGTTGTTTCTTTTTTTCTATTTTTAAAATACTTTCACTTTGTTCTAATTTTTTTTTTTTCTTTTTGTTTGCTTTTTGGAGGGGGGAAGGTAGGGCAATGGCGGTTAAGTGACTTGCCCAGGGTCACATGGCTAGTTTTGTGTTCACATTTGAACTCAGGTCCTCCTGACTCCAGGGCTGATGCTCTATTCACTGAGCCACCTAGCTGCCCCTGTTCTAACATTTCTCGTTGTCTTTGGGAGTCATTGAATTTTGATTGCCCAATTCTATTTTTCAGAGTGTCTCCTATTTAGGTAAGATTTGTTTTTTGCAGGGGGGAAGGTAGGGCTATTGGGGTTAAGTGACTTTCCAAGGTCACACGGCTAGTAAGTGTTAAGTATGTGAGGCTGGATTTGAACTCAGGTCCTCCTGACTCCAGGGCCCGTGCTCTATTCACTAGGTCAGATTTTTTACTTTCTGTTCCATTTTATTTATTCTCCTTCCAGTTTTCCGCCCCCCCCCCCCCCTCCACAGCTCCTATTTGAATTTTTATTTCATTTTTCCCCTTGCTTTTTTCTTCCATCTATTCTTGTTATTCTTTTGGCCATGCCATTTTCTTCCCTTTGTAACTCAACTTGTACTTCATCTGGCTTTACTTCTGTTAACATATAGCTATATTTTTTTCCTGTTTACTCATATTTTCACTAGTATGGCCTCTTCTCCCAGCACATATAGACTTAAAGATTTGGACCGGCTTCCTTGGTACAACCCTTCTGCTTGCTGACATGTGTAGCTTCTAATTCTGGGCTAGATGGACATATTCATTTCTGTTTCTTTTTCATTTTATTATTCAATTTCTAATTATTTTAAGGAAATTTTTTTAGGGAGAACCAGAATCCTTGACAACTTTTCATGTCATCATCTTAACTAGAAGTGTGAAGTGAATTGCATTGCTTGCTTTCTCTACAGGATAGTGTTTTTGGGAGCAAATGCCAGGGAAAGCTTGACCTTGGCATCTTGATTTCTTTTCTGCAGTCTTAGAGGCGGGTGGTGTGTGTGGGGAGGGGGGGAGGGGGGTGGTAGGGAGAATGGTAGCTAAAGTGGTAAAATCTTTGTGGTGCCTTGATTGTCTAGTTGCTGGATCCTCTGGCCTAGCAGAGAGATTGTGCAACTTGGGAGGTTACCAGGCCAGGTGGTGGACATTGCAGGATAGAAAGTGGGTGCTCAGTAGCACCACAGATCCATTTGATTTCTTGACCAACTTAGGGGGAAAAGGTCTATCTATAGTATCTATGCAGCTGGATTCTAGGTGCCCACATGGGTTCATCATGGCATTTGATGGGATTTGTCCTATTGACTCCTGCTTTTCAGAACTAAGACACAATCATGCCAGATACTGCCTGACTACATTATTTGTTTCAGTAGAGGATTAAATCTGGTGTAAAGAAGCCATCAGGGGCAGCTAGGTGGTTCAGTAGACAGAGCGCAGAACCTGGAGTCAGGAAGACATCTTCCTAATTTCAGATCTGGCCTCAAATACTTACCAGCTCTGTGACCCAGAGCAAGTCAGTTAACCCTATTTGCCTTAGTTTCCTCATCTGTGAAATGTGCTGAAGAAGGACATTTCCTACTAACTATTTTAGTGTCTTTATCAAGAAAACCCAAATGGGATCACAGAGTCAGACATGACTGAAATGACTAAATAACAACAAAAGAAACTCTCAGAAACTAAATGTAGAAGCATTTTTTGTTTGTTTTTACTGAGGTACAAAATATATAATACCTAAGTAGTGAAGGATAAATAGTGAGTGCATTGTTCTGTAGTGTTCCTTTCTTTCTGTGACAGGAATTCTTTACCTGGAGTCTACCTGTGAGAGTCTGTGGATGAAATTCAGGAAGTACTTGAATTTGGATGTAAAAAAAATTATCACTTCCCTCTGACTGAAATTTATCATTTCCTCCAATTATGAATATTGTCAACAAACCGCAACAACATTATGCTTCGTCAGATTTCCAAAGGGGTTTAAGACACAAAAAAGGGTGAAGAACTCTTGCCCTGTGAAGATACACAGTGATACCACATGGAGGAAGCCTGCACAGAGCTAGGGGTTCCATCAAGTGTGAGGAGACAATAAGGAGCAGGTAGGGCACCTTAATCTTCTCCAGTAGTCCTCCTATACCAAGAGACATCCAGTTTGAGATGTATGATAGGCAGTTAGAGATGAAAGACTGGAGGTCAACAGAAAGGGTTAGATAAGTAGATTTGACAATGATCAATGTAGACGTTAGAACTGAATACGTGGGAGCTGATGAGATTTGGAAGGGAAATAATATAGAGGGAAAAGAGAAGAGGACCCTGGAGAGACCTTTATAGGACACTCTCTGTTACTAGGTGTGAACTGGTTGTAGATTCAGCAAGGGATACTAAGGAAAGGAGAGATAGGTTAAGAGATTGTTAATAACTTTAGAAAGAACAGTTTCAATTTGAATGATGAGTGACATGCCTAAAGTCATAGCTCCACCTACTGTGTCCACTGGATACCCAAGAATAGTGGACATGAAAATTAAGGAACCAAGAAACTTAAATTATTTCCCTGGTCTGTTCAGGATCATTTCATGAATTAGTATGACTGATAAATGCAAGATTTCTCAATTCTGTACCCCACTGTACCTGCCTCACTTTAAAGTCTTCAGAATATCCTGATGTTTCTTGTAGATTTGGATAATTCACATGAATGCTATACTTGTTAAACCAGCAAAACCTGGGCAAGGTTTTGACTAGGCATCTTCCTAATCAGAGATGAAGAATGAAGTATTTGGTACAAAATGTCTAATCTTGGTTCCATGATTACATTAAATCATGTGGTATCTAACGCCATATCTTCACATTTCAGCCCAGGTCCCCAGGCCTAATAATGTATTAACACCTTTTTTTTTGGTCCTTACTAGTGTGAGACACACAGATGAGGCTTCATAAATACATATTGAATTCAATATACCCCCAAATTAATCATTTTGGTTTGTGAAGCTCTCTCTCTCTCTCTCTCTCTCTGCCCCTCCTCCTTTTTCTATCTTCTCTTTCTCTCTCCATTTTCTTTTCTTTCTCTTCTATTTTGCTCTCTCCCTCTTTCTCTTTATTTCTTTTTGTTTCCTATCTCCTCATATCTTTCTCTCTACATCTGTATCTTCTTCCACCTCCCCTGAACTACAAGTCGCACATTTGTTCCTCTTTTGGGAAATAACTGTACCAGATAAAGGTAATATGCACTAATTACAAAATTCACAGAATCATAAAATGTTAGATTTCCCAAGTATTTAGAGGACATATAGTCCATCCTCCTCGTTCTATAATGGAGGAAACCAAGGCTCACTTTATTGAATCCTTGTTTGCTTAGGAGCACAAGTATATTTCACATTTTTTGATGCCTTAAAATTTTATTTAGAGTATTCTATGCCATTGATGTATAAACTGCCTCCTAAGTATCCCTATGTAAGAGCCTTTGTAGGATGTTAATCTATTTATACACATACACATATATATATGTGTATATATATCTATATTTAATTTTTTAGGTGTAAGTAATCCTCTCTCAATAAATCAATGAACAAGTGACCAAAATGAAACAACTCCTGCCCTCAAGTAGCTTACTTTCTAATGGGGGAAACAATATACACACATACTCACACACATACACACACAGAATACATACATATATACACACTATGTATAATATACACATATATACACACATATAATACATATATAAGTACATACTGAATATATTCAAAGTCAATACTGGTAGCTCTGAGGGGGAGGATGACAATGTAGAATGGCTTCGCATAGAAGGTGTGCTTCAGCTTTGTTTTAAAGGAAATCCAAGTTTCTAAGAGATGAGGGGGGAGGGCATTCCAGGCATGAGAAACATCCAGAGCAGCACATGGAGATGGAGCATTATGTGTGAAGAACAACAAAAAGTCCAGTATGGTTTTACTTTAGTTAGTGAAGGGAGAGGTAGGAAGGGGACAGGTTGGGACAAGAAGATATATATGAAATTGAATCAGTATCTTCTGTATATCTTTTACTTTAATGAGTGATCTAGCTAATTATTGAATTGCCATGAAGGGAAAGGATCTAGGATGAGTGATTTTTTTTTTCACCCTTTGGTTTCTCATCCAAATTCTTTCTGCATGCATTACAACCAATCTAATTTAGACCTTTATTTCTGCTCAATGTTTATTGTCCCTTCTTGAATCTAACCTTTACAATTCTACCCTGAGTAATCTTCCTAACAGTTTCTATGATGATGTCATTCATTTATTCAAAAGCCTTCAATGACTCCAAATTGCTTACCAAGTAATATAAATTTGTTATCTTGACATTCAAGATCTTCTTGTCTCCCCCCACTCCATAATTTGCCTCTAGCCTTCCAACCTGACTTTACATTTCTATATGTCAGTCAAATTTGACTATACTTTGTCCCCAGTTCTCATCCATCTCTCTCCTTTTTATTTTTGTTCTCTTCCATTCCTATTCCAGAATGGACTTACCCTCTTTTTGTAGAATTTTCTTCCCTCTCACCTCCAGTCTCCATATCATGAAGTCTCCTTTATTAAGACCTAAGTCAGATGCCACCTCCTACTTGAAATGTTTCCTGATTTCCCCTTCCCCCACCCCCGCCCTAGGTAAAAGTTATTGTTCCATCTTACATTTCTCAAAAACTTTGTTTAGACCTCTTATTTACATGTCTCTATTTTTGTTCTTATTAATTATTATTATTATTATTATACTGTATTGGTCCTTTCCCCTGTCAAATGGTAAGATCTGTGCCATCTCTCTTCATCTTCCCTAAACCTTGCATACTGTAGTAACTTAATAAACATTTATTGAATTGGTCCATAATTATAAATTTAACATGTAATTATGAACTGTTTAATATATTCAAGGTACTGTAACATAGTAAAATACAGTTAACATTCATATAGCACTTTAAGGCTTGTACTCACTTTATATATCTATTACTTATTTGAACCTCACAACAACCTTGTAAGGTAGGTACTATTATTTTTTAGATGTCATTTTAAAATTGGGGAAGCTGGGGCTAGATGAGGTTAAATGACTTTCCCTGAGTCACACCGTATCACAGGAAGGATTTGAAGTGAGGTTTTCAAGTCTCCAAGTCCAACATTCTCTCCACCATGCTCTCTAGCTATATAAAAATAAAGTAGATATGTGGAGGGGAGAAGAGACTTAGCTTCTGCTTGAATTCCATTTCTTGAATTTTAGATAACCTGAGTTATTTCACATAACCTCTTGCCTGAGAGGCACCTAATAAATATTTGTTTAATTGAATTAGAGGAGGGCAAGGGCAAAGGCAAAGTAGGTATTCTCAGAGAGTTTATAGTGTATAGGGAGAGTAATGCCTAGGTGAACCACGGTCCCTGCTAAATTTAGGGGCTCTTAAATTGTGGGAACACAAGTTCAGGACTAGGGATAACAATTAACTTGTTTTGTGACCTTGGGTACAAAGTAAAGAGACCCCAGAGGCCATCTAAACTTATCTCCTCATTTTACACAAGAAGATACTGAATCCAAAGCAGATTACTTACTCATTGCTCATGGGGAGTAAACATTACAATTGGCATCCGCTATCAGTGTTCTGCTAAGAAAACATGCTAGAAAGATGTAATTCTGTAATAAAAAATTATAGGACAAGGAAAATATCCTTTTCGTGGATTCTCCATACTACCTAGCAAAGTTTTCAGGAAGAGTATTTTTTAAAAAGCAATTATCTAAAAATAACTTTTGATAACATGACAAATCCATCCTATATCAGTCCTGAAGTGAAATTTCAAATGAATGAATGAATGAAAAAGCATTTATTAAGCACCGACTTTGTGCCCAGCACTGTGGTAAATTATATGCATATAGATACAAGTAAGACTGATCCTGCCTTCAAGGAGCTTACACTCTAATAGGTGACATTACAGATAAAGCTGGAAAATAGAAACAGGTTTCTATCAGCTTAGATGCTGGGAAGTTTTCCCAAGACATACTGTTATCCTCATGTTATGGCTGGAAAGGAACTGAGTTACCCACAAAACAAAATGGTAAAAACTTCAGCAAATACTCAAGGCCACTCAACAATCATGAACAGGTGATAAGACTGACAGCTTTCTAAGGGCTGGGGGTCTCCACCAGCAGAATTCCCTTTTTCTTAGGTGTAAAGGAATTTTAATCATACTAGGCTGGCGGCTACAATGAGTACATTGTTAAGGGTATCATAGACCTTAGGCTTATCTCCAGGGCAACAGTTCAGTTGATTCATCTGGAAAGAATTATTTGTGATAAACATTAGAGAGTTTCTTTTTTCTTGTTGTCTCCTTGTGCTGGAGTTTATTTTTAGTACTTACGCTTTTGTCTGTTTGTATCGAGATAAGTTCACCCCTTAAGTCTTTGTTTGCACCTGCTTACAGAAATAAAAGATTTTATGGGATAGGCTAAGAGCAAAATGTGATTTCCTTTCCTACCTGTTCTAGCACTTTGCATTTTGAAAGACCCAGCTGAGTTTCTACAAACAATAAACCACATTGAGTTCAAACAGAGGCAAGGGTGCACTTTCTCATCCAACAGAACATGTTACAAGGCAGGACATGTTCCTGAACCTGAATGTGCCTTCTGGTTACCTTGCTTTGAGTGCCAAAATTCCATTGGTTACATGGTGAAAGCTGTGAATGAACTGTGTCTTTTTGGGTGTGTTTCTAAGTATGTTATAGTAAATAGCTTTACTCACATTGCTACATGACTAGGCTCATTGGAATCTTTCTAAGTCTGGAGCCTATGTTCAGAGGTTAGGAAAATGATGATGAATATAGAAATCTTTTCTGTCAAATAAAAATGTAACCTATGGTTCAGAATTGCAGTTTGTCTGAGTTTGTATAACCTGGGTTCAATATTGCGGATTTTCAATTATTGTGTACTTTTTGGCTCATTCCTCCACCCATAGTTTTTCCTGGGAACAATAGTAATTAGTTCACTTTGCCATCATCATTCATGGTTACAATGGGAATATTAAATTTTCCTTATTTGTAGGATTTAGTGCAAAAAGAAAAAGAAAATTCAGCTACGTACAATACCATACTATATGCGATAATTTGATGACCAAGGGGGCAGGTCTAACCCTACCAAAAATGCACATATAAGCAAAATTCTAGTATTCTCAGAGAAAACCTCAATTTGATTCCTACTTCTGATATTCATTAAGGATTCAAAGGCAAGTTACTTAATCTGTCAGTGTCCCTTAGTTACTTTGTAGGAAACTCTTAAAGTCTATAAGTTTTTTAAAAATACATTTTATTGATATATTTTGGTTTTTTAATGTTGTTTAGTTTTCCTCCTGTATACCCCTCTCTCTCAAGAGCCATCTAACAAATAATGTTTACAAAAAGGGGAAGAACAGCAAAAAAAAAAATCTGATTAATACATTGAAAACATCTAATGTTATATGTAATATTTCACACCTGTATACTCCCTATCTCTGTAAACAATTAGGAGAAGCTGTCTTGAAGACTGAGTTATAGTTGAGATTCAGATCTGTATTTGCGGAGGGAGTTTCCACTTTGGGCATTCCCTACAATGGTGAAATCACAGGTTTAGTTAAAAAAAAAAAATCTAAAGCTTCCTTGATTTGTAGGCAATATTGGATAAACTTCCTAAAATTTGAATCCTAGAATCAGAGTTTTAGAATTATACTATGCACTCAGTGAAACAGACTTAAAGGGTTCTCTCATCAGACCCTCTTAAATTGAAGGACACCAGCCACTTAAACCCAAACTTTTGCCTTGACTTTGAAGAGCTAGCTAGGCTGAAATCTTGCATTTTAACTGGTTGCCCATAAACACTGGACTTTCCTCACATGTGAAATCCAAGAAAATGTGGATAAGATGACACTTTTTTTTTACATATTTATTATCTGTATTTTCTTGACCTAGAAAGTCTAAGCTGAAGATCCAGAAATTCATTTGCTGTTTAGCTGAACCTCAATGAAATTTGGCAAAGCTATCCTCAAGTTATTTCATCATTTCCTGTTTCCTCATTTTCCATCCCTGTTCCGTGCTTCATTTTGCAACTCGAACACCTATTACCATTCCAGAGGCCCTTCCCAGAGGCAAGAACAAAATACCTCCCAGAAGTGATAAAAGCTTGAGCTGAATTTTATACCTACCCAGAGCAATACTGTACATTGGAAAGAGTACTCCATTTGGAGTTGGAGGAGTTGAGTTTAAATTACAACTCTACTTATTAGCTGTGTGATCTAGGATAAGGTGCTCAAATTCTTTGGGTTGTATTTCCTCATGTGTAAAATGAAGCTAGGTGGAGCAGCGGATATGAGTACTGGCCTGGAAGTCAGGAAAAATCACCTTCCTGAGTTCAAATCTGGCCTCAGAAACTTAGTAGCTGAATGACCCTGTGCAAGTCACTTAACCATACTTGCCTCAGTTTCCTCATCTGTAAAATGAATTGGAGAAGGAAATGGCAAACCATTCCAGTATTTCTGCCAAGAAAATCCAAAAGAGGTTCACAGAATGTTGGACATCACTAAAAATGACTCAACAGCAACAAGAAAATGAAGTGATTGGAAAAGATGATCTCTAAGTTCTCTTCAAGCTCTGAATCTGTGATACTGTGATCCACGCTATTCACTCTTTCCCATTCTTGATATTTTCTTCTCTTTTGGCTTCTGTGACATCGTACTCCCATTGTTGTTACAAGTCTATGACGGCTTCTCTGTCTCTTTTTCTGGTTCCTCTAAGTGTTATATTTCTCTTAGACTTTCACCTAGGATCTCTTCTTTTCTCTCTTTAACTTCTTTTGGTGATCTTTTCCGTTCTCTTGGGTTCAATAATCATCTATATTAAAATATCTCCCAAATCTATAGCTGTACTCCCAATCTCTTCCAAGAGTTCCAGTTTTATAGTAATAGATTTTTAGTTACTTGAGAACAGAATTTGTTTTGTATCTATTCTTTTTATCTATACCAGTGGTTCTCAACCTTCCTACTGCCAGGACCCTGTAATACTCGTATGTGGGCGTATCTGCATGTGGGCGGACCCGCCTGGAGATGGATAGAGGAGCGTGTCTCAGTCCCTAAGACCATTGGAAATATGTTTTCCGATGGTCTTAGGCGACCCCTGTGACCCCTGTGAAAGGGTCATTCAACCCTCAAAGGAGTCACAACCCACAGGTTGAGAACCACTGATCTATACTCAATGCCCAGTGCTTGGCTCATAGCAAATCCTTAATAAATGTTGAATTGAATTGAACGACCCTTTCTGTAACCATAGGCTTTAAAAGAATAGTTCATTGAGTTGGTATCTAACCACAGCTTATTTTAGAGATGACTTACGGGTTCTTTTTAGGGTAAGTGGTCAGAATAGGTAATGATGTCGGTGATGAATAGGGCAAATGATTGGATAGGGGCAGAAAGCCATAAAATTTACATTTCCTAGCCTGGCAACCATTTGCCTTCCAGCCCCAGGAGTAAGGAGTGCCCTGAGACTTTGAAAACAATGAGTTTTTTGTATTTTGTGTTGCAAGCATGCTATGATTGAGCAGAAATGATTAGATTTGTGGCTTTCCTGTGGTAGCCTGCAGTAAGCTTCTTTTGCTAAAGACAAGTATATAGGATGTAAAGTAATAGCTAGTGGAAAAAGAGTTGCTTCAATATTTCAGACAAATTTGGAACCCTTTAAGGGCCTTGAATACCGGGCACCTTTCACAATCATTACTTATGAGTTTGTGTGGTACGAGCATAACTAGAGCCATTTTGTCTACAGGTACACTTGGAATGGAAATTGCAGGAGTAGACAAGTTAAAAATGACAGTCTATATTCAGAACACAAAAGTGATTTAATATTGGTTTGGGTTTTTTTTTTAAAGTTTCCATTATCCCCAAACCAAAGCAAAGCCTTAAGGACTTTTGTACACCTCCTTTGTAGTCTCTAATTCCACTGCCATTGCAGTTATTAATTATTTGTTTCTATTGGACTTGTCTTGGATCAGTATTTTGGAATAAATTTAGTAACTTGAATGATTTTATGTAAAACAGTCACCTCTGAGTTTCTCCATAGCCTCATTGAAAGAAGATTAGAATATTTAGCAAGAAACATTTATTCAGTGTGTGAACTCAGTTCCAGGTCCTGTACTTGACATTGAGGATGGAAAGACAAAAAAATGAGGCTGACCTTGCCCTCAGGGAACTTCTTTTCTACTAGAGAGATACACGTGTTCAAAAAGGAGTAAATACAAATTGTGTCCAAAATACCTTCAAGAGAAAAAGAGAGATTGCTAAGAGAGGCGAAGAAGAGTCCCTTCTGAGAGTGACACACAACATGAGCAAAAGCAAGGTCAAGAAGTAGAATGTTCTCCAGGGAGGAGGTGGTTTCTTAGTAGCATGATATAGAAAGTATCTAACTGGTCTGGCATCTTAATCCTACGGTCCTTTCTCTCCTTTGCCACTAGCTAGCTCTGGGACCTTGGACAATGCATTTAATTTCCCTCTACTTCAGTTAATTAGGGGATTAAAAAAATCCCTTCCAGTCTTAATTTTCTGGCATTTTAGAATATTTTATTGAATTATATGTATGCAAATTCATACAATGTTAAGTTATAGTTAGGCGAAATACAATCATTGATTCTAGACCAATGGAAATACACTCTTCAAGTTTTAATAATGGTACTACTTCAGGAGACCTATAAAAGACTCTCTGAACTTTGAAAGTCAGTGAGCTGCCTAGGAAAACCTAGAAGCACATAATGATAGTAACAGCAACAGTTTCAGTAGCAATTGATGTTTACATAGTACATTACAATTTAGTAAGCAGTTTTTCTCCATTACCTTGTTTAAACCCCAGGGGAATAGGGAGGCATTATAAAGTACTAAAAAAAAAAAATAGTATGGGAAGCAGAAATTTCTAAGCATAACTAATAAAATCAGTTTTAAAATGCTATCAGCCACTTCTTGCCCCATTTTGGGGGGGGGGGGGATTTGGGCATATGGGAACCAATTTCTTTATTTTATGAAAAAGGAGAAAGAGAATTATGTCAATCAATAGAGTGAATTCCATAAAATTTCTATGAGAAATTCACATGATCGTAATAAACTTTGTGTGAAATGTCATTTGGTCAGTTTAGATCTCTCATTTTTACAAATAAGGAAACCAAGACCTTTGTCCAAGATTATTGAATAATAGGATTTAGCACTGGAGAGACCATAGAGTCTTAGACCCAGACTTTATAGATAAGGAAATGAGTTAAGAGATTAAGTGACTTGTCATACAGGTTATATGTGGCAGAGTTGGCATCCTTTACCTTCTGATTCCAAATATAATGCACTTTCCATTGAGCAATGTAACTTGTTCTATGAATTTATGCAAAGCTTTTCATTTGGAAGTCAAACCAATTTATTTTTGATTTAGGTTTATAAAATAAGCTTCTATATTCTCATCCTGAAACTAGAATCTAGGCTTAAAATACTTTCCCCTGTACAGACAACACACAACCTGGTATAATTTTTTTTTAAATTTGTTTCAGATCTGTTTTTATCAATGTAGGGAAATTTTATGGTATGTTGAGCCTTCTCCAAGTGTGACAATTTGCAATGCACTTTAATTTTTAATCCTGGAGAATTGCCTAAGTCATTGAAAGGTTAATTGTGATTTATCCAAGATCACATAGTATATGTCATTGGCAGGACTTGAGACCAGCTTTTCTTGTTTTAAATTGGCCATTTATCAAGTCTCACAATCCCTAAGGAGTAAAGTGATAAAGGTGTAAGTGATTAAAAAGAAAAAAAAAGTCATCATAAACCCCTGCACTGAAGCTTAGACTATTGCTCAGAGCTTTATTACCTCTCCAAGCATAATTCTTAGCAGGTTATCTTATTTCCCAATCCACAACTAGCTCATGCTTCCAACTAAAAGTAAGGGGCCAAAGGCTAGAAACAGAAACTATGCCATCAGTGAGAAAAGACAGATGATGCACCAGACTTTGTGGGAGGAGACCATAAAGTGGATTAAAAAACTATATTACCACACAGTGTGATCATAACTATTCATAATGACACAATCATAAGATTCGAGATTTAGAGCTTGAAGGGAACTTGATGGTCATCTAGTCCCAACTCTTCTTAATTTAAAGAGGAGGAAGTTGAGACCAAGGGAGTTTAAGTGACTTGCCTAAAGTCACTCAGTAAACACCTGCTGCGGGATTTGAACTTCCATCTTCTGAGTCCAAAATCTAGCTCTTTTTAATTCTTTATCTTGCATATTCCCCATCAAACCCCATCAAACTTCCAGAGCTCCTAGAGGACACTGCTATATATTTTCTTCAGGGATAAATAATCTTTTAATCTGCCACAGAAGATTGAGGTAAGGCGAGGGTTAATTTTACTTAGCTCAGAGTCAGATCTAATCATTTGATTAAAGGCACCATCAGTCACTTTCCATAGTTTTCTAGTTAATCAATTGTATCTTTTAATGGTATATTTATCTACTCCTTATGCCAGGTCTGTTCAGCCTGTGCCCTGTGGGCTGTTTACAGCTGATTGTGGCACTCCAAAGGATTTCAAGCAGCCTGTGAAAAATGTAGAGAAAAACATCATTTGTATGTAGAGGAAATCTTTTGGCTTGTTGCAAGAAGCCAGGGCAGTAAGCAGTTGGGGTCCAAGTTGTGCAGGCCTGCTTATACCCTAGTGTACTTTATATCACATCTTACTGTTCTATCACGTCTCACTCTTCATGACCCCATTTGAGGTTTTCTTGGTAGAGATACTGGAGTGGTTTGCCATTTCCTTCTCCAACTCATTTTTACAGGTGAGGAAACTGAGGCAAATAGGGTTAAGTGACTTGCCCAGGGTCACACAACTAGTAAGTATCTGAGGCAGGATTTGAACTCAGGACTTCCTGACTCCAGACCCAGCTGTCCTGACTCCAGACCCAGCTGTCTATCTATGTGTCAACTAGCTGCCCTGTAGCCTAGTATGGTTATTTTAAATTTATTTTATGCATTTTGTTTCTATTTAATCACTTTAAACATATGCCAATCCTTAAAAATTATTCAATCCTTTTTGGTTTCTATGACAGTGTGTTCTAAATGTTACAATCATGGACATCCTTTAAATATTAGAAATTGTATTTCTCAAGGAAACTTTGGACTTTGGACTTCTCTCTTTTTTAAAAAGTTTAGCAAATTCCATCTTACTATGATAACATGTACAAGTTTTCTGTCTAGAAAAGCCTCATTTTTGTCGATGGCTAAACAACTTCTAAGCACAATTACAAACAAAAAAAAATAATAAAAAACATTATGGGTTAGTAAATGGGAGGACTTGTATGAAATACGAAGCTCATATACTTTAGAGCTGGGAGGGCCCCTCAAGGATGTTTAACTCCCTTATTTTACAAATGAAGAAACTGATATCCAGAGAAGTTAAGTGACTCTCCAGAGGTCACACAGCTAATAAGTGACCGTGCTGGAATTTGAACCCAGGTGCTCTGATTCATAAGTCCAAACGTTTTTCTACTTTATCATACTGTGGAAGGATGAAGGCGGAATCACTAAAAAAAATGCAATTCTCAGTAGCAACAATGTTGTAAATAAAGACAAGATTAAAATATCAAAACTGAGGTCAAATTTAATGGACCGTGTTGGCGCCGTACTGCTAAAGGAAATAGAAAAGGTTTTTGCGGGGACTGGCAATGTAAATGACGAGATCTAACGGTCTAGATTTTTCCGTGTCTCAGCAGGCAGAACGGGTGGGAAGATGACTGCTGCTGTGGCATGTGTAGCATTGCTGGGGCATATGTATATGTACACACGTATTATATGCATATATATGTACATGCATTCATACATACACCCATTTCATGCTGTCACCAGTCAAGACTGTATAGGGGCGTGATGGAGAAGTCAAAGTGATCCAAAATGAGTGTAACTGGATGGGAATTAAGGAGATGTCTGAGGACAATATGATTGGGGCAACAATATTACATTATGTTCAGATATCACTTTTTTTTAGCCATTCTTCAAATTGATGGACACCCACTATGTTTCTAGTTTCTTACTACCACCGAACTATTGGTGTGAACGTTTTGAGATCTTTCTATTTTTGATCTCCTCATATATGCCTAGTTGTGGGATTTCTGGGCCAAAGGATATAAATGACAGTGATTTTTCTTGCAAGATTCTTAATTGTTTTCCAGAATTACTGAACCAATTCACAGATTCTAACAATAGTGCATTAGTTGTAATCAGCGCGGCACAAGGTCCAACATTAGCACCCTCTTCTACTTTATTCTTTTTACCATGTGTTCTGTGATAACCATCATTCAAAGTATGGCCTGTAAAAATCATCCTTCTTTGTTTTTCTTACAAAGGTCAAAAAGAGCAAAAAACTGGTGAATATGTATAGATCTTTAACTTAAAATATATATATAGAAAGCATTGTCATTTCATAACATACCATGGCTTCTCAAGTAGATATATTTCTCTCTAAAATGAACTTAACAGAGAGTCAAATATTTTTTTTTTTGTGCAGCCTGAACTAATTTTGTGGTTTCTACGCTATGTATACAGGATTGTTGTCGTTACTGATTCCCATTCCTGTCTCCCAACTGTCACTGTCCCCTCTTTTTTTTAAGGAATATGTTTCAGATTGTTATTACTGAAAAATCAGAAGATAGAGAGTGACAGAGTCTTCCTTGCTTAGACAAGAAAATGAATGGAAATTAATGGAACCAATGATTAGGTAGTGCTCTCATAGGATGTGGAAAAGTCATTTTTTCCTCCATTACCCTATTTGTTGTTTTTAGGATCACAGTGTTAGAGGCATAGAGGATATTAGAAGTCATTTAAGTTATTCTCCTCATTGTTTTACCTGTGAATACGGGTGTCCCATAGAGGTGATGTAGCTTGTTTGAAGTTGCAAAGTGGTGAGCTGGGATATGAGTCCACATTCTCAGACCAGATCAGATATTCCTTCCCCTGAATCAAGTCTTGTTCTCTATTTATCAATGAATTTTTTTTTTCCAAATCAAATTTCACGAATTTTCTTTAAACATCTTGCTAGGAGAGAATTTGAAAAAAACCTACTTATCTCAATTGCTACTGAATATTTCTGTTAAGACTGTGTGTACCCCAGAAACTGTGTGCAACAGAAATCCTTACCCAAATAATACTCAGAGGTTTCTCAAGGTCAGAAGCAGAAAAGAGTGGTTTATTACAATCTCGAAAAAGGGCCACCCTCCTGACAAATGGACAGAGAGGAGAAGCAATTTACAAAAGGAAATGGTGAAGTTATAAAGCCCTAACATGGAATTCTCTCCCACCCCCCTCCTGACTCTTTTCTTCCATTCGCTAGAAGTTAGGTGTACAATCTAAGCACGCCAATCTACCTCAAGTACTGGAACAAGGAAACAGTAGACCACCCAATGTACATTTGAGAAACCACTTCTGTCCTTATCTGGCATATCTTATGCTGAGGTGTCACTGAGGAGAGGGGTGACTCCCTACCCCTCTGAGTTTTGAGTCCTTGTAAATCATGTGATTTCTGGGGAAGGGGAACTTGGACCTGTTTCACATGAAAAGCCGTACTAGATTTTAGAGTAGAGTCTGAGAAGTTTTCACTTCTCTCAACTCTATTCACTTCTCAATCTTAGTTACATGGTCAGGTTGTTTTTTAAAAAAATTATTAAAACCCTTAAATATTTCCCACACACATCTTGGGAGTGGAACAGTGTTTCCTAAGAAGCTGCTTTTTCCTGGCCCCTTTGTGAGCTTTTGCCCAAGACTTTTCACTGCAAATGCTAGGATTATTTTAGGGATATTTTGCTTATAAAGTTTTCCATCCAGTTTCTGAATATTCCTAGTCCCCTACCCAACGAACCATCTCCTACATGAAAATTTTAAAAAGAAAGAGAAGAAATGGAAAAAAAATTCAACCAAACACGTCAACCTTACCTGACAATATACGCAGTATTCTTCACGGAGTCTCTCGCCTGGGCAGGAGGAGAGGAAGGGTTGATTTTATCACCTCTTTTTCCAGACCCGAGCTTCGTTAATATAAACACGTGCTCATTTTTGTTGTCCTTGCTGTCATTTGCATATATACTGTTGTAGTTATACATATGCTTTCCTGGTTTACTCTGGAACAGTTCGTTTAAGTTTTCCAGTACTTCTCTGAAGTCTTCATAGTCATTTCCTTTAAAGATTTTATTGAAGAATGGGATAGAGTTGGTCTTAGAGGCAGAATACACGGTCTTAAGTACTGCCTCTGACATATACTAGTTGTGTGACCCTGGGCAAGTCACTGAAAAGGAAAGCGTTCTTGATCAAACAAGGGATAGAATTCTTCACAAGAGAGAAAATGAAGAATTTTGATGATAGGAAATTGAAAATAAAGCTTTTGTATGAATTAAATAAATTCAGTTACAATTAGGAAAAAAGTTAATTTGTAAAAAAATTTGCATAATTTTTCTGATAAAGATCTCATATTCAAAATACATAGAGCATGGATACAAACATAGAAGAACAAGGGCCATTAGTCAATAGAAAATGTTTAAGGAATATAAACTGGAAATTCTCAAAGGAAAGACATACTTTGGATAATCTTATACAAATTTTTCCTTATTGCTAATAATAGAATTAATGCAAATTAAAACAACTCTCAGATTTCACTTAGTCACTTGATGGAAGGTAGAAAACCAGAATTTGATGCTTACTCTATGCCAGGCACCGTGCTAAGTGCTGAGGATTCATATACAAGTAAAGGGAAAGATAAGTTTCTGCTCTCAAGGAGCTTACATCCCAACAGGGCTAGATAACACACAAAAGGGAGGTCAAAAGTGGGGGAAAGAGGGGAAGAATGAAGGAACCTACCAGATTGGCATGGTTTTGAAGTCTTGAAGCTAGGAACAGAGCTGGAAGTGGCATGAAGATGGGCCTGGGTCCCTCCACAAATGAAGACTCAAAGAAGTATTCACCAATGGGAAAAAGGATGACATTGAGGGTTCCATGGTGAGAAGGGCACAAGAGTGGTTTCATGTTCCATTGCTAAGAAGCTCTGGGTGCTGAGGGAAGTTATAGGGTGATATAGACAAAGGTCTAGTTTTGATGTCCAGAAGACAGGAACACAGCCTTGATAGGCAAAAAACGATAAAATGATTGATCATAATTATTGAAAGACTGTGGGAGAACAGGTATGGTAATAGACTGCTGATTGATTTGTGATTTTTATGCAACAATTTTGGAAAGCAATTTTTAAGTATACTGAGAAAGTCACTAAACGGTGCTTATCCTCTAATCTAATGATGCCATTATATTCCAATGAGATCCAAGAAAGAAAGTTCTCTTTTGTATAAAAATATTTATAGCAGCATTCACTATTGTAGCAAAGATTTGGAAACAAAGTGGGGTCTCATCAACTGGGGAAAGCCAGAATACATTACATGGTAAGAAAACAGCATGCATACAATATATGTATGTAGTAGATTATTTGAAAGGGATGGATTCAGAGAAACCTGAGAAAGCTCGTATGAATCGATTCAGAGTATGGTGATCAGGATCAGAACAATTTATACAATAACTACAAACATTGCAAAAGAAAACAGCTGTCAAAGACTATGATCTGTGATCAAGGCAATGAACAAGGCTAATAATGATGAAGGATACCTCCTCCTCCTGACAAAGAAGTGATGGAGTAGAGATGAAGAATGATGCATGCATTTTCATGCATGGCCAATATGTGGATTTTTTTTTCTTGACTAGTTTTTTGTTACAAGAGAGGGCTTTTTTGAGGGGGTGGGAGGCACTTGGTAGATTAGGTAAGTGGGTGTAGTGATTTTAAAAATGCAGAATAAAAGAAACACCCAGAAGAGAGCACTGGAGATCTCGGAAGCGTGGAGGACAAAGGGGCAGTTATTTTTGTTTGTCCTTCTTTATCAAAGAGAACTGATATCGGAGGTGATGCCACGACATGCAAGTGAATTGGATTTAAGTGAGGGAGGGCTGTACAAAGTCACCAGTCTCACTTTCTCCTCCAGAACCATCTGAATGCAGTGGCAAGATATAGATTAGGACGACTAGAGATAACCCTGGACACAGTAGGAGACATTGGCCTTTTTCATCTATAACAAGTCTCAGTTTCACTGAGGCAATGGCCATTCAGTGCTTAAGGTTAAGTGAGAAATGAGACAGAGTGACCTCTTCTATCTGGTGAAAAAAAGTATCAGTCTTGGAGGGGAAGACCCTCAGGGTTTTTGGCCAAACTGACACAATTGCTCTTTACACTCACTCTGAACCGTGATAATAGTAGAATTCTAGAAGGGGAGCGTTGCAGTTTTACTTGCTTCAAGCAATAAAATTATTCAAGAAACTAGGTGTCATTTCCACACAACACTAATCTTAGGGGGAGGAAATAGAGTATGATCATTTGAATTGTAATGTTTTCCTTTAAGAAAAGAAGCCTTAAGTTATGTATGTCCCCGTTTTGTTTTTTTAAATTTGAGACTGGCATTTGATACCAGTGAATGATTCATCTTTTATAGTAGGGAGAGATTTTAAAACTGAAGGCAAATATGAAGCTTTCACTCATGTTAGAATTCAGTTATTCAATATTAATTCCTTTTCCCAAAAATATGCATGGCAGAGAGTATTTTAATATTTTACTCACTATTTAACATTTTTTAAAAAGCTGTTTGCAAATAGGATGACAGCATTAGCAAATAAATAGCTTTGTTCGTGCCACATCGATAGGTTGAGTCACAGAGAGATGAAATTATTTCAGGGAGTGAGTGAATCAGTGGTATAGTGTGTCCCACCTATACTCTCATCTTTATATCATATCCTCAGATATGATGTATTATTAGATGATTAAAATTTGATTTTTTTGCCTCCTGAAATAACTTTTTTTACTTTATGTTTTTGTATCTACTTCTGTATCCATTGAACCATGAGAGTGAATGGGGATCTTTGAGCACAAGGAATGTATTCTTTTTTGTTGTTGTTGTGTCTCCAGTACCTAACAGGGTGTCTTGTATCCTAGGTCAAGTTAAATCAACAAACATTAATTAGGCACTAAATGCCAGGCACTGTGCTAAGAGTTGGGTATGCAAAGAAAGGTAAAAATAATACATGTTCTCAAGGAGTTCAGAGTCTAATGTCCAAGTCTTTGTGACCCCATTTGGGGTTTTCTTGGCAAAAATACTGGAGTGATTGGCCATTTCCCTCTCTAGCACATTTTACACATGAGGAAACTGAGGCAAACAGGTATAAGTGACTTTCCCAGGTATACCGCCAATACAATATTCACAGTGAACACGATCACTATAAGTATACCTGCATGGTGCTTGATCACAAAATATAACAGACTCTTCATATAGAAGACAGAAGCAAAACATTGATTTGGATACCAGAAAACCTAATCCAAAAACCAGTAAGCCAATTTCATCATAATAGTAAAGAAGTTAAAAAGCCACAATAGCACAGAGAACCACACCATCCTTTAGCCTTCCTACAAACCAACACAAGACCAATATTTATGCACAAGCCTATCTGTCTCCGTCAGAAGCTTCCTCTCCTCCTAACCATCTAACTTGCTCTGACTCCAAGCTTTCTGTGGGCTCTACTTCACCCTTCAGCAAACTCCTCCCACCACAGGCTCCATGTGATTACATTCAGCCTACTGGGGGGTAGAATTTATTTTCAAAGCACAGAAAGTCTTCAAATTCCTTTAAGCTTATTAAGGGGCAGGGAAGATTTTAAAATTCCCGTTACTATTATACCAGGTAGAGGGACAAAAACAGGAAGAGAATGATATGTTCCAATATCAAATTCTGTGAAGTGTGAATTAGGTCCGCTGCCTAGATTTTGCCAATTTTCACAAACTGATTGTGAAACTTGGAATAGAATCCTTCCCTTTTTGACCCATCAATGTGTTGCATTGCAAAAAAATGAAATAAAATAGGAGTTTGGTTATGTATGGTTCTTCATTATAGTATATTTTTAGGATCAATTTAGAATTTATTTGTGTTATCAACACCCCTTAGATTTTTCATTTGACTCAAGAGACTTGTACAGTGCCAGAATAGATGTCTTAAAATTCTTCTTTACTGCTTCCAACACTATGTCCTGGCATAATTTCAATGAATTTATTTTTCTGTCCTTGACTGGCATAAAATTTATAAAGAGTAAATAACAAGTCTCTTAAATGAAGACTCTGTTTGAATGAATACAAAAAAGGGAACAAATACTGCGTATTTGTTATTTTATATTATAATAATGAAAACTATTTTCCCTGCCTTGTTCATGCTGTCTCACCATCAGGCTTAATGCTATAAGATTACCTTATAGATTAAACAGTGTTAGGGTCCTCTCTTAGAGTGCCCTAACTTACCAGCAGAGGCAACTGGTTACACACACAACTCACTGATGCTAGTGTACCTTTCAGGAACAGAAGAGTCATGGCTCTGAGGTCCAAACAGAAAAGTTTATTAAGGTCTCTCCATGGGGAAGCCTTAAAGCCATATGCTAAGGCAGGCTTCCCAAGATATCGCCCAGCCTTGGTCTTAAATCCACATACCCCACGTGATGGAGCCCAGCTGAACAGAATTGTGAGAGGGGGAGTGCAATTACAAGGGTATGAAGGCCCCAAGGCGTGGAGACGCCAATCAGAAACAGAGGGTAACCCCACGCAAGAGAGTCCTGAGCAATGCAGTATCCCCTGGCGGGGGACAGTGCGATATGCCCTGACCTCCATGTGACCCAACTAATTTCTGGGCCTCAAACACTTCCCTGTGGCATGACACAACTGCTTGCAATGTGAACCTCACAAAACAGCATCTAATGAGGTAGGATTTTTTGAGGGGAAGGGGAGGAGGAGTGAGGAGGGAAAATAAAAAATGGATACAGTGTTCTATATGCAGTAGGCGCTGAAATATTTGCTGAACTTATTTTATTTTTGCAACTCATTTTTAACTTCTTTTTTGGATGCTTGTTATTGTTTCTATAGTGAATATGGTTATGGTAATATTCTATAGCATCATGAGATTAAAAAAAGTCTTTTCTTTACAACAAACCTTTGAGGGAGTTAGGCACATTTATTATTATTATTCTCATTTTCACAGATTATGAAAATAATTCAGAGAAGTGACTTGCTTAAGGCCACATGGCTATACATTTTAGAGACAGGATTTGAATCCAGGTGTTTTGACTCCAAATCCATTCTAAGGTGTGTCCACAACATTACAAAACCTTTGAAGACCCAGATTTGAGGCTTAATTCTGACACTTACCGGCTGTGTGTGACGTTGGGAAAGTCATATAGAGTTCTAGAATTATAGATTTCTGGCTGAAAGGGACTTTAGTGATTATATGGTTCAATTCTTATGGGAAATAAAATTCCATTACATTCATCTGCCAAAATCAGTGCAGCTATTCCCCAGTTAATGAACATCTATTTTGTTTCTAGTTCTTTTTCACAAAAAATGTTCTTTTATAAATATTTTTGTACATATGAGTTCTTTCCCTCTATCCTTGACCTCCTTACGGTATGTGGCTAATTGTAGTGTTGCTGAGTTGAGGGATATAGCAAGCTTAGTAACCATTTGGGTGTAATTTCAAATTATTTTCTGGAATAGTTGAACCAGTTCTCAGCTCCATCAATAGTACACTTGTCTGCCCTGACTTTTAATACCTCCAACCATTATTATTTTTCTCTATTGTCATTTTTGACCATCTGATGTATATAAGATAGAATCACAGAATTGTTTTAATTTCAGCCAGTCAACTAGCATTATATTAATCATTCTATGTACTAAGCATGAAGCTGGAGATTAAAAAAATAAAAGACAAAAGACAGTCCCTTCTCTCAAGGAGCATTTACATGTTTCTTATTAATAAAGTTCATTTTAAAATATGCTTGTTGATAGCTGCAGTTTTTTCATTTGAGAATTGACTTTTATTTCCTTTAATTATAAAGGCATTACTCATTATATATAATATAATATATTAAATTACAATAAAGATAATAAATTATAATTGTCCAGAAAATTATAATATATAATAAATAAAATAGTATTATATATGTATCAATTTTATATGCTTTAGACTTTATTCGACAGATTTGTCATAAATATTACTCAAAACTAAATATTTATCCTCTGTTTATAACTGAATTTGGCCAGTTTTTATAAAGATGCTGAGAAATAGGTACAGTATAAATTTAAGATTCCCATTCTGTTGGAAATTCATA
>CM053584.1:170142060-170170184 GCA_028627135.1 Pseudochirops cupreus
AGAGAGAGAGACAGAGAGAATGATAATGACAATGACAATGATTATCATTCTTCTTGACCGAATCTAGTAGTAACTCTATTGACTCAGACCCAGGTGTCTTCGTGAATTAGATTCTTTATCATAGGATCCCTTCCACAGTCAGAAAGGGAAATCCAAACTGCCTGCTTTCCACATGGGCACTCAGTCTTGAAACCTCTGGGTCCAGTTCTCTCAGCTTGCATCATTTTTTCCCCCTCCAAGACAAAAGGAAACCACTAAGAGTAGCAGGCTATTTTCTGACCATAGATCATAGTAAGTAAAAAAAAAAATTCCATTCCAACCAGCAGAATTTCATCCTCATTTTATAGTTTTCTTTGTCACAGAAAGCCTCCAGAGGTTACAGTAATTTGCCCATTTCATTTGAAGAGATTTAAGAGTTATTTTCCACAGCTTAGAGGTAGATGATTCCTAAATCTCTGTCTTTAGTCCTGAGTTCTCTCTAGTCTTTGATGTCCATCTATGGTTGGCAGTCTACCTGGTTGCTCCATCAGTCCCCCAATCTCATTTCCCAAACTGGGCTAGGAATCCATTGCTGCTGTTGTTGTTGTTGTTGAGTCATTTTCAGTTGTGTCCAACTCTTTGTGAGTTTTCTTAGTAAAGGTACTGGGCTGGTTTACCATTCCCTTCTTCAACTCATTTTACAGCTGAGGCAACTGAGGCACGCAGGGTTAAATGACTTGCCCAGTGTCACACGGCTAGAAAATGTCTGAGACCAGAACTCAGGAAGAGTTCAAATAAATGAATAAATTTTCTCTGACTTTCCTCTTTCAGCTAATGATACCAATGGTCTCCCAATCTGTCAGTTACTAATTCCTTACCATTAATTGTTTTCTTTGATCAGTTACTGGCACTGTCATTGCCACCACTACCTGGGCAAGACCTTAGTTTTAAAAAGTCAAGGTCACTTACTGCACCCTGAGCCATCTTTCTTTCCTCTCCCACACTCGCTTTGTCCTGTCCTGTCCCACTGACACCCTGCTTCAGGTCCTCATTACCAATGGACTAATGCAATAGTCTCCTGAATTGCCTCCTTGCCCTCATGTGTCTCCCTCTTCAATCCATCCTATGTATTTCTTTTAGAAAAATCATCCTAAATCATAGTTGTGATTATGTTACTCATCTATCCTTCTTAATTGTGTGTGTGTGTGTGTGTGTGTGTGTGTGTGTGTTTTATTGTTCCATTTGGCAGTCTGGTAAAGCCTGTGAACTTCTTTTTCAAAATAATGTTTTTAAGTGCATAAAATAAAATATGTAGGATTGCAAGGAAAACCAGTTACATTAAAATGCAGTTATTGATTTATCTTTTTCATGAAACTGCAAATCTATTTCATACAACTTGTTATTGCTTTTAAATATATAATAAAGTTATCATGTCATTTTCTTTTTCCCCTCCACCCTAGAGATGGCTACCATTAGAAGCAAATATGTGCATGTGTGTGATACATGTATATGTATTTATGTATATACACACACATATATACATATATCACCATTCTATACATTATTTATCAGTTCTGTCTCTGGATGCAGAGAGCACTTTCCTTCATATGTCCTTTGTAATTAATTTGGGTATTTATAATAGTCAAAATGACTTAGTTACTCAAAGTTGTTCTTAAAACAATATTGCTATTACTGTATACAATACTCTCTTGGTCTTGGTTATTTCTCTTTTCATTATTTTGTTCAAGTCTATCCATGTTTTTCATTATTTTTTATAGCATAATCATATTCCATCCCACTCATAAGGCACTAGAATGAAGAGAGCTTAGGAAAGGGTGCTGGTAGAAGGTGTGACTTTAGCTAAGCCTTGAAGGAAGAAACAAAGGGAACCAGGAGGTAGAGGAAGAAGAACATTCCATGCATGATGGACAGCCAGTGAAAATGCCTGGAGTCAGGAGATGGAACAAGGAAAAGCAAGGCCAGTGTAATTAGATCAAAGAGCGTGTAAGTACGGGTTAGGGATGGGAAATGGTATAAAATTTAAGAGAATTGGAAAGGTGGGGTAGCTTATGTAGGAATGTGGATGTCAAATAGAGGATATTATATTGGATTGTGGAAGTCATTGGAAGCCACTAGAGTTTAGTTGAGTATAGAGGTGACATGGTCACAGCTGTGCTTTAGGAAGCTCACTTTGACAGCTGATTAGAGGATGAACTGAAGTGTGAGGAGATTTGTGATATAGAGACCAACCAAAAGGCTATTACAATAATCCATGTTTATGGTAATGAGGGGGCATGTTTGAGAGATGTTATAAAGATGAAATCAACAGGCCTTAGAAACTCCCAAGCATGGTGGGAGTGAGAAGCCATAGATAACACTTAAGTTTTGAGCCTGTGGGACTCAGAAGATGCTGAGTACACACAACAACAGTAATAGGGAAATTTGGAAAGGTGGCGGGTTTGGAGAGAAAGATAGAGAAAGAGAGTTCAGTTTGGGGCACATTGAGTTTAAGATGTCCACAAGACATCTAAGTCAAAATGTTCAGTGGGCAGTGGAAAATATGTCTGGAGACCAACAGAGCTTTTAGGGCAAAATAAGTAGATTTTAGAATCAGTAGTGAGGTGATAATTATTGTTACCATGGGAAATGATGAGATCACTAAGTAAAATAGTATAGAGCAGCAGTTCTCAACCTGTGGGTCAGGACCCCTTTGGGTGTCGAACGACCCTGTCACAGGTGTCACAGGGATCACCTAAGACCATCGGAAAACACATATTTCTGATGGTCTTAGGAACTGAGACACCACTCCTCTATCCGTCTCCAGGTGGGTCCATCCACATGCAGATATGCCCACATATAAGTATTAAAGTGTCGTGGGATTAGAAAGGTTGAGAACCACTGGTATAGAGGGAAAAAAGAAGAGTATTGAGAATGGAGCCCTGTGGGATGCGCGTGATTAGTTGCCATGTCCTAGATGAAGATCTAGCGAAGAGTACAGATCAGACACATAGTAGGAAAAAATGGTGTCACCAAACCTTAGAGATAAGAGAGTATCAAGGAGAAGGTGATAAACAGTGTCAACTTGTCCACTCTCGTGTGGCTAAAATTCCAGGGTAAAACTGAAACCAAGATAGCACCAGACTCCAAATCCACAGCTCTTCTACCATGTCTCACTGCTTATTAAATGTCAACCCCTTCTTCAGACTCCTGCATAAACCCTACTTCCCCCCAAAACATGATTATTGATCCATTATACTCTGAGTTCTACATGTTCTTTATTCCTCATTTTTGTTTTTCTTAATTTCCTTTGAAATTTTAGATCTTTTGTTTTTCTAAATACATTTTAAATTATTTTGTCTAGATCTGTAAAGTAATCCCTTGTTAATTTGACAAAACTCTTGTTCTTTAATTCAGGTAATATAATTTTTTATTATATTATTCTGGCCCAGCCATTAGCACCAAATATGACTAATTATTTAAGCTGTTCTTATAAATACAAGTGTAGTCATGCAAAAAACTTGTTGTGAAAGAAAGCATAGACAAAAATAAAACCCTCAGGAAAAATACAGTTTAAAAAAATAGTATGCTCCAATCTTCATTCAGACACCATCAGTCAACTTAGCTATTCTTAAGAACGAATTGGCTTGGGGCAGCTAGGTGGTGCAGTGAATAGAGCGCTAGCCCTGGAGTTGGGAGAATCTGCGTTCGAATCTAGTCTGTCATTTGACACTTAACCAGCTGTGTGACCTTGGGCAAGTCACTTTACCTGAATTCCCTTGTCTTCCCCCCTCGAAAAGAAAAAGAACAAATTGGCTTAAAGGACTAAGACTTGATTCATTCAAATAGCTTTTGGGTAATTCAAGTAAAAAAAAAAACCTGACAAAACCAACATTGAGGGAGTTTGGTCAAGGTGCAACACCATGGAAGCCAGACATCTATGTCCAACTCAATTAGTGTTATATCCTGCTGAATATCGTTTCCATGCTATTGTTAAGTGAAGCCTTTGTTAATTGTTAAATGGTCTGCAAGTATCTCATTTCATTCCATTCCCAAGATGAAATCAATAGACACATTCGTTGGTATAGGTCCACAATATAGTCGTATGCTTTGAAAAGATTTTTGTTTAAATAAGCATTGAATTTTGGTAAAGCCTTTTTCTGTATTCATTGATATAATCATGTATTTTTATTTCAATGTGGTTAATTATGCTAATTATTTTTCTAATTTTGAACCATCATTGCTTTCCTAATATAAATCCAAATTGCTCATATTTAAGCTTTTTGGTCATGTGGATGAAGACTTTTTATTAGAATTTAAGAAAATTGAATTGTAATATTCATTATTGCTATTCTTTTATAATTCTCTTTCTTTATAATTCTGTTATAATTCTTTCTTTTGCCACTTCTTGATTTTAGATCCCAATATAAGTACCACATGAATGGTACAGGAAAAGTATTATAGGAATTCAGAAGGAGATGAAACTCAGTATGAAATAGTGGAAAATACTTTGAATTTGCAGTATGTTATGCTTAGTTAAGTCCCGTAAACTCTCAACACTTTAATTTTCTTATCTGCAGGAAGTTGGATTAGAGGTTTTTGAAAGCCCCTTTCTAGCTCAAAGTCTTATGATTCCAGACTTCTTCACCTGCTAACATTTATAATTTGTTAACAGCAAAAAGCTGTTACTTGGTTTTGAAGTAGATTCTTGTCCTGATGCTTTCTTGGATATGTAGGTGTACCTTTAATCAGCCAAACGAGTAGGCTGTAATTTTATGAAACATTCTGTTCACCTTTTGAAATTTGATAATCCATAAATATTTGTTGATCAAACAATTGCATGGCAGATAATTGGTAGTGTCTTTGAGCAATTTTAGCACAACAAAACAATATTGAGCTTAACAAAGTGTATGATTTTTGGAGTAGTTCTGATTTTAGCTATATCGTGCTTTGTCAAGCATTCAATTAATAAGCATTTATTAAGTGCCTACTATATTCCAGGCACTGTAATTAGCACTGGGGATTTTAAAAAAAAGCAAAAGATAGTCCCTACCCTCATAGAGTTTACAGTCTAATGGAGGAGATAACATGCAAATAAATATGTATACAAAGAAAGTTACATACAGGGTAAGTAGGACACAATTCATAGAAGGAAGTCACTGGAATTAAGAGGGGCTGGCAAGGCTTCCTGTAGAAGATGATATTTTAGTTGGGACTTAAAGGAAGCCAGAGAGGTCAGTAGTCAGAGCAGGGAAGAGATAGTGCTCTGGGTATGGGGTCAGCCAGAGAAAATGCCTACAGCTGATAGATGGAGTGTTGTGTTCATGGAACATCTAGGAACCCACTGTCACTGGATATTTTAAGGAATCTGGTATAAGAAAATGATGTAGGAGGAGTCTAGGTTATGAAGGGCTTTGAATGACAAAAGAGTATTTTGTATTTGTTCCTGGTGTCAGTAGAAAGTCACTGGAGTTTACTGAGTAGGGGAGTGACATGATTAGACTTATGCTTTAGGAAAATCTCTTTAGTAACTGACTGGAGGTTGGATTAGAGTAGGGAAAGACTTGAGGCAGGTACACCTACCAGCAAGGTGTTGTAATAATCATAGTGTGAGGTGATGAGGGTCTGTATTAGGTGGCAGAGTCAGAGGAGAGAAGGGGAAGTACCTAAGAGATGTTGTAAAGGTGAAATCTAAAGCCTTGCCAATAGCTTGGATGGGGGCAGTGAAAGATGGTATCGGCTTCAAGTTGTGAGCTTTATAGATTGGGAGGATGGTGTTGTCCTCTACAGTAACAACCTAGGTGCAAGATGGGAGAGGATTTAGGGGAAAAGATAATGAGTTCAGTTTGGGGCATATTGAGTTTAAGATGTTTACTGGACATTTAGTTCAAGATCTCTGAAAGTCAGTTGGAGATGTGAGATTAGATGCCAGCAGAGAGATTGGGGGCAGGAAAGTTAGATTTGGTAATCCCCAGCATAGGGATGGTAATTTCATCCATGCGTACTGATGTGATCACCAAATAAAGTAGTATAGAGGGAGAAGAGAAAAAGGTACAGAACAGAACCCCACGCCTATAGTCAGAGGATGTGATCTGGAACATGATCCAGTGAAGGAGACATAGAAGTATCAGTTAGGTAGGCGCAAAACCAGGAAAGAGTGATGTCCTGAGAACCTGGAGAGAAGAGAATATCAAGGAGGAGAGAAAGATCAATAGTGTCAAAGACTACAGAGAGGTCAAAAAGAATGAGGATTGAGAAAATACAACTGGATTTAGCAACTAAAATCATTAGTAACTTTTGAGAGAGGAGTTTTGGTGAAATGATAAGGTTGGAAGTCAGTGGTTAAGAGTTAAGAATTCAGTGAGGGGGGGCAGGGGCGCAGGAAGGTTGTATCATCAAGGGGCAGTAAGTTTTCAGTAAGAGCTCGTAGTTTGAAGGAGTGGGAAAGGAATAAATTTAAGATGAAGGAAACGTTGTTGTCCATGGAACAGGCATTGCAGAGGGCACAGTGGAAACAAGTCATAGGTGACCTATCACGTCCGTTCTAACTCCGAGATTTTGCAGATGTTAAGTATCATTAAAAGAAAAAAAATCTAGATGTTTATGAAATTTTAGCATGGAGATTCCTTCTATACACCCACCACTGAAGTTCCACAATCCACGTGTAACTTATAGTCCTAGAAAGTTGCATAGGTCTTTGAGAATTTAAGAGATATTGTTACCCATTTAGAATGTGCCAGAGATAGAGCTTGAACTTGAACTCAAAGTCTAGCTTTCTATTCATTGTGCCATGATGCCTTTTGGAAGGTAGCATGTAATATAACATTCTTTCATTTTATACTGATGGATTGGTGACAATGGATTCCTTAAGTATGAGGAGGATAATTCTGTGTATTTGTAATAGATATATACATATGTCTACGTATGTGTGGTTTTGTTGTCCAGTTATTTCTCCATGACCTCATTTGAGATTTTCTTGGCAAAGATATTGGAGTGGGTTTGCCATTTCCTTCTTCAACTCATTTTTCAGATGAGAAAACTGAGGGAAACAGAGTTAAGTGACTTGCCCAGGGTCACACAGCTAGTAATTATCTGAGGTCAGATTTGAACTAACGTCTTCTTGACTCCCAACTCTCTATCCACTGAGCCACTTAGCTGTCCTATTACAAGGTACACACATACAAGCATACTATATACCTACATGTATATATGTGTGTATGCATATACGTGGAGAGAGATTATGATGATGATAACTCACATTTACATAGCACTTGAAACTTTGCAAAGTTATATTATCTAATTCGAGCCTCAGAACAACCGTTCAAGACATAGGTATTATATTTATTATTATTCTGAATTTATTGGTGAGGCTTAGATGTATTACCTGACTTGTTTATGGTGACAGAGCTAATGTTATACAATCATTAAAGGTTAAAATTTATTGAAGATGGTGATGCCTCTATATTTAATTCAGTAGTGAATACTACGTCTTTGAATTAATGCCATGTGATGCCATGAATCCTTCTTAAAGCATTCCATTTACAGTCAAATTAAATTTGTTTGAGCAAGTGAAAACCTTCTTTAATTGTGGTTTTATTTTCTCCCTACCAGTTTGCTGTTTTGTCGTTCACAAGAGGTGCCATGAATTTGTCACTTTCTCTTGTCCGGGTGCAGATAAAGGGCCTGACACTGATGTAAGTATATGCAGATGTCTGTTGGTTCACAGAGTCTTTGTCTGACAATTTTTACCATGTTCCTCTGGCCATTTTTTTTGCATGTAATCATGATAGATGGCATTCTTTCCTGAACTTCCATATATTATGAGGTTGCATCAAGGAATATGGTAATGACATTGAGTTCAAAACCATGACTGTTATGTTTATTGTTCCATGTACTATGAAAAGTTTGTCCTACTATATGAAATACTTGTAATTTCCCCTGTAAACATATTGATGAGTCATAAATGGAACATAAATCTGTTTTAATTTTACTTCAAATGGCTTATTGAATAATGAGTCTTTTATTGCACTCCACTGATGTAATAAAGTGTTGCTTGTTTGCTTCCTGTGATGCTTGATGCCTTTTCATTATGCATTATAAATTCCCCTGTTGAATAAAATAATTTAACATCTGTTTAGAAGAACAATACTTTCAGAAGCTTTCTTTGTCTGAGCATATAATGTGGTTTATTTATGTCCTAATTCTATTCTGTCTTTACCGTTATTTCCTTGCGTTTCTCAGTTGTTCTAGAAATGGGATATATTGGTCAAAATATAGAAATACATGGGGAATATTAACATCTAAAATGCATGTAGAGAGAGGATAAAAATAAAAGGATAGAATGGATTTAAGGAGTTTAAAAAAAAACAGGTGTTACAATAATATTCCACTTATTCCTCTCCCAATTCCTTGAACTGGCATTAGTTAACACAGGAGAAGGCTGAAAAAGATGAAATGGAAAAGGCTACTAGAAAACTCATTGGAAGATGAATCCTCTGAGATCCTTATCTACGTCCTTTCATAAATCCTCCATAAAAATATGTACATATGCTGGTACTAGGTATCCCTCTTTCACTGGTTCACGGGTATTTATTTTGTGATAAGTCAAATTTATGACAAGTCAAAACGAAGCATGAGAAAGATTCTTAAATGCCTCATCTCTTATTTTCATTTGCTTTCTTTGCTTGGAAAAAAATTATATCAATAATCTCTTCTGTTTCAAATATTTATTTGAACTGTGTGGTTGAAATAAATTCATCCACTGGCACTTACTCCTCTCAAGCCTTCATTATTTTTTCTCAATAACCTTTTCATTCTAGTTATGGCTAATTAATTAAAAGAAAAAAAGAATTCTTATGGGATTTGGAAATCCTTTCCCTTGTTTTCACATAAGAAATGATAGAAGTTAATAGCAAGCAGTTGACAAGGGGATACAATACACAATAGATGTGTTAATATTCAGAATGTTGCACTATTAGCCTTGTCCTTTGGCTTCATAACTAGTCTTGCAAAACTTTCATTTGACTTTTTCTATTCATCTTTTTCTTCCCTGTTTTATACTAAACAATCTCAGTTTGAGGGCTTAGAAAAGGAATGAGTAGGAATACTATTTATCCTAAAATATGCTTTTTACATGCCTGCATCCTTTCTACCCCTTTTGTTTTTACCTGACCCAAAACATTATAGGATGATAATTTTACCTATCCTTTTCTTGTGTCTTCCTCCTTGCGTTTTTCTCTGTCCTTTTTCTCTCTTCTTTCCCTATTTTATAATCTCTCCTTTTTTTCCTTCCCTGATGCTGGGAATGTATAGTAGCAGTGGTCATGGTGATAGAACAAGAGGAAGAGAAACAGACATTTTTCACTGGATTTATTTCAATCCCCTTCTCTCCATCTCCTTCAAATCCTTCTTAATTTCTTTAATAATACTTAACTAAAAATGGAAATCTATTATCCTGTTCTTTGAACCATCTGTGTTCTTGTTCTCTTAACCATTCATTCATTTAACAAACATTTATTAAGGACCTAATATATGCCAGTCACTTTGCTACAAATTACAAATGCAAAAAATAAAAAAGGAAACATTTCATGCCTTTTAAGGGGTTTACATGCTATCACGTAATATAGTTTGTACATAGGAAAAATACACATGAATATAAATAAGTTATTTTCCAATGAGAGGGTGGGAAAGATTAGAATCAAGACGGGCTTTCTGTGGAAGGTGGTACCTGGTTTGATATTTGAAGGAAGCTAAGGAATGTATTGAATATAAGGGGTGAGGGGATTGAAAAGATGGTAATACCTGAGGTTGCAAACCTGGTGGCCTGGAAGAATGATGGCATTTTCTGAATCATTCTTTATTGTAGAGCCTAAAACTGGGTATGAGGATAACAAAAGTTAAGAGTATACCAAATAGATTGGGAAGATATTTTGTGGCCTTTGCTTTTAACATGCTCTTTTCTTACTCCCCTCTCAGTTGTATGCAAAGGCTTTTAAAAGAATCTTAATAAAACAGGATGGTGGTGAGCCCCATCATACTTATGTTTTAATATTCTTCCAAAAGAAGTTTGGAAGTGCTTCCTGTGTGCATAGCACAATGCTAGATGTTGAAAGCCACTTACTCCATATTAACTGCAATCAAGCAAGTCAGCTTGGGAGACAAAATGTATACACATGAAAAGTATTCTTAACACTAATAAAGGATACTAAAGTAATCATAAGCTTCCATGTAGCATTATTACTTTCAGAATTATTAAATGCTACAAAATGATTTTGATACAGAAAGGTTTTTCTTTATATTGTTTTACTTGATTGCCACATGGTGGTAAATGTCATAAATCGGTCTATGATTAAATGCCTAATGAGTGAAAGTGACAGCATATGCCATCAAAGGATGAAGACATTAGTGGAGGTGGAATTAGGAAAATGAGACTCAATTCTCTGCTCTTATGCTTAAGGTAGTGATCCTAGGCAAGTCACTTAACCTTGACATGCTTCAGTTTCTTCTTATAAAAAGAAATGTGAATACCTAGTTCATTACTTTATAGGTATATTGGGAGCAATGTATAATATAAACCTTAAAGTACTTTATAAGTATTGACGTAATACTCTTCTTAATTATACGGTATTATCTTGTGGGAAAAAAAAACCTAATTGAGTTCCATTTATACATCTGAAACTTAGGGGTTATTAGGCCATTATCAGGTTATTGAACATCTCCAATCTTCATTTTCTTCATTTGTTGGGATGGTAGCAATTCCTTATAACCAAGGAGAAAAAAAGAAAGAGAATAAAGATCTTTAGCAAATCTAACCAACCTCACAATACATACCACAAAATCTCCATTATTTTCAGCCACTCTGTAGAAAGGAAGGAAGGTATTCTCATATTTCTTTTTCAGAAAGTCTAGGTAGTATACATACCATGATTTTAAAAAATCCATTTTCTAATCTATGAGCAACTATTTTGTAAATTCTTTGCTACTACATAAAAGTGCTGCTCTAACTATTTTGGTGTATATTGTACTTTTTACTTCTATCCTTGATTTCTTTCTTCATAGCAGAGACATATCTCGATCAATGGGAGTAAGCATTTTAGCCAATTTCTCATCATAATGCCAAATTGCTTTCCAGAATGGCTAAGCAAATTGATAGCTTCATACCAGTTTATTAATGTGCCAGTCTTCTCATAATATCTCCAGCATTTTCAATTTCCATCATTTGTCATCTTTGTTAATTTGCTAGGTGTGAAGTGAAACCCTAGATTTGTTTTGATTTGTGCTCCTCTTATTATTAGTGATTTGTGACAGTCTTTTTTTTTTTTTTACTGTTCTTAGTAGTTTTTAATTTTTCTTTTGAAAAGTTGTTTATATTATTAGCCACTTATCTGTTGGAGTTTGACTTTTGGCCTTTATACTTTTTTTTTAAATTTCCTACATATCTTGGTTACTAGAACCTGTGAAAGATATAAAATTTAGTTTTTCTTTTTAAAAATTTATTTACTATTAGTTTACAACATTCAGTTCCACAAGTTTTTGAGCTCCAAATTTTCTTCCCCGTTTCTGTCTCCTCCTCCCCCACCCCCTGCATGATGGCATGCAGTCCAATATAGGTTCTAAAATGTAGTTTTTCCAAGTAAGTTTCTTCCTTTATTAGTTACCTGCTAGTTCAAAACATTTTCAATTTCATATAATAGATATTGTTTACTTTATTATTTATTTTTATGTTTTATTTACTTAAGCATTCTTCCCTTAATTATAATTGTAAAGGGACCCAATATTGTTCTCTCTTAATTGTTTTATGGTGTGAATTTATTTTGAGCTTATTGTACAATCTAGTATTTAAGGTGTTGAACTAATTTTATCCAATTCCAATTCCATTTCCAATTCCCAATTCCAATTCATTCCAAATTCCCCGACAATTAGGTCAAATAGGATATTCTGCCCCCCACCCTTATCCTCTTACATTCATTGAAGGCTGAATTCCTTATTTTGATTGTTTCTGGGCATCTTTAGCCATGCATTCAATAAATGCTTTATAAGTGTCTGCTATTTGCTAGACACTGCGCTAAGTGCTGAGATACAAAAAGGGGCAAAAACCAACCCCTACCCCCTGCTTTTCTATTTTTCAGCCAATATGTAATGGTTTTTTATGATTATTAATTTGTGGTATACTTTGAATTCTCTTCCCCTTTTATTTCTACTTTTTCGTGTACAGATTCTAGATTTTTTCCCCCAAATGAATTTTGTTGTTATATACTCTTGTTCTGTAATGTGCCCACTTGATAATTTAATCATATACCACTAAAATCTTGCAAATTAATTTAGGAAAATCATAATTTTGGTTATATTGTCATAACCCAGTCCTGAGTCTGAGTACTGAACATTCCTTCAAGTTATTTACATGGTTTTTTATTTCACTTAACAGTTTTTTGTGGTTGAAGCTATACAGATTTAGAGTATTCTTTGCTAGATCCACTCCCAGATACTTTACTTATTTTGTAGTTTTTTAGAATAAGACTTTCTGTTATTTCCTCTTGATTTTGTCATTTCTTTATAGAAGTGTTATTGAATTTTCTGAGTTCATTCTGTAATGATGAATTATTAAAGGTATTATTTTTATCGGTTATTTTTATTACAATTCTCTGAGGATTATTAAGTAAATCATCATATTACTTGCCAGTTGGCATAGTTTTGCCTCCTCTTTGCTTATCTTTCTGCCTCTAATTTCTTTTTCTTTTCTTATGCTGTCACCAACATTCCAACAACAGCAACAATAATAACTAGCATTTATATAGCACCTAAAGGTTTGCTCATAGTATCTCATTTGATCTGAACAACAAGGAAAGTGTTATTATTATCCTATTTTATAGACGAAGAAATGGAGGCTGAGAGAGGTCAAACAACTAGGATCATATAGCTAGAAAGTGACTGAGGATTTTGAATCCTGATCTCTTTAAGTTTAAGTCCAGTGCTCTCACTATTATATAACCTTTTCTCAAGTAACAGTGAGGAAAGTGAGCATCCTTGTTTTACTGCTGAATTTTCTGGGAAACTTCTATTGTTTCCCACTGAATACAATGCTATTTGATTTGAGATACCTACTTTTAAAATAATATTTAAATAAATAAGGTCATTAATCTATGGAGAGTGCTTTTTTTAAAAGCATGAATGACTTTTATATTTTGTAAAAAAAAAAAAAAGAAAATTCTATATCCATTGATATAATCACTTGTGTTAGAATGATTCTGTTTTTGATATGATTAATTATGTTAATTGCTTCCTTAGTGTTGAGTCACCCTTATATTCTTGGTATAATTCCAACTTGGTCATAGTGAATAATTTTTTGTTATTATTGCTATAGTCCTTAGGCCAGAATTTTTATTTAATACTTTTGAATTAGTATTCATTAATGATACTGGTCTATAATTTCTCTTGCTTTGTTCTTTCCTGTTTTGGGGTATTAGGATCATATTTGTATCATAAAATAAATTTTCACTTCAATTTTAAAAACTAATTTGTATACTGTGGGTATTAATTTTTAAGGCCATAGACACTTAAGAAAAATATTTCCTCTCTATGTCACACAAAATCAAGAGAATCTCGGGCTAATTAACTTTTTCTTACACACAGATACTTCCTTCCCTCCGCCTCCCCCCGCCTTTGATACACTTAAAATTACTTTTATTATTTACAGGATAGAACATTGAGCCCAGATGTAATTAATACCTCATTTATCCATTGGAATTTGGCTTGAACTTACAGATACAGACAATGTGTCTTATTGTGTATTCTGGTTGCTTGGATTTGCATCTTGAAGAATTTGCAAGATTTTCAGCTTTGCTTCATAGAATAATTTTAGAATAATAAGAGTAGCTTTTCTGTGGAGGAAAAAGTAGACAAAACTCTATGTGAAGATCTGGATAAAGCTTGTTTTTTATACTTTATATTTCCTCCTATTAAGCATTTGGTGTTTATGATTTTTTTCTTATCTAAACATACCTCCTTTTCCTTGAAATATCTTTATTATATAGTGGCTTGATATTATTTTTCTGAAAATCTTATCTTTTCTGTTTATGCCATGAACTCTTTGAATCAGGGGTTTCTTCTTTGTTTTCCACATATGGTCTCACATATAGTAAGCATGTAATAGGATAATTTTTTTCTAATCATCAAAATTTTAAAACTTGGAAACCCACAAATTTATTCATAGAGGTAGCATGGCATAGTGGTGGAGAGTTGGCTTGGAGTCAAGAAAACCTGTGTTCCTACTCTGATTTTGATACATACTAGTTATCTAATTATAGACAAAGTATTTAACTTCCCTACGCCCTAGGCAACTCTTTAAGACTATAAATTATTACAGAATTGTTCATCTACATTGGTGAAGGGAATTTTCAGAGTGAAACACACAACCTACCCCAAACATACATGGGGTGGCATGTGAAGTTAAAGAGGCTTTAATGCATACTGCATATGTGTCACTCACATATCAATAATTTGGGCAAGGGGAGTCTGCTTGAGTCCTTAGATGTCTACTGCAGAAAAAGTAGATGCAGCTTGAATTAAGGATACACTTAATACTTGCTAGCTGTGTGACCTTGGGCAAGTCACTTAACCCCAATTGCCCTGCCTTCTCCCCTCCAAAAAGAAAAAAAAAGAATTAAGGATAGAAAGCCAGTGGAAATCAAAGAGACTTTGGTTCAAGTTCTGTCTTTGACATATATTGACTCTGTGACCCTGGACAATCAATTAACTTCTCAGTCCTCTAGGAAATTCTCTGAGAAGGTGTCGAACTGCATTGATCAAAGGAATTTCCTCATCTGGCAATTTCTTATCCCTAACTAGAAATGCAGTGGCCCTCCAGAAAAGCAGGAAAAAAAATAAGAAAAAACATCTCCCTTTGTAGACTTTTGTGTGCTGTTTCATGAAACTATTTTTAAAAATTTTTAAAGGAATGATGAAAAAATATTCATAGATTAGTGTAATTATTAACCCAGAGATTAACTTTTTAGAATTATGAACAAAATCTTTATTTATTACTTTTTAATGATATGGAATGCTATATTTAGTTCTAGGTACCATAGGTTTAAATTGACATTTATAACATGGAGAATGTCCAGAGGAGGCAAGTAGAATGGTAAAGGTCCTTGAGTCCATATCATATGAGGGTTGGTGGAAGTCAGTAAATATGTTTGGCCTAGAGAAGAGAAAAATCATTAGAGCTATCTAAAAAATATTATTTTTAAATCAAAATATCCAAAATATTTACAAAATTAGAATGATCTAAAATGTTATGTGTTTTTTTGAAATGTGGAGGCTTCCCTGGGTTGGAAATTTTCAGCTAGAATCTAGAGGACCACTTGTTGAATATTCTTGTTGTTTGTCCATACTCAAAGAGGACCAAAATGACATCATGATATTGGGGTCAATATACTGTGTGTGTGTTCAACTATGGCTAATCATATCAATACAAGCTTGGAAGCCTCCACCACAGGTCCACACAAATAGTCTGCATGCGCATTTGGGAGGAGAATGTATCTAAATTTGCACTTTTCCCATTTTTTTTGGAACTATTTCAATTCTGCTTTGCTCATAGAACACAGCACCTTCTTTGATATGTGCATGCCATGCTGGACCATCCTGTTACAATGTCTCCTATATCTCACAATCAATACCAAATTTCTTCAGAAAGACCTTGAGAGTATCCTTGTATCACTTCTTCTGACCACAGTGTGAGCATCTGCGTTGTGTAAGTTTTCTGTAAAAGACTATTTTAGGCAAACATACATTTGGTATTTGAAAAATGTGCTCAGCCCATAGGACTTATACTCTCTGCAGCAGAGTTTGAATGTTTGGCAGTTTAGCTAGAAAGTAGACCTTGGATATGTGGTTGTGAAGATACCTTTAAACCAAGGGGTTAGCTAGGTGATTGTTCAAGTCCCTATTCTTGGAATTTTGTAATTCTACTATCACAACATTTGACATTGTTCAACATGTTTCTAAAAAAACAAAGATAAGTTATAAAATATATAAAAGGCTACTCATAGATGTTGTCTTCAAGAATAAAAGTTATGGAATTGATACACTGGAAATTCTGTAATAAAAAATATGTATGAAAGATTGTGAATGCCCTTTGAGCTTTCACTAAGAAGCAAAAAAGCTCTTGAAGAAATAGAGATAATTGAGGATTGATAAGTACCTGAGGCTTTCCTTGAATTCTACTTGAAGATAACATCCTTAAGATCTACATATATTACTATAGTTTGTTGAACTCACTTTGCATCTGAATCAAGCAGTGACCTTTTGTCCTACATTTCTTACTTAAAATCCCTAATAATGGCAAGTGTTTTTTAGAAATATAAGTGAATTTAAATACCTTAGTATATGGATAATATTATATATAACGTATAAATTATTAGTAGTCTCTGTCATGTATTTGGTACTTGAAGCATAAAACACCTTATATACATTACTTGATTTGATACTCAAAGATAGCACCTCTGAGAGAGAGAAATTATAGATAGGATTTTTCCTATTTTATGGATAAGAAAACTGAGTCTAAGAAAACTGAGTCTAGAGGACTTAAGTTGCTTGCCCAGTGACATAAAGATTATAGACATCAGTGAATCATCAAATTAAATTTCGTAAGCATTTATTAAGAGCTTATCAATTCATAGTCAGGATTCTCCTCACTCCAAGTCCAGTGGTATTTCCACAATAGCATTCTGCCTCTCAAGAAGAAAAAGGAAAAATTGTCCAGTTCACTTTGTAGCAAACCTTTGGAGTCTTATATTCAAAGGAAGAATCTTGAATGATAATAGCACAACTGTTGAATCTGACCATTCCAAACAAGTATCTATCAATCAATGAATAAACATTTATTGAGTGCCAGTTATATGCCAGTGGCTGTGTTAAGTACTGGATAGAAGGTGATTCTGGAAGAACATTTACAAAATGTTCAGAACACAGAACATCTTCAGGTAGGGCATCTTCACTCTGGGATTATTCTAAGCACATCCTTCCAGAAAAGATGATGATAAGACCTTTTTGTATTATACCTTCTGATTCTTCCTGCTTCTTACATCAATTATATTTTTCCATCCTCTACAGAATGTGAAGGAAGCAAATCTATTGTGTTTTACAATATTTTAAGGGCCATTATGATTTTACTGGTGTGAGTATTCTCTCCACCCATGTTGATTGCATGTCCCTCTACACATTATTGGATATTCTCCATGGGTTACTATGCCATGAAGAATAGTATTGTCTGGTGTTAATTTTCTGATGATGAACCTCTTTAGATTTAGGCTGTGCCTTGTTTTTATAGACTTATGATCTGTCACCACTCCCAAGCTCATATCTTTCCAGCATGGTAGAACCCATGACAGAGTTCCTGTTCATCAGGTCAGCTGTTTAACAATTAAGTGTCATCTCCATTTTATAAAGAGGCATTTAAGAAGCACTTAATTTCCAGTCTGTCTATGAATGCTACCACTTCCATTTCTTCCAGTAGTCAGGTTTTCCCTCTGCTTTGTCTCATTGTGCTGCAGTACAGACATAGCATCTAGAGGAACAGTTGGCAGGCAAATAGTGGGGATTCTGAGACTGTGCTTGTGAATCTTTGTTCTGGACCTATTTTAGCCTTCTTCATCCAACTGTCCTTCCCAGCTGTTCTCCTACATCTTCCCTGAAGCCAAGCCACCCTCTTTGTTCATCAATTAGTAACTGTGTCTCCCTCTCTAGTCTCAGAAGGCTGTGTTAAAGAAAGACTGCATGAATTAGTTGGCATAAGCTGATCTTTGAAAGGAAGAGGAAGAACTAGGAGTTTCTTGAGGCCAAAGTGATTAATAAGAATGTTTTAGGCATGGGGAACATCTTGTTCAAAGAACACTCAGGGGAATTGATATGGACATTTTTATACCATGTTATACCATGTTCAAATGAATTCTCAAATACTCTAATTCAGACTTTCCCCTTGAACCATGAAATTAGGGTTGGGGGAATAATATACTCAATGCTGAAAGACAGCAAGTATTAAAATAAAATATTTATTTTTGCTCAGTGTGTTTTTTCATAAATATGTTTTAGCTGGAGAAGTCTTAAAAAGAGTCAAGGGAATGGAAAAAATGAAAATCTGTTCAAGGGGGTTAAAGCATTTTGAAGTATTATACTCTAAGTAACATTTTCTTTCAGCTGTTTTATTTTCATTAATCTCCAAAGTCTTCAGCAAATGACTTTGGGCTATGGAGGGGAAAATAGCTGCATAATGTTGTGTAGTAGACAATTCTGTAATAACCATATATTCTGGTGAATTTTTTTAAAATACTCACCAGGGTAGCAGAATCCCAGAGGCTACAGGAAGAGGAAAGCATGTAAAAGGCTGATGTAGTCATCCAAATGTTTGGAAACACTGAATGAAATAAATTAACATGAAAAGATAGAGCTTTTGTTGATTCAATCAAACCTTCAAGTTTGTGAAGCTATTAAAAAATAAAGGGAAATCAATGTAAGTAGAATAAGAGAAGTAGTCATTTGGGGAAAATTTGTTGTGTAAAATCTCTCTGATAAGGGTCTGATATACAAGATAATGAGTAAATTCTCATTGATTGGTGAGTAGCGTAAAGCAAAGCATGAGCAGCTTTCCAGAGGATTGTTGCAGTGAACAGCTTTAAGGTTCTGATTACATAGTATAGTGAACTCTCTATTTATTCAGCAGTAAACTAAGACAAAACATTGACAGAAACAAAAGTACAGTATTCACAATGTTATAACAGAACAACTTATCACTAAGGTGGTCACATAGTTTTCACCAAAGTGGCTACATAGTTGTAAGCAAAAGATATCATTCAGTAAGTCCTTTACTCAATCATCCTTAAGGATCAGGCCTCCTTAAGGGATACAAAGTGAAAAAGTCAAAGTTCTCCACCCCTAGGTCACAGTAAATCATGATCTTCTCAGTCATTAAGTACCCAAGAAGAGGTCTTTTCATCTTGACTCGAGGCTGGCTCTCAGCTTCCATGGTTCCTCTTCCATGGTCCCAGCTCCTGTCCAAATCTGTCCAACTGTCACCTGGATTCAAAGGCAGGCAGCTCTCAGCCCCTTGTCCACCTCCTTGTCCAGTTCCCATTCCACACTGAAGTTCACAGTGTTGAGTCCACCTCAAGTCCTTCACAGTTTCTGTTCCTGGGAAGACAAAGCTTAATAGAGGCACAATACCATTTATGCACATTGCTGGCACCATCATCAATTCACTATCTGCCTGTGAAATCAACAGAGACCCACAAACAAGATCCTAGAGGTCAACACAAATCATTAGTAAAGTCCCAGGACCTCTAAAACCTTCCTCCAGGACTTCTATAAACAGACAACCAGAAAATCCTCTTTCAGGGCTTTCAGAAAGGTCCCAGGGCTTCTATGCAAAGTATCACAAACATCAACACAGAGAGAACAGACAAACATAGAGTGCTGCGATACCACAAGTTTTCTCCTTCTGAACTCTACCATCACAAGAGTTCTCTTCTCGATTCTTCTCAGTTCTGCTATCTCCAAGCTTGGGCTTCTCCTTATATATGGTCATTAGCTTCTCCCCTTCCTGTTGCATCAGGGAGTTCAGGGGTTCAAAAGTTCTGTTTCTTAACAAAGACTTGATATAATCATGGGCAACGCTTCAAAGAAACTTGAACTGAAACAAGGTGCTAAATAATTAAATAGCTGAAAAAAGGCATTAAGTAATTCTTTGCTTGCCATTACAAGTGGATAAACCAATTATATTATATAAATGATAGAAGAGTATCATTTTAAGAAATGATGAATTTGAAAAGTATGAAGAAGCACAGGAAGACTTCTGTGAAATGATCAAAGTAAAGTATTTAAAAACCAGGAAAATAATGTTAATGACAAATGCAGTATTTATAGTAGGAATATCAGAAACAACAAATAGAAACTGAATGCTATGTAATTACAGTGACCAAGCTTGGCCTCCAAGAGAGATGAGAATGTAGCTTTCTCCCTTCTTTGCAAAGAGAAATAAAGGGACAGCAGGCGTTGAACACTGCAGATAATGTTGAGCTTAACTGACATATCAGTTAGCTTTCTTGAACTATTTTTTTCCTCTTTTTAAGAAATTCTTTGTCACAAACACTTAGCACAATGTCTGGCACATAGTGGGCACTTAATGAATGTTTATCGTTGGATTGATTGATGAAGGATGACTAGGTCTCTGGAAGATTAGAAGGTGTATATTGGAAAATTAAAGCAATATAAAAAAGAAAAGATGCCCAAATTTGAAATGGAATATCAAAGAGACAGTAGTTGTTAATGGCAGTTACTCATAAAGTGAAACTTACTGGACAAAGCTCCATTAGAAATGTATTTAATCAATTTCATTGTTGTTTTTTCCTCTTCTGACAATGCATGCTTTCTGTATTTGCTTCATCCAGAAGAAACCTTAGGTTTGCCAACATGATGATTTTTTGATCCTTTTCTCTGATTCAGTTATTTGCCTGCTTTTCTAAACTTCCCTCACACTAAGAGATACTAGACTTAAAGTTCTGACATTCATAGCTCCATTTGTAGCAAAACTTACAAAGATTTAAGCGTAGTAATTAGTAAATTCACTATTAGTAAACTTATTTGTACTGATTATTAGAATAAATTTTATTTTAAATTCTAAACATGTATGTATACTAATATAAATAAATGTCAATTTAATATAGCCTAACACGATGATCATATAAGCAAACCAAATTACCTATATTTTAAGGTCCTTTAAACAAAAAAGGTTAAAATTTGTAAAAGAGTGGTGAACAAGTATTCAAGAATTATTGCTGAAGAGAGGTAGTGTGGTACAGAGGGTAGGGCACTAACCCATGAGCCATGCCTGGCTTCAAGTTAGACCTTATCACTAGATAATTTTGTGCTCAGAGATAATGTGGCAGATTGGATAGAAAACTGGACTTATCATCAGGAAGCCTAGATTTAAAATCTTCCCTTAGAGCAGTGGTTCTCAACCTTCCTGATGCTGTGACCCTTAAAAACAGTTCCTCATGTTGTGGTGACCCCCAACCATAAAATTATTTTCATTGCTACTTCATAACTGTAATTTTGCTACTGTTATGAATTGTAATGTAAATATCTGATATGCAGGATGTATTTTCATTGTTACAAATTGAACATAACCCACAGGTTGAGAACCGCTGCCTTAGATAATAGAAATGTGATCCAGGGCATTTCTCTTAACCTCTTTGAGTCTCAGTTTACTTATGTGTAAAATGAGGACAAGAGAGGGACTTACTAATAATATTAACTTCATATGATTGTTGTGAGGATCCATTGAGACAATGCATCTCAAATGCTTTATAAACCTTAAAACGTCATCAGTGGGAATGTCGATTATAATTCAGTTACTACTACTACTATCACTTCTTTTACTCTTTCTCCTCCTCTTTCTTCTGTTTTAATAACCATTAGGCAAGTCACTTAATATTTTGTGGCCTTAAATTCCTCATCAGTAAAATAGGTGGTTGAATTCTTCATTCATTTAGTGTTTTGAAACATTTTTTTTGTACTGTGTCAAATGCTTTAGGATTTACAAAAATGAAGATATTCTCAGCTTTCAAGGCATTTACATTTTAGTAGGGATGGTCCAACAAATATCTATATATAATTATTAGTGCACACTAGAATAGTATTAGTGCCATAAGAGAGATACAAAGAAAGCAATTTTTAGCTTTTACAAGGAGAGAGATCAGATTTCAGTAAGTGGATGCGGAAAGTCTTCATGAAGGATATGGTGAGCAGAGAAAGCTAAAGGAACTCCATTTTGTCGGTAGTTCCTCTATCTTGCCCTTGACCCTGTTTGTATTGCAGTCCTCCTCCTATCTGCAGCCTTCCTTACTGTTGAAACAAGGTGGGATTACAACAGATGGCAAACCTGAAAAAGAACCTTTCCTGTTACTATCCCAGCAACAGGCTTTTCCAAGGCATCAAAGGATACCACTTCCCCTATTCCTACCCTGTGAGTCGACAAGCAGTAGCTCTTTCCATTCCTGGAATTCATTCACCTCCTGCCTAAATTGAAACCTATATAAGCTTTGTCCTTTTGTTTTTTGGGGGAGTCTTTGCCGGTAAGGGCAGGGCTTACTTGCTAGCAAATTCAATAAAACTTAGTTGGTTCCTAATGTATGACATTGAGTTTGGGTTCTGGTTTTAGTACTGGTTTGTTGTGGTATCAACAATTTTACCCAAAAAGAGAAGGCAGCTTTTATCACGTTTCCATTTTAAAAATTCACAGAAAAGGAAAAAACCCTTTCTCTCATTGACTTCCCAATTTTCAAAAATCTTATATCTCAAGGTTAACTAGAAGAATTTATGCCTTTTTGCCAAATGAAGGAGTATGGCAATAAGGATTTATATATGTATGTGCATACATATATGCATGTATACATACACAAAAATATGTGTGTATATATAAAATATACATATATGTTTATAGATATATACACAAATATATATATATATATACACATATATGCACATATATATGTATAAATCTATATACACATATATGTATATAAATTTCTAAACTGGAAGTTTTTTGGTAAAGAAGCCTGGGCAATCAGAACATGTTGTATATTCTGGAAATTCAAGAGCTTTATCACATGGAGGAACATTTTAAAGAAAGCTTCAGAAAATACCACCCAACATCAGCCCACAATTTGCATTTTCTTACTTGTTTTATGTCCCACTGGAAAGCCTTAAAAGAGAATATTTAGAGAAAAGAAACAAAAAGTCTTTCCTTCCTGAATCTCTTCTATACTGAATTGCATAGTGGAAGAAATATTTCCTATAGGAGAAGGGCCTCTCACTCTATTTTAGTTAAATGAATACAGCTAAGAGTTAAAAGTACCCTTAAAATCTCATTTCTTCATCCACAAAGTAGTGGTAGCAAAGGATAATACTGCAGGAAACTACAGCATGCCACTTTTTCTTCATTGGAGATAGAATTTTTCAGTAGCTGTTTGTTTGACTTGTATAGTCTCAGACTTTTGGGTAAGAATAGCTGAGTGAAAGGTGAAAGGGGAGGAGGAACAGGAAAAGTGATATCTTTTGCAGCTATGGATAAAATAGTTCTTTGGTCAAAGAAAGCATTAAAAGGATGATAAAAATAAAATAGACAGCTATGATTTTAAAACACGTAAAACCTTTATACAAATAAAATCAATACAGTCAAAAAAAATTTAGAAGGTAAAGAAATAACTGGGAAAAAATCTTTGCAGTTTCTCTGGTAAGGAATTGATGTCCAAGATTTATAGGGGGCTGGTTCAAACATTTAAGACCATGAGCCCTTTCCCTATAGATAAATAGTAAAAGGAGATGAAAAGCCTGTTCTCAAATGAAAAAAGGAGCCTATCAGTAACCATACAAAAAATTGCTTCAAATCACTAATAAGAAAAATGCTAATGAAAACAATTTTGAGGTTTTACCTCATTTCTGTCAGTTTAGTAAAGATTATAAAAAAGAAAAATGATAGTTTTTAAAGGAGAAATGGGAAAACAGAAACACTAATACATTGTTGGTGGAGCTGTGAAAATGTCCAGCTATTCTGAAAGCAATTTGGAACTATATCCCTAAAACTACTAAAATGTGTATACCCTTTGATTCAGTGATAAAACATTAATATGTTTATTCCTTAGAGAGTTAAAAGAAAGCCCAAAAGAACCCATACATATACAATATTCATAGCAGCACTTTTGATCATTCCCATCAGTTGGGAAATGAATGAAAAAAATTTGAAAATGAATGAAAACATAATCAAAGAAATGATGAAAATTCATAAGAAGTGATAAAAGGGATGAATTCAGAAGAAGAAAAAAACGGATGGTGGTACTTTTCTGAACTGATGTAGATTTTAATGAGCATAACCAGAAAACTTTTACACAGTTTCAACATTGTAAAGAAAAACATCTCTGAAGACTTCCGAATTCTCTTCATGGCGATCATGATTCCAGATGACAGAAGATGAAACAAACTTCCCACATCGTTATTGACACAGGATGAGATTTAGCTCTGTTTTATCTCTATTATTTCTGTGAGGAAGGAGGGAATGTTTGTGAAGCTCTTGTGTCTTTCCCCTGTCCTTTTTAAATGACAGGTTTGATTCTGATTTGCATTTCTCTGGGACTGAGAGAAGAAGATTTAGGCTTGATATAAGGGGGAAAAGAACTTCCTAACAATTAAGAGCTCCTCCAAAGTGGAATGGAAGATGCCTCTGATAGTTCTTTACCTCCCTGGAGGTTTTCGTCCAGTCTGGATGGTCACTTGTCAGGGATGCTGTAGAGCAGCGGTTCTCAACCAGTGGGTCGCGACCCCTTTGGGGGTCAAATAACACTTTCACAGGGGTTGCCTAAGACCATTGGAAAACACATATTTCCGATGGTCTTAGGAACTGAGGCAACACTTCTCTATCTGTCTCCAGGTGGGTCTGCCCACATGCAGATATGCCTGCATACAAGTATTAAAGGGTCACAGCATTAGAAAGGTTCAGAACCACTGCTGTGGAGGTTCAAATAGCTGTACCTGCTGTCCCTTACAACTCTAGAGTTTATAAGATTCTGTGAAGGAAAAACATTGATAGGATTCAAATGGAACATATGTAACATGTTGAGAGAAGATATCCCACAACTAAGGTACTTCCCTTTTCTTAACTGCATGTGGTAAATGAATTCCTGTTTTTTTCCCCTCAGGCCACTGAGGAATGACAAAAACATTATACTAATAAATTTATAGAAGATGCTTGTGATATTTAACATACTGTGCCATCTGCATAGCAAGAACTTCTTCCTCTAATGAACAGCCTTGGTCGAAAGTTAAACCAAAAAAATAGCATTTTTTTTTTTTTTGCTACAGCATAGCATAGAAGGTTCTATCCATTTCCACAGGATATTTAGGTTTTAATGAATATGTATCAATTGACCCTTGATTATTGTTTTTCGAAGTATTTATATTTAAGCATTCTTTTGAATCTCACAACAGCCCAGTGAAATGGATATGTACAGATTGTAATATCCCTATTTTACAGAAGAGGAACCTGAAGGTCTGGCAGGTTAAGTGACTTGGTTGTATTTATGAAATTAATAAGTTCCAGAGGCAGAATTTGACCACAGATCTTTTTGATTCATGGTCCAGCGTTCAATCCATGAAGCCACATTGCTTCTGTAATTCAATTCCCATGTTTGTTAAGTGCCTACTATGTGGAAACCCATCTTTGGGTCTGGGAATACAAAATCAACTAAAATCACTCATTGTCCTCAAGAAGCTTACAAGGAAATTTAGATTTTTTGATCAAACTATGAAGTACGTAATTATTACAGATAAAGTGAAAACAACTTCAAAATTAGAGGGGAAAAAAGTACACGAGAGAAATTAGAGCATAGTATTAGTAGTCAACATTCATGTGTTTGCTTCCTTTCCCTGTATTTGCCTTTCGTTGTGACCATTAATTGAGTACCTTATCATAGTTTTCTTATCTGGAAAATAAAGATGAAAGGTGCTATAGAATAGTAGACAAATTCTTTCAGAATTTGAGAGTTAGAAGACATTTCCCTGACCATCTAGGCTTGCCCCTGGTCTACCGGAATCCTTGCTATGACATACTTGAAAGCTTCTATCCAGTCTTTGCCTGAATATCTCCAAGAAGAGGAGACCCATCCCCAACCCCCATCTCTCAAGAAAGCCCATTCTATTTTGCGATGACTAATTGTTAGGAAGGCTTTTTATTTTTCTTTTTCTAACATCAAGCCTCAATCAGCTTCCATCTGTTGCTCCTGGTTCTGCCCTCTGGAGCCAAACAGAATTCTAATTCCTTTTTCACATCACAATTCTTTAAATAGTTGAAGAGAGTTACTAGGTCTCCCTTGAGTCTCTTCTTCACAACAAATATCCCCAGTTTCCTTTAACCCATTCTTATACAATTTGGATTTATCACCTGCTGATTAGTCATTTTGAACACAGGCATTTATTACATAGGCTTCTCAAACTCGGCACATCCAAAACAAAATTTATCATCTCTCTGCCCCCCACCCCCATACTATCCCTTTTCTAAATTTCCCTATTGCCATCCAGGTTATCACTATCTTTCAATCACTCCCATTTGCAACCTTGGTATTATCTTTGACTCTGCATCCTCCCGTCCCACACAGCCAGTCAGTTGCTATTTCTATCTCCAAAATAACTCTTACATGCTTTTCTTCTCTCATACAACCATCACCTTGGTTCATGGCCTCATGATCTCTTATAATAGCTTCCTAATGGCCTCCCTGCCCCAAAGCCACTTTGTACTCAAGTCAGTCCTCCACATAGCCATGAAAATGATTTTCTTAAAGTACAGGTCTGACAATGTTCACTCTCCACTTGATAAATGCCAGTGGCTTCCTGTATTCCCCAGAATGAAATAGAAACTCATCCATTTGGCATAGAAAGCTCTTAACCTGGCTTCTTCGTACCTCTTTGAACTCCTTACACAATGCTCCCCTCCCTTAATTCTATAGTTCAGCCCTAGTTGTCTATTCTGTACCTGAAACTGTTTCTTAAGCGTGATCCTCCACCTCCTTTTTTTTTGTTCCTTTCCATTGCAATTATTGTTATTATTATTATTAGCTTTTTAGGACAATTGGGCTTAAGTGACTTACCCAAGGTCACATGGCTAGTTTTTGTGTTAAGTGTGTGAGGTCGGATTTCAACTGAGGTCCTCCTGACTCCAGGTCTAGCATTCTGTCTACTGTTCTACCTCGCTGCTTGGGCACATAGTTGGTGTTTAGTCACTGTTAATTGATTGGTAGATTAGTGGACTCAAGGTCCTTTACCTTCCTTGTTGCCTTCTTATAAACATGCTAAAATTTATCAATGTCTTTTAAACTATGGCATCCAAATTATTTAGCACATTATTAGAGATGAAGTCGACTACAGTGGGGCTATTTCCCCTCCTTTGTGGAAACGACGCCTCTTAATGCAGACCCAAATTGTGTTAGCTTTTTATTTTTTTTGGTTGCCACATCACACTGCTGAGTCATAAAAGCCTTAAGTTCACTAAAACCCCTTGATTTTTTTTTAGAACATCTGTTGTCTAACCATGTCTCTCCCATCTTGTATTTATGAATTTGATTTTTCTATTTTGTACACAATTATAAGATATGTCTTCAGGTTTTGTCCCTCACAAATATACTAACTGGGTCACCATGGGTGTAATACTTAACCTCTTAAGGACCCAGGCAACTATCTAAAACTGTGTTATTAAAGAATTGGCAATCTACATTGGTGAAAGGAAGGTGGAAGGAAGTTTCTATGTTGAGAGTTTCTTAAACAGGTCTAAATTTCCATTTTACCCCACACCCCAATGGAGATCACTATCATAAAGTATTGAATTCCTACTCTGCATGCAAAACTCATTCATATTGTGACAGATTCCAAAGGGAACAGCATCCTAATCCTTGACAAGTTTGTAATTTTCATAGGATTTTTGTGTGAAATAAAAATGCCTTGATACGACACATAAAACGTGATGATACTCACATCTACATTATTTTTCCATGTTGTATAACATGTTTGGAATAAATAGACTTGAGAAGTCAGTTTGTACATTTTTTGTTCTTTGCATTTGCAGTTCCCAGACCTTTGAAAGCAAAATGCAAAACAAAAAATGCTTCTTTTCGCCCACTCCCCTTCCACCCACCAGCAACAAAAAGAAAACTATGGGATGCTTTTTCAAGGGTTCCCATGAGGTAGGAATAAGAATGTATGAGTTTCATACTTGAAAATGATATTTCCTGTGGAGGAGAGTGATTTTAGGTTTCTAGATATTAAGCTGTATCATGACTCACTTGTTCTTAAATAGGTTGTTCTCCAATTTACTAAAATAAATCACAAAAGACTGAGGTAGTTTAAGCTAGCAGAGGATTTCATACAACTGATTTTAAAATTAGAAAGTCAAGGCTTCTCTCTATTGCATTTGCCAAGATTTTAGGGCTTAGTAGTATTTGGATAATTTATTTTAATCTATTTTAAAAAATTAAAAATCAGTGATTTAGAATAATTTCTAATGGAAAAATAATGGAAAAGAAAGTGGCATTTTGGAAATAGGGAGAACAAATCAT
>CM053584.1:170170684-170194267 GCA_028627135.1 Pseudochirops cupreus
ATATTATTTTTTTGTTTAGAACATAAACATCTAGGAAGGGACCTCCTTTGTTTAAAAACATTTAATTTTACGTCTAAACAAATAGGAACTCACTGGCCTGGAATTTCATTATCTGGCTCCAAGGTAATTTTCCAGTTTTATATCTCCTTACTTTTTTTAGGCATGGCAAATGGATTATTCCTTATTCTTTTTTGTGCCTTTGTACATACCATTCCCCATGCTTGGAAAGGAATTCCCCTACATTTCTTTTTTTAAAATTCTTCCTACCTTTCAAGATTCATCTCAGCTGCCACATCTTCTTTGAAACCTTACCTGATTTCCTTTTTTTGTTATTTTTTTTGTTTGACTCAAGTCTGGTTCTTTGTGATTCTATTTGGGACTTTCTTTGCAAAGATACTGAAGTGGTTTGCCATTTCCTTCTCCAGATCATTTTATAGATGAGGAAACTGGGAGAGAAAGGGAGAAAGAGAGAGAGAGAGAGTAAGTAACCCTTCTCTGATGCCTCATCATGGTTATGTCACCTTAAGTTCTTGAAAGCTACATCAACAGTATACGCATTCTGGACAGTCTTACCAAGTCGAAAAGTTTTTGTGCCCTGACCGTTAGGGATGAACTTGTGTCTGTTCTGTGAGGACTTGCCTCTAACAAAGAAGCTCAACATCAGAAGACTAAACACTGCAACACATAAACATGCTTCACTAAGAAGCATAAGGGTTGTGATATCTCAGTGTGGAAGGAGTACACACACCAAAGAAATGATGGATCTTTTGAAGTTTTAAGAATTCTACTTGTCAAATTTTTCTCCTTTCCTCATTGGGCTATAAGCTTTTTCAAGGTAGTAAGCATAACTTCAGACCACTTTATGTTTTGTACACACACACACACACACACACACACACACACACACACACACACACACACATCTTAATCCTCTGTCATTGTATATTTTATATGGCAATTTGCCTAGTAAACGTTTGTTGAATTGAAATGATAATAAGAATCGTAACTAGTACTTATATAGCACCTACTCTGTGCCAAGCACGATGATAAGTGTAAGATAGTATAACTATTAATACCCCCATTTTATAGAGAAGGAAATAGGTTTGGTGACTTCCTTAAGGTCGTACTGTTATTAAAGGGAAAAACTAGGTCTTAAGACTCCAGGTCCAGTGTCCATTTCATTCTAGTGATCTGCTTCAGTTTTTACCCCTGAAATGTTTCCATCCTTTTCCTGTCAAAGTTCTGTTTCAGGTGTGAAAAATAACCTTGCCACTTGCTTTTCCATGTACTGGTGGGTTTAACTGAGATTACGTATATAAGGTGCTTTGTAAACCTTGAAGTGCTATTTGAATATCAATTATTAATGTTATTTTTATTGCTCTAGCAATTATGATAATATTCTGATATCTCTGACTTTAGGGAGATAACAGTCTTCCTAAGCTCCAAACTAGTCAAGTGACAGATGAACTTTTATGGAATCATAGAGCTGGAGGGGACCTTAGAGGTCATTGAAAATACCCCCCTCACTTTACAGATTTGAAAACTAAGACCAAGAGAGATTAATTGACTTGCCTAGGGTCTCCTGGATGGGAAGCACTTGGAGTTAGCATGTGAGTCCATGTTTTTCACTCTCTAATCCCACACTCAAGGTACCCTCACTGAAATGAACATTGAGAAAGGGGAGGATATCCAGGAGAGGGGTGATTAGGCTGGTGAGGAGTCTGAAAATTCTGTTATAAGAGGAATGTTAAATGGAATTTGGGGAGTTTAGCCCAAAGAAGGTGAAAAATAAACTGTGGGAGGGGGAGAGGTGGCTTGAGGAAAGTACTTATTAGATAGACAGCCAGATAGCGCATTTTTAAGTGCTTACCATGTGCCAGGCACTATGCTAAGTTCTGGGTATAGAAATACAAGCAATAAGAAAAACAATCCCTGCCCTTTAGGAGCTTACATTCTAATGGGGGAAAATAAAACTTTAAAAAGACTTCAAAATCAGGGGAGGGAAGAGGGATGGCGCTTGGTGGGGTCCCTTAAATATTGAAGAACTGTTGTAGAAGAGGAATTAGATACTCAATATGCCTTCAGAGGGCAGAACTATACCTTTAGTTTAGAAGCATGATGAAGTCACAAGTGGACAGATTTTAGGTTCACTTTAAAAAAGAATTTTTTTTGTTTTTGTTTTTTTTGCTTTTTTGGAGGAGGGAGGGCAGGGCAATTGAGGTTAAGTGACTTGCCCAAGGGTGGCTAGTAAGTGTTAAAGTATCTGAGGTCTGATTTGAACTCAGGTCCTCCTGACTGCAGTGCCAGTGCTCTATTCACTGTGCCACCTAGCAGCTCCCACAAAGAATTTTTAAATAATTAGAACCATATGAAAATGAAAGTTGTTAATTTCTGGTCACTTGAACTGATCAAAGATTAAGTAATCACTTTTTAATGATACTTTAAAGAGGAGTTTTATTTTGGGTGGTAGTTTAAACTAGGTAACCTAAAAGATCCTTTTGTATTATGAAGCTATATTTTTTGTTTATATCTACATGTATTTATGTAAAATTACATGTTTGTATTTATAAACAAGTAAATTTAAAAAAAACAGATGTCTGGTGAGATCCTACTTGACTTCCATATCAGAAATAGGCATGATTCCTATTTTTATTTTATTGACATGTGTTCTTTAAATTACATTGCTTTTGAACTAAACCATGCTGTTTCCCCATCCAATGTATGGTTACTTCATAGAGAATAAACGAAACAGCCTTTGCGTGGGTGGTCATTTAATTCAGATGCCCAATTTCTGTGCTTGTGACAAGATTGCAAATTATCCACAATTCTGTTTTCAAGAAACACTTCAAACATTTTGACCTCCTGCTAGCATATATATTCTCTGTTGATGACCATAGCACAAAATATACAACAGCCAGAAGGCGTGGCTTCTGTGTACATTAAGTAGGTGGCCACATTCTTCTTTTGCTCTTTTGTTAATACAGAGTAGTAACGAAAAAAGAACATTTTTTCAGTGTCCTGGTATGTATGTAGGTGAAGTAACTTTACCTACAGGTGAGGGGAAAAAAATTGTATCCAAATGGTGGTTTTGGTTGATATACCAATGTTTGTGTTATAGTGAAATCAGGCACCATGAGTAGTTAATTTTTTTTCTTTACTTCCACCTCAGCCATAGGAGAGAGGCAAATGCGAAGAACCTATGAATGTTGGCCTAGTATAGAGCAGAAAAGAAAAACAGCTTCTTTTCCTCCCCATAATACTTGTAGATAATATTATATTATCTTATAATATATAATGAGACATATATGAAGAAATTTCTATTATATGATGATGGGATATTTTAGAAGAAGTTTCTGGGAGTTACTAATATCCTACATTTAAACATGTAAGAGAAATATAAGCATGAAAATCTAGAATATATTTTCTTTTTTAGGTTATTTTCTTTTAAATAAACATGGCTCAATTTCTATATTTTGGGGCCTTTGGCTATCTACAAAAAGCTTAAGCTGACTATTGGCTATCAGGATCTTCCTAAAGAGAGTTGATGAACCTGTTAACCTAATTTTAAACCTCCTTAAAATTGGCAGATGCATGGTATTTATAGTGTTCTGAATCAGTACCACAAAATTCACAATATGAATTTTAAAATAGTTACATAATTAGAGAATATGTTGACAGAAGAGGAGACGTAACTCTTCAAAATCCTATACCCAGAATACATGCTTTAAGTATGTTAAATTTGGTGTATATTCTGGTCTGGTAATTATTTCTTTTTTTAAAAATTATGTTCATTGATGCCTTTTCTTTTTGCATTACCTTTATTTCCTAATCTCTCACAGTCACAGAAGGCTGAAAGTAGAGGTGATGGGGGATTTTGGAAGAGGGTAGGGAATATTGCGTGAAAAGGCTTGCATTGGAGATAAGTCCTGTGCTTGATTATTGTGAGACCTGTCTTCCACCATCTAATTATTGCTTGGGGTCATATCACGACCCTTTTGGGGCATGGATCTCTTATTTTCTTTTTCTTTTTCATTTAACTTTCTCTTTTATATCAGGACCAAAAAGGCAGGAAAAATTAAATATTAAGGAGGAGGAAAGGGAGTAACTATTCTTCATACATAAACCAAACTAATGGAGTAAACAAAATTCCAGAAAAGTATCCATATATATATATATATATGTATGTATACACACACACACATACACACATACACACAAACACACATATATTCAGTACACTAATTACAAATTGTTCTTATTTATATGCTCAGTAGAATCTCCCACTTTAGAAACCACTGATATAAATGATGATGATCTGGCAAGAGAGGGTATGGAGAGGTTGTATCTTTCACCAGGGAAAGAAGTACCCACACCTGAGCAGATTCTGGAACCAATGACTTTGTAGAACCCCTGATTTTGCAGAGCCCTTAATGCTACTGTGGCAACCTCCTCAACTTTTGGTAAGCTAAGCTGACCATCACCCCCGTGTTTCCATCCCATTTTGGTTCCATTCAGTTCCACAGACATATATTAAGAACCAATATGCAAGACATCCTGCTGGTTGCTGAGGATACAAAGATGAAAATGAAAGAATCTTTGCCCTCTGGAAGTTTGCATCCTAATGGAGCATCGATACAGATGAGTGAGTAATGACTATAGCAGTAACAATAGTAGTACTGCTAATAATATCTATCCCTTATTTAGGGGCTCTCAGTTTTGCAAAGCATTTTTCATGTATGATCTCATTTGAATATAGATTTGTATTAAGTGATTCTAACACAGAGGGCTGGTTGAAAGTGCAAGGAACTAGATCGGAAAAGACCTTGTAGAGGATCCTGATTAAAATGGTTCCAGGGGCACTGTTAGTTGAGAGAACACCGTATTTGGAGGCGGGTAACTTAGGTTGAAGGTCTTCTGCTTGGGTAACTTTTTGGTAAATTACTTCTCCCTCAGTCGATGTCTTTGTGTTCTGGGGACATTAGAACTGGACGATCTCTTATGATAGCTCATTCCTGGTTTTCATTAGTACTATATTGCAATGTCCACGATTTACATGGATAAACTTTATATCTTGCTTTTTTACTAAAGCTGTTATTCATCTCAATTAGTTTCTTCCTTGATTATCTGGGGTAGATTTCCGAGCTCCTTCCCACATGGTCCTATGAATGACGTGTTGTAGTCCGTGAGGGAGAAATGACCTGTTCCAATACCCTGCCTATTAAAAGGCATTTAGACGAGATTTAGACAAGAACCTGTTTCATCCATACACTCAGTAACGTCCTTTGAATTCTACCTTCTCTTTGGTTTAAAGTCCACTTATGTATCTGTGCTTTCAACCTTTTATCTTGGTTTCTAGCTGTGTGACCCTGTGTAACTTAAGTAACCTCCCCGGGCCTTAGCTTCCCAATCTATAAAGTGAGGGGTTTGCACTAGAGCACCTCACCATCCCTTTTTGCTCTAGCTTTGTGATTCTATTTATTAGTGATCTACCACTAATAAGGCAGCTAGGTAACACAGTTGACAAAGCACTCAGCCTGGAGGCAAGAAGACTGAGCTCAAATATAGCCTCAGACACCTGGTTGACCTTGGGCAAGTCATGTAACCTGTTTGACTTAGTTTCCTCAGCTGTAAAATGGGGATAATAATAGCACCTACTTCACAAGGTTGTTGTGAGGGTCAAATAAGATAGTATCTGTGAGTCATCCGGCACATTGTAGGCACCATATATTTGTCAGCTATTATTATTACCATACCTATGGCCAAAGCTGACCATGGGCAACACTATCACGTAGACATTCCTGCTGATTCTTACCTACCTAGAGTCTCATGTTAGAAACCCTCTGGGTTTTCGTCAGCTCCCCATGACCTTTCCCTCCTTTTCCCCCCTTAAGAACTTGTTCTCAGTTACAAGACAGTGAATAGTAATAGGTTATTCAGATAAACTAATTTCTGCTAAAGTGTTAGCCATGACCCCTCTCATATAATGTATGTATAATACATATGTTGTATATATACACCTATAATTCCTGATCCTGGCTAAAGTATTTATGCTTTCTTAAGAAATCTCTTGTGGAGGTGCATTGATAGAATTTCAACTGCTATGGTGTATAAGAAGGAGATATTTCTGTTTAGGATGGTCTTTTACAAAATATGACAGGGGAGAGGTACCTCAGAGGTCATTTAGTCCAAGCAGTGCTAGACTAAGAATCTCTTCTATAACATACCCTAAAAGTGTTCATTCAGTCTTTATTTTGCAAAGTTCTCTGAAAAAGGCCCTGTTTCTTTCATTATTATTATTATTTTTTCCTTTTTGTAGGGCAGTTGGGGTTAAGCGACTTGCCCAAGGTCACACGGCTAGTTAAGTGTTAAATGTTTGAGGCTGGATTTGAACTCAGGTGCTCCTGACTTCAGGGCCGGTGCTCTATTAACTGCGCCACCTAGCCACCCCCATTCAATCTTTAATAAAGACCTCCAGTGAAGGCGAACCCGATATCTCCTGTCAACTCATTCTACCTTTAGATAGTAACATTTGCTAAAAGTTTTTCCTTGCATTGGGGATTGCATTTAAAGACAACAAGGTGACACCATGTATAGAGTTATAGACTTAGAGTCCAGAAAATCTGAGTTCAAATCCTGTCTCATACTTCCTAGCTGTATGACCTTTGCAATTCATTTAACCTCTCTCAGTCTCAGTTTCCTCCTCTGTATTATGAGGGGGCTGGACTCAATAGCCTATAAATTTTTTTTTTCATCTCTAAATCTGTGATCCCAAGATCCCATGCCCTGTATCTTAGCCCTTTGCAACTTCCGGCCACTGTTCCTAGTTTGGGGGCTCTCTCAGATATATACCTTCAAAACACAACACATGAATGGAGGTTTACGCTGCCTAGCTAAAAGACACTAACTCATTTTTAAGTATATGGCGACAGACATGCTATAGGATTAGCAATCTCTGAAAGCTGAGCAAACAAGAGCAAAGTTTAGTACCATAATCAAATAAAACTAGCTGCAAAATTAATCTGACGCATGTTTAATGACATAAATCTCATTAATATGCTACAAGTAATTAGGAGTGAATAAATGGTAAACAATACATGTAAATGACTATAATTAATGTTATTTTTAATGCGGCCAAACCAGTCCTTTCTGAAATTGTCTGGAGAAAGAGCTGAACCCTAGAGGAAGGTGTTTTGAGACCCATTGGAATGTTCCCAGATCTGTAATCCATGAAGCTCCAGGTGGCTTCTCTGGCAATGAGATATACCCAGGGTCTAGGGCTGTCAGTAGGTCAGAAATACAAACTCTTTACCTCACCTTCACCTCCTTTTTAGGGGGCATCCTCTGTCTTCTTTGCTACTGGATGGAGAAATGATTTATCATCCTATTCTTTGACTAGCTTCCTGTTGGGAGCCAGACCATATGGCTGCTTTTACCTAATCTTTGTGGAGAGTGCATAGGCAAGTTTGGGGGTTCTGAAACACAAGGGAAGGCAGCTACTTTACTTAAAGCTAGCCAGGCTCACTTGGATGTGAGCATTTCTCTTATCACCACTGTCAACACCTAGGTCACACACAGCTATTCTTTGTGGGCTCTGAGAGAACCTTTACCATGATCCCTTCCATTGAGGAGCTAGAGAGGCATTTAGACCTTTTTTATTGTGAATCTAAGACTTGTTTTCCTGTCTAAGATTCATTGTGGGGAGTTTTATTTGGGAGGGGAGTTGGTAATGGAGACTGATCATGAGCATAGATCAGACAGGCTCAGAAATCTCTTTGTAGTAAAAAGTTACGCCTTAGGCTTTCCAAGAGTGTTATTGATCCTATAAGGCCTGGCGCTGAAGAAGGGCTAGCACCGTTGGTGTGAGGGCTTGTCAAGGCCTTTTTTCAGGGCTGCTCCTTCATCTTTACTGTCTTTCACCCAACTTTCACTGTATCTCTAAGAAGCGATAGTATGCACAGTAGCCACACCCCAGTAAAAACCATCTCAGCAGACTGGCTAAGACAGGTTGAGGGTAAACTGACTGACCTCAGACCCATGGATGAGTTAGGGGGGTATCTATCTCAAGCATTAAAGACTTCCCTCTGCAAAATGAGTGGATAAGAACAATTTGCTTCAATGCCCATGAAGGAGGCTGAAGGAGGCATCATAGAGCCCTGTGAACTTGCTCAGACATAGAAGATGTCAGGGTCATCCCCTGCATCTTGGACCATCTCTAGTCATCTTTACTTTTGGATTGGCACTGGACTTTGATGACTCAGGAGAAGAGAGTGAGGTTGATGACTTTGGGCAATTCTGTCTCACTTAAATTCATTACATACAAGTCAAGGCATCACCCTGTGATATCACTGGTTCTCTTCATAACAAGGAAGAAATAATCAATCCTTACTTCTTCATGGAGTCTTGCTTACCCGCCAGGTGAAAGTTATCTCTTCTTTCTCATATATTTCATTAACACTTTGCCTGACCTCTCTTTTACATTCATTATATTCTCCCTTGCATCTTATTTATGCACATATCTGGCAATCCACATTTGAATCTTTGTTCTACCCTTTGATTTCTATGGGATCTTGGGCAAAACACAACTTATTTGGGCATGGGTTCCTTATCTAAATTTGAGTAGTTTGCACTGTATAATCTTTAAGATTCCTTCGGGCTTTAAATATGTGATTTTAAACTTTGCATTACAAAGCAGAGTACTTTGCACACAGAAAGAGGTTAATTACTGCTCATTGACTGAATGAATGATTCTAAAACAAATGTTTAATTTCTCTTGTAAGACTTGAAAATGAACCCCTAGATCTAGTAGGATTAAGGATGATTGTGATCCAATAAGCCCAGAGGCCTTAGAAGTGAAGGGTGAATTAAAGGAACACAGGAAAGGAACATTTTATGCGGCTCTGTTTTGCATCCTAGAAATCTTTCTCATTTAGAAGGATCTGAATAGTTTGTGAATCTAGCTGCCTTACAAACAACCTTTTATTTAATGTTGTTGTTGTTCCGTCATGTCTGACTCTTTGTGACCCCATGTGGAGTTTTTTTGGCTAAGCTACTGGAGTGGTTTGCCATTTCCTTCTCCAGTTCATTTTACAGATGAGGAAACTGAAGCAAACAGGGTTAAGTGGCATGCTCAGGGTCACACAGCTGGTAAATGTCTGAGGTCAGATTTGAACTCAGGTCTTCCTAGCTCCAGGCCTAGAACTCTATCCATTGTTCCATCTAGCCTCTGCTAATGATATTTCCATAAAGAAAACAAAACAAAACAGTATCTTTCTGGATTGCCTTGTAACAATTCCCTCAAAACAAAACAAGTTATTTTCAAGATTTGGGCTAAAAATTGCAATGCCAGAATGTTGCCTGTCATGGTTAGTCATGGAAATAACATACAAAGCTAAACTAAAATATGTATTGTAGAGCACATGTCATTGGGGGCAGGTACCATGGGACCATCTAGTCCAACTAATTTGTTTTACAGATGGGCATAGTGAAGCCGAGAGAGAAAGACAGACAGACAGAGACATATAGACAGAGACAGACAGAATAGAGAAAGTGACAAAACTAGCTAGTAGGATAACTAAGACTGGAAACCAGGCTTCCTATTTGTCAGTACAATTCTTTTCTCTCTACACCAAATTATGTCTTCTACTGATGGAGAAAATAGCTGTGCTATCAAAAGCATAAAATTCATCATTGAAATGTAAAAAGAATCTGTCAAATGGGAATAATAATTTTGATTCTCCCTATCCCTTCTGGTGGCTATGAGGAAAGTGCTTTGTAAACCTCAGGGCTCAATAAAAAATGTGTGCTATGAGTACAAGATTGAATGCAGACACAAAAGGCCTACTTGACAAATTTATGGATGGCACATAATATAATGTAATGGTTGATGGGAAGCTAATATAGCCGATAAAACTGGAGTTCAAAAAATCATGACAAACTGAAAGAATGGCCTTAAATGGGAATGAAATTTAACATGGATGAATACAAAATTCTATACTTAAGTTAAAAAAAATTCTGTGTAAGAGGCCTGGCTTAACAGTGGTTCATATGGCCCATTGATTGTAAGCTCAATTAATCATGATGTCACATAGGAGCCAAAAAAAAAAAGGATGAAATCTTAGTCTGCATTAAAATAGAAGCAGAGTAATCCAAACGAGGGGCAACTGGGCGGCATAATGGGATAGGTTGCTGGGCTTAGAATGAAGAAGGTTCATCTTCCTGAGTTTGAATCTGTCTGACTTCAGACTTACTAGCCATCTGACCTTGGGGAAGTCATTAAACTCTGCTAGCCATAGTTTCCTCATCTGTAAAAAGAGCTGGTGGAGGAAATGGCAAACCACTCCAGTATCTTTGCCAAGATATAGTCACAAGGAGTCAGACACAACTGAAAATGACTGAACAATCCAAATGAGAGAGGGCATGGTCCACACCCTAACCCAACCCACTCCTACCATACTCTATATAAGGTGTAGTGATCAGTCCATATCTGGACTACTTTCTGGCTCTTATATTGGGAGAAGTGGGACCATGATGAGAACATGATCAGGACAGTGAGGGTCTCCAACTACTGGGTCACCGATCATAGCCCTAGTGATAATCAAAATTAGAAGTTCGTAATATATTCCTTTGGCAGTCTGGTAAAATCTATGGACTTCATTTCAGAATCATGTTTTTAAATGCATAAAATAAAAATATAATATTACAAAGACTAGCAATCCTATTGAAATACAGTTCTCAAAAAATATTTTTTTAAAAGTTCATGGATAGACTTGCATGAAATAATGAAGAGCAAAATGAGCCGAGCAAAGAGATCATTGTCTTATAGCAATATTTTATTAAGAATAACTTTGAGGAACTAAGTCATTTTGACTATTATAAATACCCCAATTAACTACAAAAGACATATGAAGGAAGATGCTATCTGCATCCAGAGAAAAATCTGATAAATACAAGAATGTATAGAATGATTTTATATATAGACATACATATAATATGTCTGTGTGTATGTGTATATATATATATTACATATATATATGTACACACATACATACATATTTGTGTCTAATAGTAGCCATCTCTCAGGGCAGGGAGGAGGAAGAAAAAAAATTTATAAGACAAATTTATTATATATTTTAAAGGAATAGCAGGTTGTACATTATAGATTTGCAATGTTATGTGCAATCATCTTTTTGTTATACTACTATGTTATGGAAATTTTTATTTTATTCTACAAATTAAAAAAAATAAATAAAATTTAAAAAAAAATTCATGGACCCCAGGTTCATCTTCAAATCCAGCATCCTCTTCTTACATATAGCTAAAGTAAGGCCCTGAGAGATGATAAGCTTTTATTCAAATGAACCAGAACATAATTTAGTGTTGAAATAGCATAAAAGTAGCAGCAAAGTTCATCTAGTGCATTTTAATGACATCTCAGACACTTAACACTTACTAGCCTTGTGACCTTGGGCAAGTCACTTAACTCCAATTGCCCTGCCCTCCCCCCTCTAAAAAGCAAAAAAAAAAAAAGGTAACTGACTGGGGCAGCTAGGTGGCACAGTGAATAGAGCACGGGAGAGTTCCCTAACCCTGAAAGTACTCAAACAGGATTACATTCTCCAGAATGGGGTGAGTGACTGAAGTAGATGATGACCTTTCTTAGAGGTCCCTGCTAACTCTGAAGAATCTGTGTTTTTAGGACATGGCAGATGTAGCACAAGAATAGTAAAAAATAAATAAATAAAATTCCTAGGAGATGTTTTCAGTAGGAAAGGACTGAAATAAACTCATTTATCCTTTAAGTATGAGGCTCTGTGTTTGGGAAACAGAAAAAAAATGAGGAGAGAGAAATAGAAATAGATGGAGAGAGAAAAACAGTAGGGAAGAGGAAAACAGAATGAATGAGAATGAATGTGTGTGTGAGTGTGAGTGAAGAGAGAGACAGAGAGAGAGAATGAGACAGAGACAGAGAGAAACATGTGTTCACCTAAACTTTTCCTACCTCAGTTTCCTCATGTATAAAATGGGGATCCTAGTAGCATGTATCTCTTAGGGTTGTTGTGAGGATCAAATGAGATAATACTTTTAAAGTGATTTGTAAACCTTAAAGTGCTATAAAAATTCTAGCTGTTGTTGTCATTGTCCTGCTTGTAGAAAGAAGAGAAGGAGGAAGAAGAGCCAGTGCTAATTATTGTTAAAAATAAGAAGGAAAATTGACTAGAATATGTTCGTTTAAGAACCCAAGAAGTCTTAACTACTTGTAAAAGTATGAACGACTGCTTTTTTTCTGTAATAGTGTGTTTATTCAGAAGAGCTAGTGAGCAGCCTTCTTCATTCCTGACCGTTCTTTATAGGGCCACCATTTATGGTGTGTTGCGTGCTTTGCCATGGATAAAAACTAGATAAAATTATGTTGTTTGGTTTCTGTTGATAGCAGCCATTATGATTTACATTTCCCAGCTTAAATTCTTAAGCCAGAGCCCTCCAAAACTTTATATTGCAGACAGTATAACACATAATATAGGGAGACTCTGAATGTTGGCTGAGTTTTGTTTTTGATTTTTATAGAAGTCTATAGGTCATTCATGATGTCCAACAACTGAAACTGTGTTTTAACAAAACAGAAATAATCGTCTGTGTTAAGCAGAGCTCAGGACAGAAAAAGACCCTGTTTGCTGCACATTATTACAACAAGAGAGTCTGAGACTCTTTCCAATTAAAATATTTGTGCTTAATTTAATTAATTTTCCTCTAGTGATGTCATATGACTGACTACTCAGACTTCATGTTCTCTTTACATAACTGTTTTATTTATATTCTTTTTGCTCATGGTTTTGTATATTTAGAATTCCAGATTATTTGAATCTTTAAAATAAGTTTAGAGAGTATATGTATGGGGGGGAGTATCACTGTGTGTGTGTGAGGGGTGTCTGTGTTAGCTGATGTTGACTAAATATCTGAGAAGAGGAAAATTGATAAGGCTTGATATCAGCCACATAACCACAGGCAAGTTCTTTTATTTATTTTTTTTGTAAACTAAGTTCGACTTTTTTCATCTTCTAACATTTTTATTTAAAGTTGAGTTCCAAATTCTATCTTTCCCTTACTTCCCCCCATCCTGAGATGACAAGCAATCAGTTATAGGTTATACGTGTTCAATTATGTAAAATATTTCCATAATATTAATTTTGTACAAGAAGACTCAAATAAGAGAAAAATGAAAGAAAGAAGGTAAAAAATTGCATGCTTTAGTCTGTATTCAATCAATATCAGTTATTCCTCTGTAGGTGGATAGTATGCTTCATCATTAGTCCTTTGGGATTGTCTTGGATCATTGTATTCCTGAGAATAGCTAAGTCATTCACAGTTCTTCATGGAACAAAAAGTGCTGTTATTGTGTACTGTTCTCCTGCTTCTGTTCACTTCACAATGCATCTGTTCATGTAAGTGTTTCCAGGTTTTTCTGAAATCATCCTGCTTGGTATTTTTTACAGCACAATAATATTCCATTATAATCATATACCTCAGTTTGTTTATCCATTCTCCAATTGATGGGATACCTTTGATTTTCAATTCTTAACCACCAAAAGTTCTTTTTTTTTAAAATTTGCTGTGGGGTCATTGTAGTCTCATTAAGACAAAAGGATATTTGGTGTTATAAGTTCTATATTTTTGGCCTTCATTTGGTTTTTTTTAATAGTCATTATAAAGCTCTCTCCTGATTTTATACATTTTTGGTTCATGCGTGTCTTCTCAGGCCTCTCTGAAACTCTTTCTTCATTTCTTATAGCACAATAGTTTTCTAATTTGTTAATTATATAACCTTTCCTATTTAGGTCATATATCCATTTGGAACTGATTGTGGCATGTGGTGTGAGATATAGGTCTAAACATAATTTTATGAAACTGTTTTCTAGTTTTCATGGAAGTTTTTGTTGAATATTGAGCCATTATTTTATGGTTATCTTCCTTAGTTTGTGTGACACTCTATTAGTATATTCTCTTACTTTTGAGTCTTGTGGACTTATTCTATGGATCAACTTTTCTATTCTTTAATCAGTAAAATAGTTTTGATGATGATTGTTTTGTTGAATATCACATTTAACCGCATAATTATCACATCCTGTTTTTTTCCCCAGTCCATAATTTTGGTTTCTTTGCATAATTGTTGCAAGGTATGATTCTATTCATCAGTCTATTTAAAAGGTAAACAGAGCAGCAATGTGTTTGCCAGTGGCACAGGGATACGCATTTATCTCTCACACATTGTGAGCTACGAGGCTAGAATTCTTAGCACATGCACATTGTCAGTATATTTCCAAAAGTCAGTTTGCATAGTTTGTTTAGAGCACGGCAGTACTAATGGTATCATCACTCAACCCAAGAAAGGACATCAGTGCAAGGGATGTGGGTGTGCAGGTGAAACTGCCATGAATAAGTCACATGATACGGTAAGGATTGCATCTTCTTGCACTAGTGAAACTTTACAATTCATCTGCCAGTGATACCTTAATGTGCAGAGCATTTCTTTATGATTATGGGTAAATATAAAAACTATTTTGTAGGTTTCAAACTGAAAGTGATTGTGTTCACTGAACAGTATGGAAACAGAGCTGTGGAAATACAGTTTTCAGTGAGTGAAAAGTTGATGTGAGACTGGTGGGAACTCAACAACAAATGATACTGGCACAATTTAAAAAAAAGTTTCACATAATGGTTGCACCTTCCCTTTCCCCCTCCAAAACTGGCACAAAATCTGCCATGATTATCTTGTGAGATACGTAGTTTGGAATCTGGTAATCCCCATTTCCCCCATTATTTCCCCTGAGATTCTTGGCTTCTCCTTCCAGGCGACACAGTATTCCAAGCTATCTCTCAGGGAAATCAAAGAAGAAACAAAATTATCACACTTTATAAAAACCAAAAAACCAGGGAGTTTATCTGTGAAGACACACAAGTAATTACACGAAAACAATAGCAAAATACTCTGCAGAAAAAAGGAGAACAAATAATTGGAGAGATATTAACTACTCATAGTTAGATTCTTTTGATATAATAAAAATGTCAATTCTATCAAATTAATTCATGGATTTAGTGCCATATCAATTGAACTATTAAAGTTAATAGAAGGTAATAAAAGGTTATAGAAGGTAATGAAAAGTTAATAGAAGGTAGTAAAAAGGTAACAAAATTCACCTGGGGTGGGACTATTATTAAAAAAAAAATCATGATTATAAAATGTGATTTAAAATGTGATTACAAAAAAACACGCAATATTTTTTCAAGTTGTCTAATATAACATATAAAAAGTACTGACTTAAAGTTGATTATTGTATTTCATCATCAACTAATTGAGGATTCTTTGGAAATTAATTCAGTGCATTTTAGTATCCTTTCTGCACTTAGTATTTTTTTATAGCATGATTCCATCCAATTATTTTTTGGTTGAAGGGAAAGGATTTTATTGTAATCAACTTTCTTCTGAGACATCTGATCACGGTGTCCACAATTGACAAGTTTCATTGTTACTCTGTGAGAACAGTTTTCAATTTAGTGAAGACACAGTCTTTTGTTGTATATTTTTTGCAAAACTATGGTGAAATCATTTTATATGTAAATATTCAAAATGGTAGTGTCTCAAGGAGATTTTTGCACATGTTTTGCCATTTTAGCATCAAATTTTCAGGCAATACTGCCCAGACTTATAAATAAACTTTCTCAAAACTGTCAATTTTTTAATTGTGAACTCTGAATAATCTCCCTTCTTTTGCCAAACACAAAACAATGTCAATCAGTCTCTCCTGATTGCACTTTGTTTATGGTACAGCTTTTTGTTTAGAGAGATAATTTTGCTTGCTTTCACCCTGAAATAGGTTTCCCTTCTTCAGAACCTGACTGTGGACAATAACTCAACACATGGGATATTAATGATGTTTTTTTTTTAAACTTTTGTTTTCCCCATTCCAATCTCTGAATACCTTATCAATGAATGTAGTATTTTACGTAACCTTTGTTTGTATTATTCAAGGAAAAATGACTATAAATACAAAATGCTATGTACTTTATTAGGTTGTAGTCTAGCTATTTGTACTTTTTAGAAAATCACACTAGAAATGTCTTTGCATATTCCCACTTTTATTTCTAGGAAACATGTTCAATCTAGGCTAATATGGATTGTTGCATCAGTTGTGTCCATTTTTGATTATGTAATCACATTAGTAAAATATCTTTGACCATACCCCCAAGTATAAATTTATTTGCAATTATGTAATATGCTACGAATATATTGTGTACATTATACAACATGCACAAAATTAGAAATTAAAGGATGAGTCAAAGATGAAATTCACAATATTTTTTACATAATAAAGATGAAAAGGTTCTTTGGGCCAAGATTTTGATTTGCTATAAATACAAAACTGAATAGTTTCTATTTATTTCCATCTTAAAGCCACTGTGGTTTATTGAGCAAGAGAGTAACATGGTCAGAATTTAGCTTTAAGAAAATCACTTTGGTAGTTCTGTTGAAGATGCATTGGAGTAGGGAAATATTTGAGTCAAGAAGACTGATTAGGATGCCATTTTAATAGCACAGGTGAGATGCTGAAGTAGGGTGAGTTTGGAAGGGAGGAGGGGAAAAGAGGAGATAGATATTAGAGATATTATAGAGATAAAAACAACAAAATTTGTCAACTGTTTGGATATGTGGGGTGAGTGAAAGTCAGAAATTGAGGGTGGCATTGACACCGAAGTTGTGAAACTGGGTGCTTGAAAGGTAATTACCCTTGAGAGGATTAGACAAGTTTGGTAAAGGGATGAGTTTTGAGAGAAGTATAAGGTAATGAGATAACCCATCAATGGCTGTGCAATTCACCTTATCCCATCCCAAATTAAGAATTTGAGTGGGATTCTTATTCACCAGAATGGGATTCTAAATGTCGCAGATCACAGAATCTTTCCTCTGTATGTGGATTGCTGTAGCTATGAAGTGTTAAGGGGCAGAAATATATGAATTTCCCGAAGGCATCTACTGCAACTATTAGTGCTTAGAGCAGCAAAAAATGGGTATGGTAAGGTTTTTGGTTTCGGGTTTTTTTGTTTGTTTGTTTGTTTTTTTTGCTTTTTGGAGGGAAGGCAGGGCAATTGGGGTTAAGTGACTTGCCCAAGGTTACACGGCTAGTAAGTGTGTCAAATGACTGAGGTCAGATTTGAACTCAGGTCCTTCTGACTCCAGGGCTGATGCTGTATTCACTGTACCACCTAGCCACTCCAGGTACAGTAAATTTGGCAGGGCAGAGGAGGAAATTAGGAGATTTCAGAGCCAAAGAAGGATGTGGAATGGGCTAATGGGTGAAGAAGAATGGATCTCTTTGTTAGAATGTGACTATAAATAAGTTCCCTTAGAACTCTGCTTCTACCTCCCCATCTTAGAACCTAGCACTATGTGTATAGGAAGTACTCAATAAGTCCTTGCATTGAGAAAGAAATTTGAAGGAGTTGAAGCCATTTCACTTTTGACTCCAGCACTCTTTCCATTGCATGTTACCCTTGACAAATGGAAAGGATTATTAACCCATAAAAGTGGAAGTGGTAGAAGTGATAATGGAATGGAAATGATATGATAGAATGTTCTGTACCTAGAATTCCAGCTTCTTTTAGTAACTTTTCATTTGCCTCTGAATGAAAAATGGGGTTTTGAAAGGCATTCTGTTTCCAGATCAGTTTTACTAAGATAAAATTCTTCATGGTTCATCCATACTGAGTAACAAAGTGAGGACCAGTGCTTCTTTCATATCTTTGAAATTGTCACTGGTACCTAAGTTGTAGTCTAGATTTTGTTGAATCTAGATAAACCCTCAATGGTAGTAATTCCAGTTTTGAGTTTTGAGCTGTAATTGAATTCTTATGCCTCATCATGATGAATTGAAAACTCACCCAAGTATGTGCTCATGCTTATAGAGTACACAGAAAGAATTCAGCTCCATGAGGCTAGTGAATGTTTCCTTTTTGAATTTACCATGATGTTGAGATTGCCAATCAAATGGAATTTATCATTTAGATTCACTGATATCAGATAACTATTTTTCTTATTTTGCCTTTATCTACCACTCTAGCTTGAAGACATGCTGAGAATGAACTGAATCAGGGTAGAACTAGAATTCTTACTGTCATTTCTGAATATTGGTGTTCATATGATGATGATGATGATGCCCTTTGGTACAGGAAAGTGAAGCCAGGATTGATCACTTTTAATAGTTATTAGAAAGGTTTTTTTTTTCCTTGTCTTTCCCTCTTTAATGTTTGCTGTACAGTGAACGTGTTTTGGATGAAAGACTTGGACTTTAATCTTCATTGTTTTGAAACTCATCAAAACTGCTAAAGCTCAGGATGAGGGCATCCTTTATACTCTCTTTTGATGAAATAGATGAGAAGAATGGCAGATATATGAATATATTTAAATTTAGCTGGAAGATATTAGTATCTCAATCTTGCTAAAGTATACCAATTTGAGTGACAGAATGAGCATCAGCTGTGTCGGTGGTAAATATTAAGTGTTTAGTGAAATCTTTTTGAAGGTCCTAGAAAAGGAAAATCCTTAAAATGTTTGGGTAGTAGGAAATTCTGATAGAAGAGCTTTATTTAAATGGTAGAGAAAGCTGTACCCAAAAAAGCAAAATAGAGTATTGTTGCAGTATGTGCCCTGTTTCATAATGATCCAATTGATTTTCAACTTCCATCAGGAAGAAAATGAATAATTATTTTCTCAGTATTCTCTGTGCCAAAAAAGGAAGAGAGGCATTCACCAGATATATTTTTCCAAACACCAAGGAAAGGAGTAATCCAATCTCTTTACCTGAACTGCTGCTTAAATATTGGAATGCCATGAAAGATAGGCAGGGCTGTCCAAGGATACTCTTTAAATATCTGTTTAACTTCCTATGCAACCATATTATTTAAAATGTTAGTATTATGCTCTTGACATTGAGATAAAGGATTGAAGAAGAGTCTAGAAAAAATTGGTTTTACCTCCTGTATCTACCTGTGGGGAAAAAAGGAAAAACAGTTTAGATCTTTCTAAGGAATATGAGAGACCTGAGTGGCAAACCTCCTGGTATCATAAGCTTAATTGATTACTCAGATTTTTGTTAGTAATTAGAATCTTTTCAGTAACACTATTTGCTGTGCAGAGAACTGGCTAGCTATCTTCGTTAGTGCCTTCACTATTAAGAAAAAAAGTTGAGGAAAAGGACAATCAGAGAAGCTAAGGTTTCCAGTCTGACTCTTCATCTTTGCAAGGGGAAACTGACAAATCTATAACTGTCTTTTTCATTGGGGTTTGGTTACTGAGACAGCATCATTGTAGCCATTCCTGTCTTTGGCCCCATTCAATTCAATTCAATGAAGCAAGCATTGGGTTGTCCCATGAGCTTTGCGTGGATTTTGTGGATACGGCTTAACTATAGGAGGCAGAATACCATGGAATCGCTTTATGATTACTGATGTCATAGACAAAATTAATTTCTGTGTCATAAGATAAGCATGTTATATCAAATAGTTAATGTATGTGGTTGCTTTATGGGATGTGTGCCAATTCACATCATACTACTCAAATCAATGTAATAGCAAATCACATTTTAATGGAATCTGCTGAATTATTTGGATTTTTAGGACTCTTGACCAGAGGGGAGAGGGGGATGATAAAAGATAATACCAAACTCTAGTTTTAATACCAATCTCTAGTTTTAGTGCCAAACTCTAGTTTATGTGCTTTTCTGATGCCTTTCATTTTTATATCAATATGAATTTCTTTTAAAGTTCCTTAGAGGAATAAGTGAAATGGATGAGTAACCAGGCACATCTTTAACCTGGCATGTTCTTATTTAGCGATAAGGGCCCCAAGAAAATACATTTCCTCCTTGAAAATATGTTCTTAATTCCTAATCTTCCACAACTGTTGTAGTTTGGGTCCCATGATATAAATTGCAGGGGTTTGGTTTCCCCAGAGGTGAACTAGTTCATGTTCAAGCTCATGAGTCTAGGAGCTAAGCAATGCTTAGTTTCTATCAGGAGAACTCAATGAAACATCTCTTATTCCTTAGGTGGGCTTTACTCCTACATTATTCAGTTCTCTTCCCTGTGCACAATGTTCCATTTCTAAATACATCATAGCAAATTTCCAGGAGGATAAAACCACAGACTTTTTGGGGAGCGGTTGAAAATGAGTTTTTGCTAATAGTCCAATTCTGGTAAGGGTTTGAAACTCCTGGTATCATTGCCTTGTGTCTCTCACCTCCATCTTCATTTAGAATTAATTGAGTATCTAAGTTTCTGGGAAAATGTTTAAAAAAAAGGAATACTATCAGTTAGCTGCTTTTGCTCTACTTCTCACTGTAAAGCAGTATGTAGTCATTCTGTTATAGTTTATCTTTTTTTAAAACCATATTACCTACTTAATTATTTGTTCATTTCTCCTCAGGTTTGTTCAGGTTTTTTATTTGTTGTTAATACTGTCATTTTATTGGTTTTTCTCCTACTTTCCCTGCTGCAGAATAGAATTGACCTAATCACGTATATCGAAAGCCTCATGTTCCTTACTTAATTCTCTAGCACTGACTCCTGTAGTCCTTTATGTCACCTGGTGTTTCCCTTTCTACAAAGCAGTAGTCTATATTATTGCCTTTTGACAGATATTGTGAGAATGAGTCCTGTTGAATTGTTCAACAGTTGCCAGTTGAATTGGTTTGCAGGCATGGCATATCCTGAGGTATGAATCTATGTGATAAAAGGAGAGAGACTCTTGAAATCTGCATCTACAAAGGCAGAGTGGTATAGTGGATAGGGAATTAGGCTTTGAACCAACCTGTAAACTGACAAATTGGGAAAATGTACTAGCATAGTTAGACTCAGACCCCCAAACAGAATAGCCAGTCCTATACCCTGAACTTATTATTTCAATTCAATCAATCACTAAACATTTATTAAACATGTACTGTATGCCATACACTTAAAGGATAGTCTCTGCCCTCAAGGAGCTTACATACTAATGGATGTATTAGATTGGAATTCATTTAGTATAGATAAGACTAACATGTCTTTATTTTTCAAGAAGATCAACGTAAGGTTTCCTGAATTTCTCTTCCATCCTCTTTTCAGGTATCTGTGTACTTATCAGGATATTTTTATTATTTTGGAAAATCTAACTGGCTAAAATTTGAATGGTCTAGTCCCGAACCTAATCACCCAACAAGACCTCTCCCTGTCTGTTTTTAATTAGCCCTCTCTTTGGTGGAGTTGAATCCCCTTCAGGAGTGTTATAGGGCTTGCTGTTTCTCTATATGAGTCACATTTTGTTCTTGTACATCCTTTTGTCCATCCAAGGTGTTTAGTCTGGCATTCATTAGTCTAGTCAATCATAGCTTCCAATGTGGGCAGGAATACCAGAGGTTTCTTCATTGTTGGCTCATGCCCTTGGCAAAGAGAGCAAATAGTGGCATTTTTCCCCTGGGTTCCCTGTGGAAAAAACAGATTATTGTCTGCTGGGAAAGCAGCTTTTGGTTGCAAAGACATTTTTCTGACAGCACAGGGAATTCAGGCCATTATAGAGGCTGTTGGCAATGATAGCACTGACAAACAGGCTTTTCCAGGGTTGAAAATTGTTGCTTGAAGATTAGTGTAATCTGCAGTGCAGAAGCCAGACCTCTCTAAAGCTGTCCTTTTTCCCTCTTGCCTGTTTCTTTTCCACCTGTTTGCCCTTCCCCATCTGTCCCAGTCTAATCCCTCTAAGAATGGATATTGTTATTCTCCAGAAAATCTTGTCTTCTCTAAACCTCAGCAAGCAAAGCCAGGTTCATTAGAGATGGAAGAGTAAGGTCACAAAGCATTCTGGATATGGGAATTTACTAGGTAGTGGCATTACTGAGAACCACAGTTAAATGAGACTCATTTCCCTGTCAACTCCTAAAATGGAAAAATTAAGTGACTGGCCTCAGGTCACATAATTAGTAAGTATCTGAGGCTGGATTTGAACTCAGGTCTTCCTGCCTCCAGGTTCATCCTTGTTGCCACCAAGCTGTCTCATTTCATAGAATTAAACCTGTGAAATAGTGAAGATTTTATAGGGAAATAATTAAAATGGTCCAGCATAGCTCTATAGGTTTCAAAATTTATCATCTACCAAATACTTATAAGGGCAGGTAGGCTGTGCAGCAGATAACGTGTTGGTCCTGGAGTCAGGAAGACTCATCTTTGTGAGTTCAAATCTGGCCTCCGACACTTCCTAGCTGTGTGACACTTAACCCTGTTCGCCTCAGTTTCTTCATCTGTAAAATGAACTGGAGAAGGGAATGGCAAACTCCTTGAATGTCTCGCCAAGAAAACACAAATGTGATCATGAAGAGTCAGATATGACTGAAATAACTGAACAACAAAAATACTTAGAAAGATAAGGTCAAAGGACCAGAATTTTATACCAGGAGCTGTTTTGCAGAGACTTATAGAAAACCAGTCTCCATGTTATAAATACCAACATCATATATCCTTAAGAACTGAACAAATCTGTTGTGCTGAAACTGGAGCGTTATTGAACATAAAACCTTCACCTGTAATCACCTGAACATGACACATGACTTGGTATTGACAGATCTCAGGATCTGCCACACTGGCATGGATCAGAAACCTCAAGCGCTCCCTTGGTCCTTCCACCAGCCCCAGAACAGTGACACAAGGGCAGGGTACTGTGTCCGTTGAAGGAGAGACAGATCCTGAATCGCCTGTTGTTACTTCTTTTGTGGCAAGCAGTGAATTTTCTGTCTATGGATTTCTTCTGCCAAGGTTGGGGAATGGATGAGGAGTGCTCTTTGCGCTCTCTGCCTGGAGTCAGGAAGACTCATCTTCCTGAGTTCAAATCTAGTCTCACACTTACAGCTTGTGTGATCCTGGGCAAGTCACTTAACCCTGTTTGCCTCAGTTTCTTCATCTGTAAAATGAACTGAAGAAAGAAATGGCGCACCATTCCAGTCTCTTTGCCAATAAAATCCCAAATGGGTTCACAAAAAGTTGGGCTTAACTGAAAGTGACTGAACGACAACAGGAAGAGGGGTAGATGGTAACCTCCAGGTCCAGATTCAGCACTCTTCCCATTACACCATACTACCCAAGGTTCTCCAAAGATTCATTTTTGTGCATCTTTGCAAATATCTTTTTTCCCCCCTAAATGTTCAGCTACTTACTATGTTTAATATTCTGTATTTTAAGATTCACTGATTAATCTTCATAAACTACAGAGCAGCTGTGTCTGATGATTGAACTTCAATTATAAAGAAAGCAGATTAAATAAGCCTGCACGTTTCTGGTCATTATATCTGCATTTTTTATTCCTCCTTACCATAATTAATGAAGCTGGTGAAGAATTAGAAAATACACTGATTTTATGGACTGAAAGGAGTAATTTTGCAGATTTATGAAGCCATAGTTTATTATTATCAATAATAATAACTCATAATTATATAGAGCTTTGGTACTTACAAGGTACTTAGCCTCTGTCTATTGTTCATCTCAGTTGGGATTAAATTATAGTATGGGGGAATT
>CM053584.1:170194767-170240402 GCA_028627135.1 Pseudochirops cupreus
GCCACCTAGCTGCCCCAGGGGACATTTCTTAATCCCAATCCCCTGGATGTGATAGCCTTCCCTTCTAAGATCTATTCTATAAACTCCATGTATGTACCCATTTATTTACATATTATCTTCTCAGTATGTAAGCTTCTTCACATCAGGGGCTTATTTTTTCTTTGTATTTAGTTCAGTGCCTAGCACATAGTAAAAGCCTAATAAATGTTTATCTTATCTGATTCTTCTGATAGCCGTGCATGAAGAAAGCACAAATATTTTATCCTTATTTTATAGATGAGGAAAGATGAAGTTAACTGACTTTTCCATGGTCAAACAAATATTAGTTGTGTAAGGGTTGGATTTGAACCCAGATTTTCCTGATTCCAAATATTAACTTTGACCTTGCACATAGCAAGAGTATGCTGGATTCAGTGAGGACCAGTTTCAGAGATCTGGTTGTTAAATTTTCAGGGAGAGCATTTCTGTCTCAGAAATGGGTAAATCTTATAATTAGGGCTTGATTTATTATTTTGTTAATTACCCAAACTTAAGAAAGTGTTGCAGAAAATGCTAATAAATATAGATTAAACTTAAAAGTGTATCCTGAGTCCTTTTTCTCTTCTGAGAGCTAGTTGTTAAACATTAACTAGCCTACTTCTTCCCATATGTGAGTATACATTAAAAGCTGAGAAAAACCACTACAATATAACAAAAAAAAAAAATACTGTAATGTGAAAGTATTAAGACCAAGTTTGACCCCAAAGAAAAGACATGAGAAGAAACCTTCTCCCATTCCTTTCCAGAGCTAGCATGTCTACAGGTTTGAAACCTTTCATATAATGTCAGATGTTTTGGATATATTAATCAGTTTTGCTAAAATTTTCTTTCTTGCTTTTTCTTTTATATTTAAAGAAACATTCCTTGTTTTAAGAGATGGTTCTCTAGGAGGGAAATAGATACAGGGTAAAAATTAGGTAATGTAAAACAAATGTTATGAATATAAACTTTTTTTTAAGTGACATTGAGATTAGAAATCTCATGCATATTTGGCTGGTAAGGGTGAGAAATAATTTTGATATGATGTTATGCCTTACAGATCTCCTCATATTATGGGGGGAGGAAAACTGGACTGAATATCATGAGACCTGAGTTTCTTTTGACCTTAGATAAGTCACTAAATCTGAGTCTCGGTTTCTTCTTCTTAATAATGAGGAACATGGAATAGATACCAACATCTCCTAACAAGACTTCATAATTCCTCATCTAAATGATTGTCTTTTAAAATTACAATTTAAAAATTAGTTTAAGCGTGACTGACTGGCATCACCAATTTATTGCAAAAATTCCACTTTTTATGCATTATTTCTAGTTTTTTAAATCCATGACATATGTTGACATGAAGATTGGATGATAACAAATGTTAAAAGTTTTCCCTCTTGGGAACCCCAGAAAAGCAAACTTCTGAATCTGCCCCCAGTGGCAGCCCGAAAGCTACTATTTTAGCTCTGATGAGGAGGCAGCTTGAAAAAAACCCTCAAAAATAAATACTCTGATTCATCATTGTTGTTAACGTTTTCCAATCGTCAGAGCCAACATGGAGCAGCTGAAACAAAGGGCAGCATTCAGTGGAGGATCAGCCCATAATCACTTAGCTGGGAAGCCCTGGTGAGGAGAATATTTGGTGAGGAGGTGGAGAGGAAGCAAGTTTAATGCAAAACCCAGAATAGCACTGACCTTGAAAATGCAGTTTGAGCAATGAGGTTGAGTGAAGAGTGGAACTAGTCATCTGAACACGAATTTCTTTTTGAAGAGAGAAAATTTTCAATACTGAGGACCTAAAAAATGTTTGGTTTTTTTTTTGGGGGGGGGGGGGCGGTATTGTTGTTTTATGTTCCTTTGGTTGATTTTTTGAGCACCCAAAATGAATATGAAGGGAGTCCTATCTAGAAATTACATTTAAGTCTTGATAATAATTACCATATTATCTAGGATGCTGCTCCTCTTCCTGCCTGTCTTTTCCTGGTGCAGAGCTTATTTAGTCCCTCTACTAACCAGGCAATAGAGAGCAAGTCATAATACTGACTCTCACACTAGGATATTTTGCCATATCCATCCATTCATCCACCTGTGTGAATGTGAATCTATCCATCATATTTCAAGTGCTTGCTACATATACAGTGTAGCGTGTTAATTAATGGAGAGATACAAGGGAGGGGGAAGGTATGATCCCTATTCTTAAGGAGTAGGAGGAATTTTGGGTGGAAAGTTATAGGAATAGTGAGTAGCGCCAGAGTGGAAGGGAATGACACACTTTTCAAGTGGCAATGGTTATATCTATTTGATTGTGCCTATAGAACTAGAAAGTAGATATGGGAATGTAGGAGGTGGGGACTAAATAAAAGTTTGACATATAAAAAGGAAAAAAATTAATTTCTTGTTGACTCATCAATTCATTCTTGTCAGTTAATTGAAGTTCACTTTGAATTTCTAGTGAAACAGGTTTTCTGTAGTGTTCCTGGACATCACTGATACAATTTGTCTTGGCCCCAGGCTGGAATAAGCAATGTATGCCTTTCCCTAGAGCAAGGGTTCATTGTCCTATAATATAGGATAAAATTTTCCCCTGTTAGTTTTTAGGCTACTGGAAGGCAAGAACTGTCTTCTTTCATCTTTGTACCCCCGGTTCCAAGTACTTAATAAAAATAGCAGTAACAACTAGAATAATAAAATGGCATCAACAGCTATAAGTAACACAGTAAGGTGGTGATAAATAGTACAGGGTAACCATAAGAAAAAACTTCATCCCTAAGCTTAAATCCCATGAAATGAGGTGAATTCAAGGAATCATGAAAATTTGAAGAGGCATAAGTTGAATAACCTGAGGCTACTGAAACTTTTCACTTAATGCAAACTCTAGAAATTCTATCTAAAACTGAAATGAATGACAAAAGTAATAGCAAATGTCTTGAATGGTTTTGAAAAGAAAGTGCATGGCATTTATCTGCACTTTCTGGATGTATATTAGGTCCCCAATAATCCTGTGACCCCCATTTTACAAATGAGGAAACGGATGCTTAATGAGTTAAGGGACTTGCCCAAGATCACATACTTAGTATGTGTCTGAGGAAGGATTTGAACTTAGATCATTCAGAATCCAGGTCCTGCACTCTATCCACTACACCATCAGGCTATCTTTGAAAAAAAAGAAATGGGTCTACTTAACACTGGAATTTTGAAAAACCAATTTTTGAGTTTGACAGCATGAATCCCTTTAACAGAATAACTACACCAAAGCAGAGTAATTTTTTTCCTTTAAAAAAGCTGGCATTTGCTATAATCATCATGAATGAACTCACTCTCCCACAATACATGACAGAAAGTGTAAAAATATTTCAGGATTTGCATACAAGAATACAGTCAGCAGATACTGCCATGGTAAGAACCATAGGAGAAAGGGTGGGGCTATCAAAGAATATTTCTTTTACAGTTGCTATTTTATCTATTTTTTAAAAAATTATTTTTAATTTTCAACATTCACTTCCATAAGATTATGAGTTCCAAATTTTCTCCCCATCTATCCCCTCCCCCACCGCAAGAAAGTGGTCACAGACCCCCTTGCAGTTTGATGAAACTTATGGAGCCCTTCTCTGAATATTTTAGGTACGTAAAATACAAAGGATTATAAAGAAAACCAATTATATTGGAATGTAGTTATCAGTTTTTTTTCTAATACACATAAGTTCATGGACCCAAGGTCAAGAATTCCTTTTCTAGATTGTGTGTGTTTGGGCAGACCTGTGATGTCATTGCTGTAGAGAATTCCTGGTGAGGAAACTCTCAGTACCAATGCAGAATTCCAACTGTTTTGCACCTTAAGTTCTGAAGTACTTGCCTTGGACTGTGAGGAGTTAAATGACTTGCCCTGGGTCTCATAGCCAATATATCAGAGATGGTACTTGAACCTCTGATTTCCTAATTCTGAGGCCCCCTCCCAATCCTTTACAATACATTTCTATGACTGACAGGCTTTCTTGATCTCTCTTAATTCTAGTATCTTCCTCCTACTGATATCCTCCACTTTGCCCTGTATTTAGATTGTTTCTATATAGTTGTTTGCATGTTGTCTCCCCCATTAGACTGTGAGGGCCTTGAGTGCAGAGACTCATTTGCCTTTCTTTGTATCCTCAACACTTAACACACTTGGCACATAATAGAAACTTTTGTTGTTGTTTAGTCATTTTCAGTCATGTCCAATTCTTTGAGACTCTGTTTGGGGTTTTCTTGGCAAAGATACTGGAGTGGTTTGCTATTTCCTTTTCCAAGTCATTTTATAGATGAGGAAACTGAGGCAAGCAGGGTTCAGTGATTTGTTGTAAAGCCACACATGAGCAGCTTTCCAGAAGAATGCTACTGTGAACAGCTTTTAAGGTTCTGATTACACAATATAGTGAACACGCTACTTATTCCATGACAAATCAGAGCAAAGCATTCACAGTAAATCAAAGTACAGCATTTGCAATGTTACAACTTCTCACAGAAAATGGCCACATAGTTTTCACCACAGTGGTCACAAAGTTTTCAACAAAGTATAATCATTTAGTCAATCATTCACTTAGTAATTCAGTCAACTCAATCATTCAATCATCCTGCCTCCTTAAGGGTCAAAAATTACAATAGTCAAAGTTCTCCACTCATGGGGCACAGTAAGTTACAAATCAGTCACTATTCAATCATCAGTCACTACTCAGTCATTAGTCACTACTCAATAACCTCTTAAGGGCTAGTGGAAAATACACAGGCCATCTGCTTCTTGGTCACAAATAAATCACAGTCTTCTCAGTCAGTACACAATATCCAAGTAAAGTCTTCTTTCAGCTTGACTCAAGGCTAGCTCTCAGCTTCTATGGTTCTTCTTCCATGGTCCCAGAACCAACTGTTACCTGGGTTCAAAGGCAAGCAGCTTCCTTGCCCAGCTCCTTGTCCAGTTCTTCATCCAGTTCCCATTCCATATTGAAGTGTCCAGTCCACTTCAAGTCCTTCACAGTTCCTGTTTCTGGGAAGACAAAGCTTGACAGAGCCACAATAATATTCATACACATTGCTGGCACCATCATCAATTCACTATCTGCCTGTGAAATCAACTCAGACCCACCAACAAGGTCTAAGAATGCAACAAAAATCATCAGCATAGAAATCAACACAGACCCACAAACAAGGTCCAAGAGGTCAACACAAATCATCAGTGAAGTCCCAGGACCTCCAAAACACTCTTCCAGGGCTTCAGTAAACATACAACCAGAAAATCCTCTTTGAGGGCTTCCAGTAAGGTCCCAGAGCTTCTGTACACAGTATCACAAACAAACATTAACATAGACAGAGCAGACAGACAGAGTGCCCAGATACCACAAGTTTTCTCCTTTTTGACTTTGCCACCACAAGAGTCCTCTTCTCAGTTTTTCTTGTCTCTAGCCCTGGGGTTCTCCTTATATAGTCATTAACTCCTCCCCAGGAGTTCACAAATTCTAGGGTTCAGAAGTTGTGGGGTTCACACATTCTGTTTCTTTACAGACTTGATACAAGGCTCAAAAGAAACTTGAACTGAAGCAAGGTGTGAACTACTGTGCTTGCCATTATACTTGTCCAGGATCACGGAGCTAGTAGGTCTGAGGCCAGATTTGAATTTAGGTCTTCTTGATTCCAGGTCTAGCACTCTATCCATTGTACCACCTAGCTGCCTCTTAATGAATGTTTATTCAGTAACTGATATCAAGTATTTGTTATCTTGTCAAGACCTAAGACAGGGAGCATTGTCCAGTGGAAGGAGCACTAGTTTAAATTTTGAGGAGTGTGGGTTCCTGTTTGTGCTCTGTTACTTGTTCCTCCTCTGACCTCTGCCAGCTGGTTACAATCTTTGTGGAAAGTTGGACTAAGTAGCCTCTGACATCCCTTCCAGCTCTAAATTTATAATTCTATGTAATTATCTATGGGAGGAACTTCTGGTGTGGAAACTGCCTCTGCTGAAGAGTCTTAGTGAGTTTCCTATAGCTCTGAGATGTTGTCACACAGTATCCACTGGCACAAGCGAGTATGTGTCAGGGGTAAGCATAGAACACAGGCATTTCTGACTCCAAAGCCACTATTCTATATGTCACTGCCTTTCACTGTCATCATTATTATTATAATGAGTACAGTACTATAGGTGCACGTGTGGGTGTGTATTTACTTGTGTGAATATTCTATATTCTATGTGGCATGATAAATAATTAAGAGACCAGTTCTTGCCAAATCACAAAGTAAAAGTTTCCTCACATTATGTATTCCACATTTATGTTTCTCTATTCTGAGTGTTATTGAATAAAATATGCATGGTGCGAATTTGTAATTAAGTTTTTAAAATAATACAATCCATTAATTGTCACTAGAATATGATTTGAAGCAGTGCCAACTAGATGTCAGAACATTAAACTGGTGTTATTAATTCATAAATCATCCCTTTGGTCCAGTTGCAGTTTTTAGGGATAGTCTGACAATAGTTGTACTTAGAGAAATTAACATAAAAGTTATTGTGGGGAGAAGCTTGGGGAGTCAAGAAAGACTTTCTGTAGAAGTTGGTACCTTAGCTGAGCCCTCAGGAAAATCAGGGGCTTTATAAAGTGGAGGTGAGGAGGGAGTTTGTCTTTTCCAATCATGGAGAAGAGATGGTATGCCCTGTCTGAGGGACAGAGAACAGGCCAGTTTACCTGGACCATAGTGTTTGTGAATAGGAGTAAGATATCATAAGGCTGGAAACATAGTTTGAATCCAAATTACAAAAGGCATTAAATGCCAGACAGAAGAGTTTATATTTATAGATCCTAAAAGTAAATGAACCAGCTAGAGTTTTTTGAGTGGAGAAGTAACATTTACCATTTACTTTCACTTGGGTAATGATTTTAGTGGCTTTGTGGAGGATCTAGTGGAGAGAGGAAAGAGTTGAGGCAGGAACTCCAATTAGGAGGCTATTACATGAGTCTGTCAGAAAGTGTTTATTAAGCATTTATTATACATTAAGCATTGTGCTAAGTGCTGGGCCATTCAAAAAGTGAGGAGGGTAGTGATTGTGTGAGTGGAGAGGTGTAACAGCATTGAGATAGGAGATATTTTAAGGATAGAATCACACGGTATAATAAGCCCTCCCATTTATTCAAAACAAAACCTTATTCAAGAAACTAAAGCACTCATGATTCATAACAACATAACAACTTATTACCAGGGTGTCCACATGGCTTTAAACAAAACATATCATTCAGTATATAACCTAACACTCAGTATATAACATAGCACACAGCATAAATCATTATATTCAATATATAATATAGCATGGCCCTCCTCTGCTTATACATCCTTAGGGAGCTAAAATCTTTGAGTGAGCAACCAGTTCCTTCTTAGTCAGGTACTGTCCAAAATGCTGCTTATGCGGTCAGGGAGTCCCAGGCCAGGGTCTTCCCTAGCACAACACATCCCTAGGGGTAGGAGAGAATACAACATACTGGACCCTTAGGTCATAGTAGGTTACAATGCCCTCAATCAAAATAGATTGTCCAAATCCTAAAAGTCTTCTTGGGAGTGTGTCCTTTCCATGCGTCCGCTGTTGCAGGCTCCCACTTGGCATTCTCAGGTGCACACATGCTCGAATGAGCCAAGGAGTCCAAGTCCTAATAATACTCCAGTCCCTGGTTTCAAATCCCGAGAGGTAGCTGAGTGACAAAGCCCAGAGTGTGGGTCCCTGGGGATTATGGCACTTCCCCCCATCCCACCATAGACAACTCTACCCCCAGGTCCCAAACCATCCCAGGGGGACATAGCAGGAAGGCACATTCACTGCTCCTGCCTTGCTGCAAAGTTTTCATCTTCACCTGGGGTCAAGTCCCAAGATCCCAGGTTTCTCCTTCTCCTGCAGGTCCAGGGGCCAACTATTCCTGGCTCCTGCCTGGGTTCACATGCAGGCATCTCTCTGCTCTTACTCCATGTCTCACTGCATGGGAGAAGGGACTACTCCATTCCAAGCTCTCTCTGCTCCTACCTGGATCCAGGCGCAGCAGGCTCCAGGGGCTCCTGCCCCCAGCTTCTATCTCTGACCCACACCACCCAACTCTGGGGCAGCTCATCCTCCAGAAGCCTTACACAGGGCAGGGTCCCGCTGGTCTGGGCTCTGGGCACAGCACAGTTCCAAGGCTTCCATCCCTCGGGCAAATCTGAGGTGGGACTACTCCAGGCTCTGCCTCTGGCCATAGCCTTGGCTCTGAGAAGTTCAAAAGAAACTTCTCCTCTGGCTCCTTTGTTATCTCTCTAGGAGCTTTAGCTACAAAAAATAACACAATAACTGGGAAATGACAGACAACTATCCCAATCTCACTAAACCCCATATTTGCCTTTAATCTGTGCAGACCATACCAAGAGGAGGGCTGCTAGCACGAGTTCTCTCTTGATCTGTCAGAGGTCTCCTATCTGCTGTCAGAGGTGTCCTCTTTGCTATCAGAGATCTCTTTGCTTAGTAAGTTCCTGCCACTGCTGCTGCTGCTCCTGCTGTGGCTAGTTCTCTCAGTGTACAATGCTCATTTTCTTCTTCACACTCATTTTCTTCTTCTTTGCTCATTTTTTCTTCTTGCTCCTTTTTCTCAACACTCTTTATATATACAATTTTACTTAGTACCTGACTGGCTGAGCACAGAAAGGCATGAGAACCCATTTTCGTAGTGCTGAAACTCAGCACCTGATGTGTTACAGTGGTGCAAAGTACCTGGAGACAAGAGATTGTTATGGCCACGGATCCTGGAAACTGGACTCCAAGAAATAATAAGAAAAATCAGCTTTGCTTGCACTTACAAGAGGAAACTGTTTTGGGGTTAGAAATAACAAGATTTGACAACCACTAGGATATGGTAAGTGATCAAGAGTGAGGAGTTGAGAATGACACCAAGAGTGCAAACCCGTGTAACTGCCAGGCTAATGATGCCCTTGACAAATAGTTTAGTTCAGAAGATGGGTACATTTCAGTGACAAATGGTGTATCGGGTATAGAAAGATAAGATCTGTTTTTGTATAGTACATATTCCCAAAAGCTAGATAAATTCAAGTTTTGCAGTTTTTCTATGTTGGCATTTCTTTATATTTGATAGGCTATTTTTTTTTCTTATTGCTTGTGAGCAATTAAATTCAGAATGTGAAAGTCAAGTCAGTGAGATATTTTAAAAATGATTGACTAGGAAAATGTAATCTCTATTAAATACCTTAGGATGAAGCAAAGAGCAAAATGCTTCCATGTCACCAGTAGGCACATGATGAAAAATGAATTGAGCTGTTATTTTGGGAGTATTTTAGAAGCCTCAAATTTCTGTAGTTTCTTCTCCTCTGTAATTAATACAGTGGGCCTGATTTAGCATCTGATGCATCATAGCCTTTACCTCATTAGGTATCGTTTGCTAATTTCTTTTCTTTTGGTTGCCACATTCTGACCCATGATTATTGTATAAAATATAAACACCTTAGCCTGAAATGTAAGGCTAAAGGTGTGCTGGTAATTTTTTGTTTAGCGTTTATAGTCCACAATTTATGGTGGACTATAAATTTTTTATATGTGGAGCAAGTGATTAAAATGGCCCTTCCTCTGACACAGATTCTACTTCTAGGTATATACCTCAAGGAGGTCACAGATAAAAATAAAATGCCACATACAACAAAATATTTTTAGCAGCACTACTAGACTCAGTAAAAATGATGCCCATTAACTGTGGAATAACTATGAAGAATGCAGGAAGGCATGTGAAGATTCCCATGAAACGATGTAAAGTGAAATATGCAGAACTTCAGAAACAATATACACAATTATTACAATGATGTAATTGGGGAGAACAAAACAGTCAAAACTCCACACTAGAAAATTGTAATAACCAAGCTTCGCCTGATAGGAGAAACACGAGAAGACACCTCCTCGTGTTTTTTGCCAAGGAAAGAATCAGGCAAAGGGCTCAAAGAAAATTTGAAGAGATAAATGAGTTTTCCTTGGGGATTAGGGTTAACTTGAAGGGGGACCTTTTCACTGGTGAAAAAGACTTCCAGGTACAAAGAGGGGGAACTTGTATTTTATAGGCATTAGCTATATAGTCTGAAACTGCGGAGAGGCAGGAATGGTCAAGATGATATTGGGGAAAAATGTAGTGCAATTGGGCTAGAATATACATTGAATGAAGGGGAGTTGGGGAAAAGAGTAGGCATAAGAGTAGGTTGGAGCCAAATTGTAGCAGACTTCACAAGAATGTACTGAAGTCAGCTCTATGGCTTGGGAGCCAATTGTTAAATTTTTATTGTGTGTATTTACGTCTTGGAAATTGGCAAATGCTGCAAATCAGAGCTTGATTTATTGTTTTATTGATTTCTAGATTTAAGCAAATGAAAAAGAAAATGTTGGCAATGTAGATTATAATTAAAATGATGGACTATAAGGTTTTTCCATTGTAATAATTGTGTATATTGTTTCTGAAGTTCTGCATACTTTGCTTCACATCATTTCATGAGAATCGTCACATGCCTTCCTGTATTCTTCATAGTTATAATTCTGCAATTAATGGGCATCATTTTTACTGAGTCTAGTAGTGCTGCTAAAAGTATTTTGTTGTATGTGGCATTTTATTTTTATCTGTGACCTCCTTGAGGTATATGCCTAGAAGTAGAATCTCTGTGTCAGAGGAATGGCCATTTTAATCACTTGCTCCACATGATTCCCAGTTGCTTTTCAGAATGACTGGATTAATTTATAGTTCCATAACAATTTTATAGTGGACCCATCTTCCCACAATACCTCCCTAATTGACAGCTGCCATCTTTTACCATCTTTGTCAATTTGTTGGGTATGGAGTCCAAGTTTATTATTTGGATTTGGATTTCTCCTTATCAGTGACTTAGAGCCTGCTTTCTTATGGTAGCTAGGAATATATAGTTCATGAGAGAAGTTTGTTCATATCCTTTAACCATATTGCTTGGAAAAAGGTTTTTGGTCTTATCTATTTATGTTAATTGTCTCTATATTTTGGAAATCAGACCTTGATTGGAAATTTTAATTTTTCTTCATTGTATTTCTTCTCTTCTTATCTGATTTATTTTAATTAAGTTTCTGCAAAATCTTTTCAATTATATGTAATTAAAATTATCTAATTTACTTTTTGTGAGCACTTTTATCTCTTGTTTGGTTAAGAATTCTCATCTCTACAATAGCCATGAAAGACATCTGATTTACTCCTCATAATTTTTTGTGGCCTTCAATATTCAGATCCCATATCCATTTAGGTTTATTGTATTTGCCATCAAAAATTTCTGTAGCCTAAATTTTGACTTGTTTGCTTTCCATTTTTCTCAGCAATTCTTGGTAAACGGGGAGTTATTCCCCAGGTAAATATTTTTTCAAGTTTATTTAATGCTGCATTATTTTGTTAATTTATTTCTGATTCTAATCAGAATCATTGTCTAATGTGTTCCCTTAATCTACTTTTCTTTATTTTAACCAGAACTAGGTAGTTTTGTTCATCTACTTTATAATATGATTTTTATCTGAAAGGGCTACTCCCCCTCCATCCCTACTTTTTCATTGTTTCCCTTGATATTCTATCAAGATATTTTTGTTTCTCTAAATAAATTTGGATTACTTTGTCTGCTCTATAACATATCCCTTTGGTAATTTATCATAATACTAAAACCTGAATTAATTTAGATAGTATTACCATTTTCTGGCAGTGGCTTGGTTGTGATCACTGCATATCCCTCCAATTAAATTCACTAATTTTTTTGAGGAGAATTTCATAATTTTATAAATGTCTTGAGTATAACTGACTTGGTATATCCATTTCTACGTATTTGCTGCATTTTCTAGTTATTTTGAGTGGAATTTTCTTTACTCTTTTTTCTTTGTGAATTTGGCTATAACTTTATAGTTATAGTTATAAAATGTTTTTAGATTTTGAATTTGATCGTATTGGTTTGCTGTTGGTTTTGATTTTATGTCCTGCTATTTGAAGTTATACATTTATCTCCTGAACCTGAAGGTCAGGTCTCAATTGCTTTGCTGCTTTTTCTAGGAAGACACCGTGTCATCAAAAAATAGGAATAGAGCTGTCTTATTTTTGTGTATATTAGTCACACTTGATCCTTGTTGTAGTTCCTTCACACTTAAACTCTTTCTTTCTGGTTGCTTGCAGTATTTTCTTATTTGATCTGGAATATTTGGATTTTTGGTATGACATTCCTGGACATTTTCATTTGGGTATTTCTTTAAGGAAGTGATTGGTGGATTCTTTTCACCTTCACTTTATCTTTTGATTTGAACAGATACAGAATTTCTTATTTGGTTTATCAAAAAGTGTTTTTCAGGCTTTTTATTTGGTCATGATTTTGGCTGCATCTGATTTTCTTAAATTATCCCTCCTTGACCTGTTTTCTAGGTCACTTGATTTTATTTCCTTACATTTTCTTTTTTCCCCCCAATCTTTTGACTTTATTCTAATTTTTATTGCTTTCCCAGGGAGTCATTGAGATCTATTCCTCCATTTCTACTTTCAAGGAAGCATACAACTTGAGATTTTCATCTTTTATCTGTGCTAGACTACTTATTCTGCTTTCTTTTTTTCCTTCCCAAGCTCGCATCTCATTTCTAATTTCATTTTTATTTTCTATAATTTCTTCCAGCCATCCTGTAATCCTTCTGGCCAAGTCATCTTTTTCCCCTTTAGCTTGTCCTGTTGGTTACTCTTTTTTTTTTCTGAGTTTAACTCTTGGACTTCTATTAAACTATACTATTGCATTATTGTGTTTGTTTTTGTCTTCTGTTCAATTACATCTTCACCATTAGTTCTTGGTTTTGGATTTTTTACTTGGGTCAGTACCCTCTGACACTCTTGTATGTGTTGGGTACTCCTTGTTTTCTCTTCTCCCCATTGTAGGTTATATGATACTGCACCACCTTCACTCCAGTCGTTGAATTCTGTCTTTCACTTTCCTTGTGGATGACTAAAGGTTATTAGGATTTTGGACAGTTTTTGCTTTCTTCTACTTACAGTGTTTCCCGTTTGAAGTAGACCTGCTTTCACTGCCTTGACAATTCCTAGTGTGGTGATGGAAATTACCTTGACCTCAGATGTCCATCAGCTTGCCATCTAGTATCTAGATGTTGTTATCATTCTTTTTCTCTTGTTTTTGGCTCTGGGTGCTGCAAAGGAGAGCATGACCCTGTACCCTCTTATTGTGCCTCTGGTTCTGTCTCCTGCTTCTCTTCTAACAGGCTAATGCCAGCATCTAGCTTTAGGGCTATAATTACTACAGCTCCCTCCCTTTAATCATCCACCTAAAGCCTTGTTTGGCATCAGGTCTTTGGGACTTCACTCTGGATCATCCAACTGTGAGAGTTGCCATAAAGAAGGACAGATATAAGTATTGCGGCCAAGTGTGTTCCTCAGAAAGGAACAACATCTTCTATAGGCCAATTGATCAATTGATTCATTCATTCAGTAGTCTATTGTTTCCAGGTTGATCATACAGCACTCACTTTACCTGGAGAAGGAAATGGCAAACTAGTATCTCTGCCAAGAAAACCCCAGAGTCACAAAGAGTCAGACAGAACTGAACAACACAACTCACATTACTCTACACATTCTACCTTCCAGATAACTGATTTCCTATTCTACCTCTTATCTTTATGTTTTTGTATGGGTTGGGCCTTATCTAGAATGCATTCTTTCCTCTTGTCTCATAGAATTCCTAGCTTTCTTCAAAAGTCAGTTCAAATAATACCTCCTATAAGAAGGCTCCAGCTACTAAAGTCTTCCCCCATGAAATTACTCTGAGTGCATGTGTATGTATGCATATGTATAGATATATAAATTATAAATATATGTCATGAAAATATAATTATATAAATTTTACTCCCACTGTGAAGGGTTGAGTGTTGGACGGAATTGGAGTCCCATGGTATATATAGCCTCTGAGGGACCTTTGTCCTGGGAGAGGCTAGCAGTAAGCCTCATCTCTTCAACAGCCTTCATGTCCTTCAGCCAAAGTAGCATTTTCCCTTCAAGGTGCTGAGACTTTTTCTCTATTCCTTAGCAGTCTATCTCTCCAATTGCAAAAGGGAAGGTCTAGGAGTATGACCTAAACATATATTTTTGTATATGAAAGACCTCTCTAATATTTGTTCTGGGGAGTATAGAATCATCATCACATAGCCATTATTTTCCTTTATTTTGCTTCATAGGTATCATTTTGAACATCTACTATGAACAGATAATCGAAGTGCTTTGTGTTTGACCTTGTAAACTTGGTAGATGACTTAAAATACCATAGAATGCTTCATTTCAAATATTCTCCCTGGAAATAAGCTTTGTAGATGTCAGTTTCCAATTTCATCCAAGAAATTTCTAGGCAACATTATGACTACATAGCCTGGTCTCTCCCTTAATATTCTTTTAAAAGATGCTTAGGCTCCTGGAGAACTACTCCACCCAGACTTTCTCATTTGAGTCAGAAGAAAATATTTTGGATTTTTTCCCTTTTTTTTCCACTTCCATTGCCACAGTTAGTAAAGTGCTGTTTTATACAACCATTTTAGTTTTTCCTGCACAGAAGAACTTTCAGAAATGCACACCACACCCTATTTCCTTCACCCGAATGTTCCTTAGGGTAAGCCTTTGTGTAGTCTAATAAATTCAAGAGGCTTTTCATTTACTTTCTTTTGGCTACAAACATTATTGCTAGTCTTTCCTTTCTAACACTTGACTTTTTGTTTCTTTTCATCTATTTTGCCAAATTCCTTTTACCTCTTTTCCCCAGAGAAGGAAGTCGTAAGGAAAGGAAGAAATGAGCTCATCTCTATTCGACTTACAGTTGTTGAGTCTGGTTGAGTTAATAAGCATTTGAATTATTTGCTCATTCATGTGAAAGCTAATTTCTTAGGGACAGATGATCACTTAGTATTCAGGGCCCCTTGCACTTTGACCTAGAAACAATGTGACATCAGCGGGTAGAGTGCTAGATTTGGAATCAGGAGGCCTAGGTTCGAATCCTACATTAATCACTTATTGGCTTGGTCAACGCAGGGACTTGGCTCAAATAATTATCCTTATTTTCTCATTGGTAAAATACGGTTAATCATCCTTGCATTATCCACTTCACAAGGCTGTTGTAAAGAAGGTGTTTTGCAAACCTTAGTGCTCTACATCAGGGTGATTCGTTACTAGAAAAGCTATCTATTTAAAGTGTTATAAGCATTTGTCTTTACCTGGAGTCATGATACTCAACCCAGAAGGGTCTGTGATCTTGTCGAAGTGTATGTTCCCTCTGAGGATTCCCAGTCTATACCATGTGACTCTTGTGCATGTTACCCCAAATGCTCTAGTGCTTAGCATAGGCCTGGCACATCATAGGCCCTTAATAAATGCATGTTAATGGACTAACTCTCATTAAGTTTTCCACAGGGGTTGTCCCACCATGCTGAGTAACTTTCTCTTTTTCCATTTATATCACAAGGATACCAGTAGATGGTACACATAGTCTGTCCATCAGTTTTCTCTCACTCTCACTGTAGTCAATCACTCCACCAGTCTTTTTTGCTCATGCATTTCTTTGATGTCACTTTTCTCTGGCATTTCCCACTTCCTCGTTGGGAATGGGTCTATTCAGCCCCACTGTGTACTTCTCCATTGTTCTCTCTCTGATCTTCATTTTCAGTTCTTAAAATATTGTAGGGTACCATGACTTGAAGTCATGCAACAGTGATAGAGAATATTCACCTGTGTCTCAGGAAGAAGTCTGGGATTCATTGCTTTGAAGATTACCAAAAGTAATGTGTCATGCACTCCATGCTGTCTTCAATACTGAACCTAACTCATCACCCATTCGTAGTGTTTGTCCAAGATACACATATATACACATCTGAAAATATGATAGACAAGTTGTATATAATCTAATTAATCTATTTAGGAACTCCAGGATCTCATTGACCTGGCTGTTCTTGCCAGTGGTACAGTTAAAAAAATCATCTTTTGTGGGGAGCCAGGATTAAATAATTAATAACACAGTGGCCAAACTTAATTAGCCTTTATAACATTTAGTTAGCTGAAGACATCCTATTTGATTTTCATTATAGAAGAAGGATTTGGAGCCAGAGGACTTTGGTTCAGATCCTGGATCTACTACCACAGTATTTCTGTGACCTTGGGAGAAGGGACCCTCATAAAACTCTCAATCTCCCCGTTAATGCCAACACTAACACCTCCTGCCAAAAAACTACCAATAAGGTAGGCAAGTCAGCCTAGCTGAAGCAGTCACAAAATATCCTGAAGGGGAGTTAGGAGGTGCTATAAAAAAGGTAGGTCAAATCACCACTACCACCTCCCCTCAGACCCAGGTAGAAACATTCCAGGAGCCTGAGGCTAAGACCCCCAAGAAAAGTAGCACTTGTTCCCCTTCCCTTGCCATGCTTGACTATGAGTCCTGCTTCCAAGCCAGCTACCCCCTACACACACACACATACACACATTCACACACACACACACACACACACACACACACACTCACACACACACACACACACACACTCACTCACTACACACACACACACACACACGCATGCACACTCACACACACTACACACACACACACTCACACACTCACACACACACACACACACACACACACACACACACACACACACACTGCTGTTCAGAGGAGTAGCCTTTGTGTAGATTTGATGCAGCATCTGCCTCTCCAGGTGCTGCAGCCCCTGCATCCTCAGTAGCCACAGCTACCGAAGACTTGGAAAAGAAAACTCTCATCACCAAATTCCTTAATGCTTTATGGCTTAATGTCAGAAATGGATATGTTTTTTCTGGAATGGAAATGACATTAAAGATATTATAGAGTTTGCATCACCTTCTGCTTTGTTGCTGCAACCTAAGAATCACTAGACTTTTCCATATGATCTTTACCTGAGGCCTGGACACTTCTTGAGAGGAGAGAGTCTCTTGCTTTTCTGTTTACTGTGCTTGATACAAGGTTTTGGTTGTAGTAAGTAAGTACGTAATGCTTTTTCACTGGCTCAATTGCAAAAGCTTTTGAGCCTCTCTGAATCTCCGTTGCTTCATCTATAAAATGCTATACTGGAGGACTCTGAGGTTCCTTCCCTCTTTCAGCCAAAGATCCTATTATAATCAATCAACAAGCATTTCTTAAGTGCCTTCTATGGACCAACCTCTGTGATAAGTACTGAGGATGAAAAGAAAAAATGAAATAGTTCCTGACCTCAAGGAGCTTCTATTCTCTTAGGTGAAACAGCATGTACACTGTACACAAAGTCAACATGGGGCAACTTTTGGGCAGGTTTGGAGAAGGCACCACAGCCTTGGGGAAAGGTCTCATGGCAGATAGCATTTGAGCTATGCTTCAAAGGGATTTGGGAAATCTTGAGGGGCAGAAGTGAAAAGTGAGTGTATCCTAAGCATAGGATATAGCCTGTGCAAAGACTTGGAGACCAGAGATGGAATGTGATGTGTGAGGAAGAGCAAATAAGATCCGTCTGGTTGGGGCTTAGAGTACATGACTGGAACTAATATACAATGACACAGTAGAAAAATTATAAAGATGATTGCATGTGAGACCGCAAATCCATTATGTACAACTTCTTATTCCTTTTAAATATATAGTAAAGTTATCATGTAATTTTTTTCATTTTTTTTTCTTCCCCTACCCCTCATCGTTGCCCTGGAGATAAGAAATAATATACAATAAATAAGTCTAAAAAAGTAGGTAAAACTGGACTGGAAAGGGTTTTTAACTATTAAATTTATATTTGATCCTACAGGCAATAAATAGAGAACCAATGGAATTTTTTGAGTTGGATAATGACATGAGCACTTGTATGACGAATGGATTGGAAAGGGGACAGGTGAGGCAGGAAAACTTGAAGAAGGGAAATGGTATAGTGGATAGCATGCTAGATTTGAGTTAGGAAGCCCTATCACATCTCTGTTACCAGCTGTGTGATGTTGTATGAATTATTTAACCTCTCTGGGCCTCAGTTCCTCATCTATAAAATAGGATGGTTGGATTAGATAGCTTCCAAGATTTCTTCCAGCTCTAAATCAATTATCTCATAACCAAGGCTGTTGCAATAGGCTAGGTGAGAGGAGATTATATGAATTCATAAAGATGATCTATGAGCATAGAATAATATGTGTGTTGGCACAAAGAATACCCACACTGTTAAAATCACAGACACTTGTAGTTTTGTGTGAGAATTATTAATGTGACTAAGAAACGCACTAGGTAGATATAAATTTCTGTCATTAAAAAGCCAGTCATCTAGCCAAAACGTTTATTAGAGCTTCACCTTCATTCCAGGTGTCATGGCCACTGGTATGGATAAAAGTTTGGAAACTTCTATTTTTCGTGCTTACAACCATTTCCCCCCTCTTTCTTTTAATAAGTGCATGATACATAATACTTTCTATAGGAAACCTGGAGGATGTAGGGAACTTAAACCAAATTATTGGTGGTATTACAGCTTAATGATTTCTATTATTGGTTTTTATATGTGAACACTGCTATGGGAAATACATTGAGAGTTCCTCTTGGATGAGGATATACTCTCCCAGATGATCATAGGTCAACTTAGTAATGAATTGGAAGGGCAGCTGTGTGGTATAGGGTGTATTCATTTTCCTGATCAATTTGGTCATCCGTTCTGGGTCAAGGCAATTTATTCCGTAAAGAAAGACATTTGTATAAAGATCATTTGGGTTTTTTTTTCTTGTTTACTTTTGGTTTTGTTTTGTTTTTACCAACTGAGAATAGTTGTGGCATGGTTAGACAAGATATATAGATATTGATAGGATACTTCCCTAGGGAGCCTGAGTAAAATTTGACTGGGTCCAAAAACAACAACAACAAACGAGATTTATTTTAAAGCTTATAGATGTCTGAAACATTTTCAAAATTGCTAAACTGACTGGTTATTTTTTTTGGAGGGAGGAAGGCAAGGCAATTGGGGTTAGATAACTTGCCCAAAGTCACACAGCTAGTAAGTGTGTCAAATGTTGGAGGCTGGATTTGAACTCAGGTCCTCCTGACTCTAGGGCCGCTGCTCTATTCACTGTGCCACCTAGCTGTGCCCTGACTGTTTTTTTTAAGGTTGTCAGTCATTGAATCTATCAGCAAACCTGTTACTCTATTTCTATTTTAGCAGTGAATTGCTGAGCTTTAGTTCAAAAAGGAATGAAGTTTGGGAGTCTTATTGCATATTTTCTCTGACTACCTTACTGGATTGTTGTATGGAAAGCATTTTGTAACTTACAAAGTTTCACATAAATATATACTAAAAGTGGGCTTCAGGAAGAATGGTGGTGGTGGCATGTTTTCTGGTTATGTGGACATCAGCCATTTAGATTGTATAAATTGTATCAACTTTTACAAAAAAAAATTAAATCAGCAGCATGGAAAGAGATCCTTCTTGATTCCCTAATGAAATGCTTTAAATCTGTAAAAATGAACACTAAAAATATGCAAAGGATTAATATTAGTAACATTTTTTTTATTCAATAAATATTTAGTGTGGCAGATGCTGTAGGGAATAGCAAAGAAATAATAGGAGGTTACTGGAAAGCTAGAGCTAGACTACCTGAGCCCTTCTTAATTCAATGCTGCAGCAGATCTGTGATATAATTAGTGTTGGTACCTACCCTCTTGGGGCAAATAACCTCCTGTGGCCTCTCATCTTGGAGTACTCCTCTTCGTTCTCCTATAAATAATCCACGGGGGAATGTATTCAATACGCTGAGACATTGAATTGGACAAATGGAGCACAGGAGTTATCCGTTAATTATCATAGTGCTGGTGGTGGATGCCATCCTAGGTACTAGGGCTCAATGCTAATAAATCCATTGGCAAAGTGCTGCTGATCAGTGTGAAACATTCCATATTTTCGTGCAAGTGCCTTTCCTCTGTGGGTGACCTCCAATTTATCCTTTATATAACTTGTTTGTACATAGATGTTTTCGTGTTGTCTCCCTCATTAGACTATGAGTACCTTGAGATCAGGGAACGTCTCTTGCCATTCTTTATAGCCTCAGCACTTGGCCCAATGCCTGCCAGATAGTAGGCACTTAATAAATGCTTATTGACTGCCTCTCTGTTTTTCGTGTAACTTTTAAACATTAAGTTTAAATCTGGATTGTATTTATTTGGATCTGAGAAAAGTAGATGTGTGGTTTATATAAGGAGAAACTAAAAATGAGAGTTGTCTGAAATAGAATGATTTACCTTCTGAGGTAGTGGTACCCCCTCACTAGAAGTCTTTTAAGTAAGCTAAGACTGCATAACCATTTGTTAGTTGTGCTGTAATTGGGTAATTGCTCTGGTACAGTTTAGATGAGGTGATTCTTGTGGTCCTTTCTCACTCTGAAGGAATTGGACTCTGCTTTCAGGAGATCAGTCATAGTTCCAAAAGAGCCTTGTAGCAACATTCAAAGTTAGTACAGCCTCCCTCCCTCTTTGTTGGTATATTAGATCACCCTTTCCTGCTTCACCCAGCTTTTCCTGTAAGTTTTCCCATTACTGACTCAACCTAACCCTGCTGAGGTTTGAAGAAATAATGAGATCGTTGCCAGAGGCAGTTTGCTTGCACGTTGTGAGAGTTGCTCTTTTTCTTAAAACATATCATTTTAAATGATTCTAAAGTCAGTTAAATCAGGCTGACATTTATTTGCTGAGTAGTGACAGAGGAGACAAACTGAAATGATAACTCTCACTTGCTGTTTAACTGATTCAATCAAAATTAATGAAATATCTTTTGTGTACCCACTAACTGAAGCTTAAAATACAGGTACAGAATTTATTAGCCTGCCATAATGAAGAAATCCAGCTTCACTAACAGGATACAGAAGTATAATTGAGTAAAACGAGATGCTGCTTTGGGTTTTACTTATGATCCTAGTGGCCCTTCTGACAGACTGTATAGACAGCACATTGACAGAAGGATTGAAAATACCTTTTTCATTGTTGAAATAAGGTTATTTCCACAAGAGAAAACAACCTTTATGTTGTCATCCAGCATTTGTCATTCCTATAGCCTTGGTGAACTAGATTTATTTTTAGGGCTGTATCCATGGGCATTCTCTATTCTACTTGAGAAGAAATGTATTAGTTATGTTGCTGCCAGTCTGGCCCTGAAGCCATTGTCCTGAGGAACGATGAATACCCGTCAGGATAGGTTCCTGCACTCTTCACCATAACCAACACCAGCCACAGCTACCTGCCACAAATTGTCAGGCAAGCCAGACTAGCCAAAGCCACATTGCACCCTGATGGAGATAGATGATAGATACATAGATAGATAGATACATAGATAGATAGATACATAGATAGATAGATAGATTGATTGATAGATAGATTGTGGGTAGAAAGATTGATAGAGCAAGCAATTATTAAGCATTTATTACAGCCAGGCACCATGCTAAGCACTGGGGATAGAGGAAATAGTGTGTAATGGTGGTCACAATTAGGCAAATGAGATGTGGGTCCCCTTGCTCTAATCATACTATTTATGAACTGGCAAAACCTTGAGTGCTTTTTATATCTCATTAAGGTTTTCTATTTGTAACCTCCGTTAATATTAATGAGACTCAAAGATATATCTATTAGTGAGTCTCTTTCCAAGGGTTTTGGGAAAGAACTAAAAGCATTTGTTTTATAAAAATACTTAAATCTTATCAGAAAATTTCCTTTGACTTTTCCCCGCCTGAAATAGAACACACGAAGTTGAAGTGGGGTCTTTTTTTCAGTAAGCTGTTGAGAAAGGGATAAAATGCCAGTGAAAGTTTTAAAAACAGTCCTCAAAGAAAGGGTTCCTTGGTATAGCCTCCTGTCCTAGAAATGTCCTTGCCAATAGCTATACTTTGTGGTAAGAAATATTTAGTAAAATTGCCCTAACTAGATCAGTAACCAGAGTCAGCATGTGCATTACACAGGCATCTATGCTATGTCAACATAACACTGCCTCTAAATCTGTCCCATAATGTCAGATTATTCCACCCAACCCCACACACCCCATACACCAAATGTAGAGGATGAGAGGGGATGGATGTGTTGTGATATGCTTCACTAGGTGGAATTCCCATATTCATAATATCCTAGATCCATTGAAATATGGGATTGTGTGCTAAATGCCAGAATCTCCTTTCTTTTGTCTTGAACGGCACATTCAATTGTGGAAAAACTTACTGTTAAAGTGAAGCTGGGCTTGAAGCCAGGTATCCTTAGATAGATTGTGGATAGAAAGATTGATAGAGCAAGCAATTATTAAGCATTTATTATAGCCAGGCAGGATGGTGCAACTCTCACAATGTGCAAGCAAACTGCCTCATTACCCTTAATCCTTGCTGCTGAGGGAGAGTGAGAGTGGTGGATCACTTTGCAGAAGGCTAAAGGTAATCAGGGTGTCTGCATTGTCTGGTGCAAATACAGTGAGCCACCACTCTTCCTAGCCCCTGGGAGTGAGGGCCACCAGACTTCCTAAGGAGAGGCAAACCAGGCTAGACTGAAATATCAAACAAGTCAACTTGCATTTATTAAGCACCTACTGTATTCAAGGCACTGAGGATACAAAGAGCAACAAAAACACAGAACAGGTCAAAGTTTCCATGCTGATCCGTGCTCAGACATCTCATTTCCCAACCAGCTGCACTCATTTGGGATTTCTTTGACTTCTCTGGCTACACTATTTTTTATTTCTCCAGTTCTATTTTGGCTTTCTTTGACTTTTCCACCATGCCTTCATTAGATTGTAAGCTCCTTGAAGGCAGGGACAATACTTTTTTTTTATTGGTTTCCTAGTGCTTAACACAGAACCTGATATAAAGTATAAACTTTAAAAATGGCTATTTATTGATTTAGTGACTATGAGTGGTTACCCTGCAAACTCTCAGGAATGGATAATAAAGGTAAGAGACATGAGGAAGGGCAGCTAGGTGGCACAGTGGATAGAGTGCTGGGCTTGGAGTCAGGAAGATCTGTGTTCAAATCCAGTCTTAGACCCTGGACAAATCACTTAAGTCTGTTTGGCTCAATTTCCCCATCTGTAAGATCAACTGGAGAAGGAAATGGCAAACCACTCTAGTATCTTTGCCAAGAAAACTCCAAATAGGATCTGTGCCTTCTTTCACAAAATAACTAATTTAGTAATATATTTTGCATGATTGAACATGTATAATATATCAAAATTGCTTAATGTCTAAAGGAGGGGGTAGGAGAAGAGGAAGATAATTTGAAATTAAAAAAAAATTGTCCTTACATGTGATTGTGGAAAAAATAAAATTAAAAAAAAAATAAACATATTAGACTAGAAAAAAAACCGAAAACCTCAAATGGGCTCATGAAGAATTGGACATGACATCACAAGGCGAGAATACAGTGCATTTAGATTCTATTTAATTTCATTTTATTTTGAAACTAGTTCTCCCTATATTGCCTAGACAAGAAGTACAGCAGTAAACACAGAAACTTTATCTTTTAGTACTATCATTTATTGTAATGTAGCTATCATTTGGAGTTCAGAAAATTGGATCAGGAAGGAAGTCATTGATGAAGAAAAGCAAGGACTCCACAGAAGCATCTTATTTCTGTAAAGTTATTTTTCCAAGCTTCAAGCACTTAAGATAATATTTGTTTTGTGTGCTGTGAAATAATATGTCTTAACTTGGTAGGATGAACCCATGATTTTTTTAGAAGCAAAATAGGATGATCTGTGTAAATATTCACAGAAGAGTTTGAAACAAGTGATTCAAAACAATGCATCTCCTATTATTGGGGAAAGGAAGAACATAAAGAATGTGGACAGGAAAGTCCTTACATGTGGAATGTTGAAAACTGAGTACAGAAAGTACCTCAGCGTAATTGAATAGCTGGCATTCCACTATCAGCACCCTTATCCTCCCCTACCCACTTGACTTCCTAACAAACTTGTAGTAGGGTACAATGTGATGATGACAGCAGATTTGGGGCATCTATTAGCAGGACCAGATCTACCACTTGGGATCTCTCTTACATGAGTAGGATCATAGCTTGGCTATCAATTAACCTGCTGCCCAATACCAGTATTATATGTCTGTTCTGTGTCTCTGTCATTTCTCTAGCTGTTACTTCCAAATGTAAAGAAATGTTCTCAGTGTTTTAGGGTGGTTCTGTAACATATTGAATTATTCACTATAGGTTAGCATAGTGGGTAGAGTGTTTGACCTTTGATCTGGAAGACCTGGGCTCAGATTTGATCTTTGCCACTTACTAGCCATGGGAATGTGGGCAAGTTTCAACTTCTCAGTCTCCTGCACAAAAGGGCCTAGTAATACCTGTAGCTGCTACTTCACAAGGCTACTGTGAAACACAAATGAGACAATGTATTTAGAGCACTTTCTCGATTGTAAAACGTTTAAAAATGTCATTTGTTGTTACTATTACCCTCTCTATTTTGGTTGAAATAATGCTTGCCTTGGGTTCTGTGAGAAATGATTAAGGAATGAAGGAGGTCCCCAAACGAGACATCGTTTTACATATTCTCATATGTCTACCATATTAATTTCCCAGAGTAGGAAGATTTGTCTTTTCTTTCTAAACTTTACAAAGTACAAAATGTATTTTCTTGAAATCTAAATAGTTGAATACTGCACTAAATAAACTTTGAGGTGATATCAAAAAGATAATATGAGATTAGATTACGTTGGATAACTGTAGTTGTAACCTCCTGTAGGGCGGGGACCACCTTCTGCCTCTTTTTGTATACTTGGGTGTTTATTGCTGGGTACATAGTAATAAATTAATCATGCTTAATAAGTCACAATATAATATACTAATAATTAATAGGTGATAATTATTAGGATAGTAGTGCGTAATAAATTTTATCGATTGGTTGGTTAATATAGCATAGTGGAAAGAGCCCCAGATATCAACTCAAATAAGCTGATTTCAAGTCTTGGTCCTAGTATACTCAAGGTGTATGACTTTGTTGTTGTTCAGTTGTTTTAGTCCCATCTGACTCTCTGTGACTCAGTTTTGTGGTTTTCTTGACAAATATACTGAAGTGGCTTGCCACTTCATTCTCTAAGTCATTTTACAGATGAGGCACTGAGGCAAATGACTTATCAGGCAAGTGACTTGCCCAGGGTCACATAGCTAGTGTCTAAGACCAGATTTGAAGAAGATAAATCTCCCTGATTCCCAGAGTAGTGGTCTATCTACTGTACCACCTTCTGCCCTGAGCTGTGTGACTAAGGTCAAGCAAGTTAATTACTCTCTCTTTCTTTTCATTACAATAAACATACTTGTACTACCCATTTCACTGAGTTATTAGGAGAAAATAATTTTTGTCAGCCTTTATAGGCCTCTGTGTAATTATGAGGGCTTTAAGGGCAGTATTGATGAGGAGGGAGAATTTGTTTTTATAATTTAGTATAGGGAATCTCCAGGCATGAAATTTCTTCTACTAGTACAGATGAATCAGCTCTTAGAGAGTTGTCTCAGGTACTGAGAGGGTGAGGGATTTGCTTATGTTCGTAATGTTCCTGACTCTAAGGCAGGTTCTCTATACACTATACCACATTACTCTTCTAGTTAATATTAGTAATAAATAATAAAACACTCCATAATAATCATCTTTCACTACAGAAAAATTGCATTGCCTATTGCTCTAAACAAAGTTACCAGGCTGAAAGTGATACCACTTATCCTGATGTTAGAGATAGAAGATTTAAGGTCAAAGTTTATGGCCCTAGGACTTCTTGGAAATCTAGTGAGCCCCTTTCTCCAGAAAGGCTGCTGCCAGAATAATTTATCTAACATATTATTACAATGATTATTTTTATTTTTAGCAGAATACTTCCAAGCCAGTTTGGTGCTCAGCCTCTTTACTTTAAGGGTCCTCAGATGACAGTCATAGTGCTTCAAAGAAAGCACACTGCCCATTTCTTCTTATGAGGTAAATATGGAACTAATAATTTAACCAAGGAAGAATAAAATAAAAAGGTGAACTATAGACCAATATTATTTACAAATATCAAGTTAAAAATTTTAATAAAATCCTGTCGTGAAGCTATAGTATTTTCCATGGAGTCATTCATTATGACCAACATAGATTTATGCCAGGGATTCAAGGATGATTCAACATTTGGCAAACTATATAATTATTCATACTAAAAACAAAAACATCCAAAAGTGCATTATTATCTCAATAGATGCAGAAAAAGACTTGATACGGCACTACACTCATTTATGTTTTAAAAAAAAACAATAACCACCATGGTGACAGGAGGGAAGGAGAGAGAGGAGGAGAAAATTTGGAACTCAAAACCTTGTGGAACTGAATGTTGTAAACTAAAAGTAAATACGTTTTTAAAAAAAGACTAACCGTACAAAGTAGAAGCCTAGAGAGATCTCTTTTAAGGTAATAAAAACTATCTAAAAACAAAAGCAAGCATCAGATTCAATGGGATGTATTAAGCAGCTAGATGGGGCAGTGACTAGAACATGGCCCTTTAAATCAAGAAGACCTAAGTTCAAATTAGCTTCAGATGTTTAATAGCTGTGTGACACTGAGCAAGTCACACAAAATTGTTGTGGAGATCAAATGTGTTAACATGTAAAGCACTCCATGACCCTTAAAGCATTATATAAATGCTAAATATAATTATTATTATTATAATCATGCACTGTACATTTTCCCAAGAGGTACAGCAATAAAGCAAGGATATCCCTTCTCCCTACTATTATTTGGTACTTCCAGATTACTCACAATAAAAATAAGATAAGAGAAAGAAATTAAAGGCATAGATATAGACAAAGATGAGATAAAACTATACCCCTTTTCTGATAATCTGATGACTTACCTTTTAAAAATACTAGAGAATTAATATTAAAAAAATACTTGAGACAAGGAATAATTGTCCTTGAGCTGTTTCATCAAGATGAATAAAATGCTGAAATAAATATGGGCCATAACACTCTGTAATTTGAAATGATTGGACTCCCAAGTGTTAATGTCCATGGCTCTTTCTTTACCATGTAATTTGTTTCTCATCTATAATGTTTTTGAAAAAAAATTTAAATTAATTTTTACTGTTCCTGGGGGCAAGGTTACAATCTCACTTTTGTTATTCAGAGAAGAGAAATTTGATATCCTTGCACAATTTGATTAGGCTTGAAAATTCATTTGATTTGGTTGTTCAGCAACTCAATGTATAAAGTAATGTATTCCGGACTTCAATAGAGAACATGTATGATGGCTAAGAGCTAGTGTAATTCTTGTTCTATTGAGTAATGAAGCCAAGTCAATCTCTTTATTTACAGAGGTGTGTTTTACAAAAGATCTCTGTAGTTTCAGAAATCATTTTTTCCTATTCTTAAGTTTTCACTTTACCAGTGGAAATTGATCATCTTATAATTTTGATATAATATTTCTATATTTCTATGATTACTATATCCAATGAGTTTCTAAAACTTTGATACTGCCGCTACAGTGTCTCTCAAATCCACCCCTTTCTCTTCACTTTTTACCGGGACTATTACAGTAATCTTCTAATTGCTCTCCTTCCCTCCTTTGAGTTCCTCCTCCCTCCAGACGAATCCTCAAGCATATCTGACCATGTCACTCCTCTACTCAGAAATTTTCATTGTTTTCCTGTTTCCTTTGGGAAGAAATTTTTTTTAAAACTCCTTAAGTTTTTGTCATTTAAAGTCATCCATAATAGCCGCTACTTACCTTTTCAGCATTATTTTATATTATTTTCCTTCATATCCTCTCTATTCCAGTCATACTAGCCTCCATCGGTGTTGCATACTTTATTGCACAGGGCTATACTTTAATACAATCCGTAGCTGAGGACTAGTCATAGAGGAAGAAAGAAGCAAGAGAGAGCAATGTCATGAAAAATTCGGTGTGACCAGCAGTATCAAGTGCTACTGAGAGATCAGAAGGCCATTTTGCCTGGACCATGGAGGACATGGAAAGGAATAATAAGTAGAGCTGGAAAGGTAGGCTGGGGCCAAGTCACATGATGAGTTTTAAATACCAATTTATATCTGCCCTGACATAATAGGGAGCCACTGGGATTTATTGAATGGATAGATGATATGGTTAGACCTGTGCTTTGGGAAAATCACTTTGGCATTTGTGTGCAGGAGGGATTGGAGTGGGTTGAGATTTGAGGCAGAGACACCAATTAAGCACTGCTGAACATATTCTATTGGTGGTAAGGGTATTTCAATCTTTCCTGGGTCCTGATGAAATAAATATTCTGGTTCACTTGCCCCACTGAATATGTAACAGACTTGGTTTATTACTTATCTGCCTGAAGATGAAAGAACTCAAAGGATCATAGCTCCTTGGTGAAAGAGGGAGTGCTATTTGGTTGTCCTCTTTTGAAACATGAGTCACAGTTTTCAATTCTATGCTCTTTCACTTTCAATTAGCATCAACTCTCCCCCTCGCAAGCTGCCATTTCACACTTGACACCTCCTCTGTGCACAGAGCCCAAACCCACTTCAGTGCTTTTCCCCTTTAGCTTCATATTCAACCTCCACTCACCCACACTAAATCTACCTTTTCAGATGGGCTGAAATGAAATGGGTAACAGGTTTCTTGCATGCCCTATTGAAAGATCACCTTGAGTGAAAGATTCTTCTTCTCTGTTACTTGTCACCAGGTCAGGATACTGACCTTGGTTAACGTACTTTAAATCCCCCTCTCCCTCCCACCCCCCCGCCAAAAAATAATAAAACAAAAGCCATAAAAGCAGAGGAAAGATGACTCAGATTGCTCTGGCTTCCAGAAGCAGTCTTATTAGAAATGTTCTGCTAGAAATTTCTCAATCCTATGAGGCCTTAATAAACTTGAAGAGCCAAGTTCATTCCCTCCCAAGATCCCCTCCTGCTTCTCTGTCAGCCAGATGCCTCTATTTGCATGTCTCATGAGTATCTCAAACTTAAAATGTCCAAAACAGAACTCAGTATAATTGCCCCTAAGCTCTTTCTATCAAATGCACTACCGTTGTTCAGTTCCTCGGGCTTAAAAGCAAGAAGTAAGCCCCAACTCCTTATAGTCTCACCCCATCCCAACATCCAGTAAGTTGCCAGATCTTGTCACTCCCCCTTCTTAAACATCTCTGGTATCTCTCCCCTTCTTTCCACTCACATGGACACCACCCTAGTTCCAAAACTGTTCATCTCTCACCTGAACTATTGCAATAACCTTCTAATTGGAATCTGTTTATCCATTCTCTCCCTTCCAATCTATCCAAATAGCTGCCAAACTGCTACCCGAAGCACAGGTCTGAACCTCCAGTCCCTTACGCAAGAAACGTTAGTACCTTCCCATTTCCTTTCTGTAATTTAATAATCTTCACAATTTGGGATACCTCTCTGGGATCGTTGCCCACAATACCAAGTCCCAAACTTAATGTTCCATCCTAAGTAGCCCCAAGGTTCCACCCCTGCCTGCCCTTGCACAGGAATGCTTTCTCTCCTGACCTTAGTTTCTGGAACGTTTTTTTAAAATCTGCTATGAGAAAGGCAATTTATTACTACACATACAGAAAATGATAGACAATAAAGACTCACAGTGCACATTAACAAGATTCAATAAATTAATAGGCTTTGGTAACTTAACCTTTTTTTTTCCCTGCGCTTCCCTCCCTCCCACACATTCTTTCCCAGTGGTTTACCCTCTAGTCTGTTGATCACTCTTTCAACTGGTTCACATTTGCTCAGCTCAATTCGGCTCCCTTCCCCTCCCTCCTCCATCCCCCACCTCCCCACTCCCACCCCAGGCTTGGAACTTTTTAAGCCTCAACTCAAGAGGCGTCACCTTCAAATAGCCTTCCCTAGTTCTGCGGCTCAATAGGTCGATCTCTGCCTCTTTGTTCATTTGTTGGTGAGATGGATGGATTGCACATTTGGGAGAGGAAGGTGACTCAATGGGTAGACTGCCAGGCCTGCTGTTAGTGAGACCTGAGTTCAAGTGTGTCACTTCCTAGCCCTGTGACCTCGAGTAAATCTGTTGGCCTCCATTTGCCTCACTCTGCTCATCTGCAAAATGGGAATAATAATAACAGCGCATACTTCTCAAGGTTGCTGTGAAGATCTATTTAGATCATAATGGTAAACAGCTTAGCAGAGTACCTGACATATATTAAGTGCTATAAAAGCAATAGCTGGTTATTATTATTATTATTAATTATCATCGCTTGTATTTATTTATTTATGAACATGTCATGCCTCCCCCAAACTGAAAAACTACAGGTTCTTGAAAGCATGGACTATTTTGAACTTACTTTGTCTGTTTCCCAGCACCTATTATGTTTTCTAGGTTATTTATATCTATATCATCTCCAGCTTTATCTCCATTTCTTTATGTAAACACATATGAACTGATACATATATACATATTTATACATATGTGTATGTTTGGCCAGGACTTTTGGTTTAAATGATATTGGACTTCCCCCCAGGAGGACTCCCTCTGCCTATGCATATCACACCTGCGTGGCATCTTCTGATGATTTTGTGCAAATAAACCATATTTCATTTAAGAAGATTTCTGCCCTTGCCCTTGCTTATAGACGTGAAAATCCACCGTATGAAGCCTGTTAGATGTAGAAATACAGACAGTACACTAGTCTCCTTTTTCCCTCAGGTGGGTTCTTTACTCAGGTCATCAATTACAGGCAACAACTAACTGGACAAATTAAAATTGAAGGGAGTCAGTAATTACACTGAACAAAGTACATCTGTACAGCAGTTAGTGTTGTCTTTGTTTCCTAACTTAAAAGCAGTCGATAACTGGCAGGATAAAAGTTCCTTGCAAGAGATTGCCTGTGCTTAAGAACTTGTAATGTAATTACTAAATGCTACTAATACATTAGCTTACCATGCATGAATGATGCTCTACAATATTTGCCGGTGGAATACAATTAAGATATTATCTTACAAAAATGTTATGCAGAAGAAAATCCTATTTATGTGCTTCTACATTAAATATTTTGAAAGCGTTGCAGAAGAAAGAATTTTTGCTGTGGTTGTGGCCAAAACAGTTGCATCATAGCAACAGTACATTTGTATAATTTTAAGCTTTGACAAGTTCTTTGATCAGATTCTTCTTGTTCTTCAGTTTCCAGCCACATTAGGCATTGATTTATCTGAAGCAAAGTCTTCCCTTTCCCTGAAAACTCTGGTAATATCATCTTTCTTTGCCCAGGGAGCTTCTTCGGTTATTTTTATATTGAAGAAATAACTAATGAAATGCAGTAACATGCCTTTTGTAATGTCATTTGCAGTGCCCCCAAAAATACATAAAGATTGACTTTGTAGGTCAACACAACCATGATAGGACTCTTGCATTAATGGTTTGAAAGAAACAATTGTTTGTTCCTGTTCAAACTCATTTTTGGAAGGCATAAAGAATCAGTTTCATCAGAAGGATTTGCTTCACTGAACATTTAGTAAAAAACACAAAGACAAAAAACTAGCCATCAAAGTGTTCACTATTTCTTTATCTCCATGAAGTCTGGGAGACATGTTGTTTTTAATTCTTTTATATGTGACTTGAGGAAATGGATCCAATTTTATTGCTTAGGTAGATTTTTCTTTAATTTGAGAAGTGGAAATAAGAAACTACGTCCCTTTTCTTCTAAAATCACCAATATTTTGAGCATTATTTTATATTTAAATACTTAAATAGATTTCTGAAGCCATTTCCCACATACTGACTTTGCTTTGTGAGAAAATTTCTGTTAATCATTTGTGAGCTTTTAAATCATGTTCATATTTAAATTCTATTAGTTCTCTTTTTAAAAAACTATTTTAATATATTATTTATTTTTAATATTCTTTTAACATTTTGAATTCTAAATTCTCTCTCCATACACATGTGAAATCATATGAAGTATATTTCCATATTAGCCATTTTTCTAAAAAAGCAAGAAAAATAGAGAAAGTGAGAATATTGTACTTCAATTTGAACTCAGAGTTCATTACTTCTCTCTCTGGAGGTGGATAGCAATATCTCATCATAAATCCTTTGGAATTGTCCTAGATCACCGTATTGATCACAGTAGCCAAGTCTTTCACAGCTGATCTTCATTTCAGCATTGCTATTACTGTGCACAATGACCTTCCAGTTCTTCTCACCTCATTTGCATTTTGCATTGATGATGTTTTTTTCTGAAACTACCCCCATAATCATTTCCCATAGCACAATAGTACATATGCCACATAGTACAATAGTACATAGGCCACATGTTGTTCAGTTATTCCCCAAATGATGAGTATCCCTACAATTTTTAATTCTTGTCACCACTAAGAGAGGTACAATAAATGTTTTTGTACATGTAGGTCCTTTTGCTTTTTCCTTGATCTCTTTGGGGTTACAGAACTAGTAGTGGTATTGCTGGGTGAAAGGGTATGTGTGGTTTTATAGTCCTTTGGGCATAATTCCAATTGTTCTCCAGAATGGCTGGACCAGTTTACTACTTGACCAAGAGTTGATTAATGTACCTATTTTCCCCCCTCATCCCTTCCAGCATTTGTCGTTTCTGATAGGTGTGAGGTAGAACCTCAGAGTTATTTTAATGTGCATTTCTCTAATCAATAGTGATTTAGGGTATTTTTTCATGTGAATTTTGTGAAGCTTTCATTTCATGTGAAGCTTTGATTTCTTTTTCTGAAAGCTGCCTGTTTAGATCATCTGGTCATTTATCAATTGGGGAATGGCTCTTTTCTATGTATAAATTTGAATAAGTTCAGTGCTCAATCTATATTTGAGAAAAAAGGTCTTTATGAGAGAAACTTGCTTTAGTAATATTTGATATTATTTCATTGTCTATGGTACCTTTTAGCATATTGTAGTTATTATCTCTTTTAATTAGGTCTGCTTTTCCTTTTGCTTTGTCTGAGACCTTGATTGCTCTTCCTGCCTTTTTAAAAATTACAGCTGAAGCATATTAGATTCTGCTTCAGGCCTTTATTTTAACTCTTTGTAGTATCTTTCTGTGTCAACTGTGTCTCTTGTAAATGTCATATTGTTGGATTTTGATTACTAGTTCAGTTCATTCTGCTATCCGCTTTTATTTTATGGGTGAGCTCATCCCATTCACGTCCACAGATTATTCACTGTGTATTTCCCTCCTTCCCATTTTCTTCTGTTTCTCTCTCTCTTTATCCTGTTCTTTTTCAAAGTCTATTTTTATTCTAATCACTGCTTCCCTTAATCTGCCCTCCCTTTATCATCTCTCCTCCTTTTTCTAATCTCCTTCCCCCAGTTTTTAGCATTAGATAAATTACATTTCTATACACAACTGAGTGTGTGTATGTGTGAATGAAATAATCAGTTCACGGTAGACCTTTGCCCTGTCACCTAGGGTAATCTTTTATTAGTCCATTTAAGATTAGGTCACTATATCTTCTAACAAAGCTTCTAACTAATCAGTGATCTAGCTTTTCTGTAATGGTAGCTTTAGGCCAAAGCCAACACGTTTAACTGCCTACAAGTATTCTGGTATTTAGATTCAGGTCATCATCAGTTGGACAATTAAAGTAACATGAAATATATAACTATATCTTATCTTGTATGTTTAAAATGCACATCTAAGAGTCTGCCCTGGGATCCCCACATATGAGTCTTTGAAGGTTCAGAAGCTTGCATTCCTATCTGAATTACCTTATTTGTTCCTAAAACCTTAATGGAGAGACAGTTTATTCTATACTTTGTGTCCCCTATGAGGTTTTCCCCCAGGACTATTTCCAGAGCCCTCCATAACAGAGAGCAGAAATGTAACATAAATCAATACACTGTCATTCTTTAACTGCTAATTAGGATCTGGAGCAATGCCAGTAGGATGTTTGCTGGCAAAGTGCATGAGAGGGTGGAATGTGGAGATGCCTAGAAAGGTAAATACAGACTTCAGGTTCCAATGGCCTCAGTCACTAGGCATCTGTACATTGGTTTTTTCCAATTTCATGAGTATGAGAGAATATATGTTTTTAGGTGAAATTTCTATTAAAGTTTCTCCTAGCCTTTGACTGTTATATGCTGTAAAGGCAGTTTGATAGAGGATGACAAGATTCCTCAGTTACTGAACTTGACACAGAGTCATAAACTATTATTTGTGAGGCACAATCATGGCTCACATATCTGATGTATGGAAATAGAACATTTCACAAAAGTGAATTTTCCATGTTATTGAAGCTTACCCATTTAAGTTCTCAAAGATTTTAATTTACGCATTTTAAAAATAATCCTTGAAATGGGTAGCATACTTCTCTGCCTACTTAAACAAAGCTAAATGCCATCTTGGCTCCACCCCACCCCCTCAGCTAATTGTTGAAAGCAAAATGAGGAATAAATGGAAGTGGATTCTACTTTTTGGTGGCTGAGCTAGTTCTGAAATGCTGACTAGCTTTGTAATAATTCCATGCCTTTAGCTTCGAGTTTTGGTTTTTTAAAAGATAGATTTTTAGTATTTTACACAACTGTCAATTTATTGTCCCTACCCCCAAAGAACCCTTCTTTATAACAAAGAAAAAAAAGACTTAATCAAAACCAAATGATAGTTTACGCCACATTCTATACGTGTAATCATCCTGTCTCTTGCAGAAAGATTGATCTTTGCATTAAATGTGAGTTTGTCTGCCTTTTAGTGGTATTCATTTGCATTATTGTAGTCAGTATATCTATTTTTGCCCAAGTTTTATAAAAGGGGTGTTTTACACCTTCAATCCCCAATTAACTTAACCAACAAGGTGCTATATGAGAATATACCTCTGATTGAGTTATAGAATCAGTTCAGCAAATGTATAAATTAGATGTGAACCAACTAGGCACTTCTATTCAATCAATCAGAGGTATAAACTAAGGAGGAGGTATGAAGTGTTTTAAGACATAGATGAAAGCAGATAAAAAAATTATTGGAATTGCTTGAAAGAATTAGACACTTCCTTGGGACCATGTATATCAAAAACGTCGACTCTTTAGGAATATTCTAGCAATTGCTTGTTGAAAGTTTGGAGGGGCCTTACCCTTGGACAGGAAGAGATAAATAAGCCCAGAGGGAGTGTCACACTCTTCCTTCTTCCAAAGATCATGTCATTCACTTTGCAAGTCAAGACATCACTCTCCTGATGTCATTGATCTTCTTTGAGAATGAAGGATGAACAACAACGTTATCCCAGATCTGAAAGAGGACAAACTAAAGAGGGTGAAGGAAGGCAGTTTCAGGGAGTTGTGACCTCTTCACACTAGAGAGAAATGCAGCTCACACATGCCTTAGGAGAAAGTCATATAGACTCTAGGAAGGGAAAAGAGAAGTTTTATCAGGCCAGGAGCTATGAGCCCCTTTTGCAACATGTGTTTGCTTAGCTGGAGCTCACTTTCCTATGGACTTTGTGGTATTTGTGAGAATGTATATCAGACTTTCCAATATGTGATTTATATCAACTGTTCTTAATATACCACGTCAGCAAAATCTGGTTTCTAAAAGCTAATAAAGTCTGATTGGATAATTGATGATCTTGAGGGTGGTGTAGAATAGGAGGAAATCCTGAGTACTGTTAGAGAAACTATTTCTAACTCATCTATCCCTAGAACCCTGGAGGGGGAGAGTCAGTGTTTTCCCGTAGGTCAGAGGTGGTCATAGTCATGACTCACATAGAGGTATGAGTGAGCCCAGAGTGGGTGTTACACATCCCATGCTACGACTTCATAAAATGTCCCTCTTCAAGAATGAAGGACAAACAACAACAAAAGTCTTCCAATATTTCTCTGAATTCCTTATATTCATTGTTTCTTCTGTTGACATTATATTTTAATATGCCACAATTTATTTAGGTATTGAACAACCACAATCCTAGCTCACCTCTCACTTGGACTATTGAAAACACCATCTAAATGGTCCCCTTGCCTCAAGTTTCTCCCAATTCCAATCCACCCTCCTCTTAGCTTCCAAAGTTATTTCTCTAAAGCATAGGACTGACTATGTTAGCCCCTACTTTCTCCCCCCTTAAGAAGCTTCACCGGCTTCCAATTACTTCCAGGATCAAATGTAATCCCTATGTCAGTTATCAGTCAATCTTCATGACCTGGTCCCTTCCTACCTTTCCAGCATTCCTATATTTCTTCTCACCGCAAACTTTACCATCAAGCTATACGGCCTAATTGCAACTTCTCCACAATATCACATCTCCTTTCTCTTAGTTTGCCCTGCTGGTCCCCCATGCCTGAAATGCCTTTTCTCTTCACCTTCCTCTTCATTTCCTGTAATCCTTCACAGCTCAGCTCAGGTCTCACCTTCCAAAGCAGGCCTTTTCTTGTTATTCCTCCAAAGCCCAACTCCTCTTGCCTTCTTCTTTCATATTAGCTTCATATATCTTCATAGATCTTGCATATCCCTAGTTGTTTACCTGCTGCTTCCCCACTTAGAATATGATTTCCTTGAGGGGAAGGACTGAGGTGTTGGGTTTTGTTTTTTTTTTTTTGCTTCTTTTCAGCTTTGGGTTTTTTTTCCTTTGTATCCCTAGCTCTTACACTCTTGCACAGTGTCTGGCACTTAGCACTTAATAAATGCTTATTGACTAACTATATATCAGTATATAGTTATATATTACATTATATATGTATGTGATATTAATAATATGCATATGACATAATTATAAGATAATGTAAATATAATACAATGTAATATATGGTATATATATTATGATATAATACATGAATATGTATTTGTGTGTTGAACATAATTTAATGTTTTCTTCATGAACATCACCTATTATATTATATTTTCATACAGTGGTTCCCTCTAAGACTTTGTTTCTGTTGTCATTCAGTCAATTTAGTCATGTCTGACTCTTCACAACCCCATTTGGGGTTTTCTTGGCAAAGATCCTGGACTAGTTTGCCATTTCCTTCTCTAGCTTATTTTACAGATGAGGAAACTGAGGCAAACAGGGTTAAGTGATTGCCCAGGGTCACACAGTTAGAAAACGTCTGAGGTCACATTTGAACTCAGGAAGATTAGCTTCCTGACTTCAGGTCTGGCACTCTATCCACTGTGCTACCTAGCTCACTTTAAGACAATTAAGATTCAGTTAATAAACATTTCTAAGTGCTTACTGTGTTCAGCATACTATGTAGGACTTGTGCCTGCACTAGAAAGCTCCAAGCTGCTCTTCATCTTGAGTTCTTATGTCTCTTTTTAATAATTTTGTCTTTCCCCTTTGTGTCAGTTGTTACCTATTACTTCCTGTCTCCTGCTGGTTTTCCTTATTTTCAGAATTGTTGTTTATGATATGCTAGTGCCTGGGAAAACAGATAACCACAATTATTAGAATTGTTTATATAGACTTTGAATGAGGATATGAGGCGCACTTGAAAAAAGTGCATGTGCTTTTACTACACAGTTTTTGTGATATGTTTTAGCTGTTTACCCCCCCCTTTTTTTTCTGCTTATTTCATACTTTCTGGTTGAATTACTGATATTTGTGGTGTATTTCTGGTATATATTTCTGCTGATAAAACTGCTGAAATTTTTGGATAAATTGGGGGAATAGGAGAATAAAATGTTATTTTTAGCAAACAAACTCTTTGTAGTTACTTCATGACAGAGCTATTTTTAGACCATTTCCTCTAAATATGTGTGTGTTATGTATACATATATATGTGTATACACACACACACATACACACATATATACACATATGTATGATAACCATATTGAAGTTCAAATTGCTTTGTTTCTATATTGGGGCCTTTGTAAAGTGCATTTTTAGGCTTAAGTTTAAGCTTAGTTGTTGAATTTTGAAATACTTTGCCCAAGGAGGAGATTCCAGTTTTCTTATAACTAACACGTAAAGACTATAAAAGAGAATAACTGGGGAAGTATTCATTTCCTTAGGGGAGATTTTCTCAAAGAATTGGATCACCAAACTCTTTCTTTTGTTGATACATTTCAAAATATTGATTAGCATGGGAGGTTATGAAAATGTTTACTGAAAATGTGTTATTAAAAACTATATCACTGAAAATCTCAAGAGGAAGGCATATTTTCTTTACTTCTACTTTATGCCTGCATGACCTTTTCAAATAAAGTTAAATTCATAAGAAAAAGTCCTAGATTCAAATAAGATATATGCTTAGGAGATACCATCCATTTCATAAATGGGGAAATAATAATGTATCCTATTTTTTCTCTGTTCATCCTTCTCTTGCATTTTTAATAGTTCTAGCCCTAGGCACAATTGTAAAGTCATTGAGATTTGCTTTCAGCAGCTCTCCCTACTGGGGGCCACTTTCTGCAGTGCCTCACTGTCCTTTTCCTGATATCATGCTAAAATCTAAGACTTAGGATTTGCCATCTGATATTCCTCTGCTCCTTCCAGGTTATATGGAAACCTCCACATTGAATCTTTCTGATCTTATTGCACCTTATCTCTCCCATAGCTAGACTTTCTGTGTATTCCAAGGTGACAGCTGGCTAACCAGCAGTTACCCATGTTCAATCCAAGAGGTGTTCTGCCTCAAGTGAGCCTCCAATCAGTCCTTTAAGAAGCCTGACTCTAAAGGCCAGAAATTCGGGATTTTTGCTCTTACTCTGGGAGAAAATTTCTTTTAAAAAAGAAAAACAAAACCTTACATATGGTTAATAACTGGGTCCTCCTCTAAAGAGAGTAACAAGGTTCTTTCTAAAATAATTATTCAGTCTACAAAGTAGTAGATGCCTGATATAAGATAGCCATTTATTTTCTTTACCAGAAATGAAATTGTTTGCACAAAAGAGTTCTAATCCCTTATTCACAAGTACTTAAAAACATGAAACAGTAGGCCATCACTTTTAGTATAGACATGTGGGATATAGGAAAGATTTCTGTGAAAATTCTAGGACTGATGGACAGATTTCACTTTTACTTCAGTTTCTGCTATATGAGCAGCAACTCAGGGCTTGTTTCTTCTTGGGTTTTCAAGTTTTAGGAAGAGTCTCTCATTAGTTATCTCCAGAAAACACTCAGTTGCCAGAAGCACTACTTGCTGACACTTAGCACCTGAGAATTCTCAGCCTTTTCAGCTGATGAAGTAGACAGCAAGGCTGAAACTGCCCATCTCCAATGATTGCTATTTGGTCATCTGCACTTAGGGAAAGAAAATACAAAGCAGAAGCAGACAGCAATTTGATGTCTGGTCTCTAGCTCATCTAGGCAAACTCAAATTCTGAAGTCTTTGTTCATGGAGTTGACTATTGCTGCTGTTAGGGAGGTAGAAGGGAGAAAATTTGCTTCTCTTAAAACAGGAAGTTCAATGGAGAACTGGTAGAGTCCCAAATGATATGTTAAATCATTCTGGTTTTGTTAGTAATACAGTGAATTTTCATACCCTTAATCAGAAGAAATGGCCTCTTGACAACAATTGCTCCTGTGATAAGTTTAAAGAAAGCACCACTTTTTCTGTAGTTAGACTGCCTGGTGTTTGAGAGCTCTGAAATATGAATTCATCCTCAAAGCTGAGAGTATTTTAATGATATCGAAGCACAGAAAAACACTTTTTAATCAACAGAAGGAGCTGGTTAACTCAAAGTACTTTTTCTGACCTCCAACTAAATCTCCTAAGAAGGATTATTATTTTAGACATTTCCATGAGAAGTTTTCTCACAAGCCAGTAAAACTGTCCCTTTTAAATTTCTCTAAGTTCATCCTCCTCTTGAATCCCTATTTCCATAAAAAAAGATTATCCCTTTTTTTAAAAATCAATTTCTGCAATCATTTTGCATCTGATTTCTTCTATGTAGTAGTGGAGAGGATAGAAAATCTCCCATCTCTTCTCCTAAGGAGCTTCTTTGAGGCAAGAGAAATAGTATGCAGATAAGTAGGGTAGATGGAATACAGGGAATGGGTTTTTACATCTAAAGTGGTAGAAGAAGAAAGGCTTTAGAGTCACAGTTTTGTTGTTGTCAAGTCTTTTTGTTTTATACAAGTCCAGCTCTTGCTGACACCATTTGGGGTTTTCTTGGCAAAGATCTGGGAGTGGTTTGCCATTTTCTTCTCCAGATCATTTTACAGGTGAGGAAAGTGAGGCAAACATGGTTAAGTGACTTGCCCAGGGTCATACAGCTAGTAAATGTCTGAGACCAGATTTGAACTCAGGATGAGGAGTCCTCCTGACTCCTGGCCTGACACTTCATCCACTGCATGAATTCATAATACTTGAATTCAGAGTTTACTTCTGATACCCATGTGACTTTTGGCAAGTCACCTTGGGCTTTAGTTGTTTCATTTGCAAAATGGATTGGTCTGGATGGCCTCCATGGTCCTTTCTGGCTCTATATTTATGATGCTATGGTTCATGAGATACAATGTTTGATGCATACTTATTGTTCCATAAATTGGCTTTATAAGTACTTTCTGTGTTTCTAATTTTTGGCCCCTTTCCATAGAGAATCCCAGGGATTTCCATTTTCTCATAGTCAAAAATGAGCTAAAGACTGCGCTGGAGAAGGAGACGGATGACAAGCATGATATATTTATCTTGTGAATCTTTTGCATCCCCAGTCTTCTGGCAGAACCTTTCTTCCTTTCATTCAACTCATTACTTTTTGGGGCGGGGGGAGATTGGAAAAGAATGAAAATCAAGCCTTAAGGAAATCATGCATGATTTCATTTGTTTAATGCATGGTTACTCAGTCATAGAGGTGCTAGTCCACTCTTAACACCCAAAAAACCCTGGTCTCTTGAAAAACTCTTTAGCTAGGGCTTAGAGACCAACTTGTACTGACCAAGGGAAGAAAAAGAAAGGATTTTCTTATCACTTTAAGCATCTATGGTAATGCTATTGCCCCAAGCAACCTAACCTCCTAGTTCTTCAGTCTTCTCAACTCCTATGACCTATTGCTCCACTCAGCCTCAGCTACACAGAACTATATACTTGATCTTGTCATCACTCATAAGTATTCTATTTAAAAAATAATTTAATTAAATTTTGGTTTTTGAATGATTAGTCATTTATTTTTTCTACCCTTTCATTTCCCCCTACCCCCCTACACACATTGGAAAAAGAAGAAAAAATCTTTATAGCATACATACATAATCAAACAAAATAAATTCTCATACTGGCTGTTTCTAAAAATGTATTTGTCATTCTGCATATTAGTCTTGACCCAATATAACATCTGTACTTCTGACACAGAGTCCTCTTACTCCTGGGATCAGAGCCCCAGGGACCGGAACCCTCATATCTAGGACCATCCCCTCTTGCCATAGACCCAGGCTTCTCAAGGACCCAACCCAGAAAACAAAGACCCAGATGTCAGATCTATTACAGCCATTACTTTATCTGCAGGAAGAACTTTCAAAAAGCTCACTCTTCCATTACTCATTGACATCTGATAGAGCCTGGATGCATTTCTGCCATTCATAGGACTCATGAGGGTTCAAACCCAAATAAAACAGTACTATATTGCTATTCTGTGGCTTACAAACATACCTTTTACTCTTTCAATTCTAATGATACTGAAAAAATCCATCTCTTCGAAGAGAAAATCACCTCCCTCATCACAATTTTTATTTCTCAAATTTCCACCTACCATTCTGATATTCCTTCCAAATCCCATTTCAGCTCTGCCAGTCTCTTCAGATGTGCCCACAGGAACTCCTTCTCTATCACTGATAAGATTTTTATCATTTTAGACCTCTCTTTCTCTCACACCTCTTCCATCTTCCAGTACCCACTGATTTGGGACTGACTAGAGACTCAGACCTGAAACTGGAAAGCTGAGCCCGAAGAAGTCAGGTTGGCCATACTTTATGCCTAGTTTTTATTAAATGTGCTTAATAGGCCTCCCTCCAGCCTGCAAAGGTACTTAATGTATAATACTGGTATCTGGTATGGGACAGTTTTTACTTCACCTATCGTAGAAAATATGTAAGATTCAAAAGGCTTACATGAATGAATGAATAAATATAGGAAATATTAAATACTCAAATAATTCATTAGACTCATTAGTCTCCCCTTAGAAGAAAAAGATATTTTGGGGGACTACTGAACCAGTACTCTCCTTTTTAGGTGTGCACAGCACATTTCATTATGGTTTACAGCTAGGGAATTTAATTTTTAATGTTTTAAGGTGAATTTCTATTGAACAATAAAGATTTTTTAATAATCAAACTGAAGAAACAAACTTAATTTTGGAAAAAACAGAACTAAACTTTACTTAAAAATAAAAACTTTAAAAATGAGATGCAAGATATTAGTTATTTTGGAGAAATTAACTTATGCCTGTGTATATCCAATACAGCTTGTATGCATAGTTATATTCTCTATTGACCTGGGGCCCACACCATCTGAGCCACTCACTGAAGTATCAAGGAGAGCTGGCAAGATCTAAAATCTCAGGATAATTTTCTCCTTGAATATGTGTGTATTTAAGGCCATCTATCTCTGTGAGGCTGTTCCTTGAGCTCAAGAATTGAACCTTAGGATTACCCAAGAGGTGACCTCCCCCCCAGGGCTGTAGATATTCATTTTGAGAATCGGGGATCAGAACCTTTGCTCAAAAAAGGAAACAAAGGCAAAAGAAGACACCAGGAACTGAAGGTCCAGAAACTCTGAGTTCAGATAATTCTGGTCAGCTATAGGCCATTTATTCCTTATAGCCCCTAACTTCCAATTACCAATCATCCCAAGGTATCATGTCCCTTCAGAGTAATCTCAAGACTTGTTCATTTCCATGAGAGGTGTCTTTCAGACAAAAGTACAGTGTCTATGATGTCATCAAATTGATCAGAGGATGTTGATCATTTCCCTTCCATTTATTTTTAGCATAGGTAGAATTTTCTGGAATCTCCTTGTTTCCCCCCTAAATGCCTGAGAGAAACTTAAATGAGGGGCATAGGAACACCATGGAAGACCTGTTGCCAGATTCCCTAATTGCCAGATGGTTTCAGAGGAGGCAGGGGGAAAAAATAAGTTATGTCAGCTTTGTGTGGTTTCCATGGCATTGACAGTATAATTCCCAAGATCCAAGAAAACAATTTCCCAATTACAAGGATAGAGAAGAATTAAAATTTTAATTAAAATTGAGCAATGCCTCTCAGTACTGCAGACAAGCTTGTATTTCTTGTGCTTTGCAGCAATATTGTGTAGATAAAGTTGAGTCACAGAACTGCTTATGAAGACTTACTTTGATTCACATCCAATAGCAAAAAACCTTAACAGTACTCTCCTCGAGGGAACTAATATTGCTGTAAATGTATGTTAGAGAAGATTTTCACATTACGTCCAACCCCAACACTGTGTAGTCTCCTTAGAAGTTAGTGATCCTAGAGCTATTTTGTAAAGTAGCAGAAGAGATTTAGAGGAGTTCAACACAGTTGTTGTGCACAATTATTACTCAGTTCATTCATTAAACATTTATTAAGCATTTACTATGTGCTGGCTATCGTGCTAAGGGCTGGGGACACGAAAAGAAGCAAAAGACAGTCCCTGCTCCCAAGGAGCTCACAGCAGGGTGCACAGTGGTTGTGGGGACTCCAACTCTCACTCATATTATGTAAGGACTGGTAGAACTTTATGAACAAGAAGCTATTTACTCTTTTAGTATCTCTGTATTACAAGCACTATTATGTGTAATTTTTCTTTTTTCTAAGTTTATTTTATTTGTAATTTATGAAATAAAACAAGCATTTCCATAACATAGTAGAATAATAAAAAGATGAGTACACATGAAACTGCAATTCTATTATGTACATATTTCTATTCCTTTTAAATAGGTAATAAATTAATCATGTAAATTTCTTTTTTTTCTTCCCTCCCTCCTACCCTAGAGAGACATCAGAGACAAATATTTATATAAATATGTAAAATCATTCTGTACACACTTCTATTCATCAGTTCTTTCTCTGGAAGCAGATAGCACCTTTCTTCATATGCTTTTTGTTGTTAATTGGGTTAGTCAAAATGACTTAGTCTCTCAAAGTTGTTCTTAAAACAACATTGCTGTTAGTATATATAACATTCTCTTGGTTTTTCATTGGGGAAAAAAAGAAAATGCTACAAAGTTTACCAACATATACAGAACAGGAAAGAGATTTATTTGGAGACCCCTGATGTATGTGGCTTCCCCTACTATTTATATAACAATACATATGAATTACCCAAATTCACACATATATCTTCAGTATAACAAAGACGATCCTCCAGTGCTACGGATGGATGTGCTAGGGACTGTTCTTGCTTTGCCATGTGTTTTCTTTTTTAACTCCTTGTAATTAGTTGGCAGGTGCTCTGCTGATCATTCATCCCTTAGGGCTTGCTAAGTGTAATTTTACTGTCTAGTAGGCACTTGCTGGCATATTTTCCGTTTTGTACCTTTACCACTGATTGTTTTTCCTTTGAGCTGAATAAAGGCAAGTTTAAAAAAAGCAAGCAAGAGCAGGGCAGAGAAAGTCAGAACTATAATTTGGTTGTTTAAGGTTCAATTGGTCATGTTTTTCCTGTTCCCTCCTGTCTTCTCCAAACTGTTTTTAAACCCAGGCTTTGTTCTGCATCATGCCCCTGTGACATTAAATCAGCCCCCACACTTTTTCTGCTCATTTCAGTGTAGTCGGTGTCCTCAAAGATAGGAAATGTGATAAGGGGAAAAAATGGCTTGAATGCTTTTCATTTCCTCACATACTTTCAAGGCATTTCTGGAGAGGTGGAAATGCAAACACACAGGTTTGGTTGTTTTTTGTTTTTTTAAGAAAATAAAAAGGACCAGGGACTAGGAAAGGGTACATATTAGTTGTTCTTTTACAATAAAAGAAATATCACCATTGACTCAGCTATGCCTGACTCAAGGATCCTAGTAAAACTTTGCTTGTACACTGGAACATTTAGCACTGTTGCCTAGCTATCCTGGTGAAAGGCCTGTTTTCCAAGAATCTAGCTATCCAAGTTCAGGGTGGCCTCTTGACAAAAAATTGAACATATAAAATCTTAATAGAGACTTCCCTACTAAGTTATGGGAAGTTTGCAATCTACATCCATGGAAGAAGTACTCACATTGATGAAATCATGCATCTTTAAGGTCCCTAAATATTCAAACTAATAAACTGATATTATGCTTTATAAATCTGTCCCTTGTGAATTTGGTCAGTGTGAACTGATTTCCGAGAGCCCAGGTGAACTGACAACAATGAACCCCTAAATCTTCTGATACTTGGGACCAACCAGTCCATAATACTGTGTTGGTCCCACCAAAGTATAAACAACCGTGAGGGGTGCAGTAGTTTCTTGACTCCAATGATGTCCTTCCTGATGGCTACTGGAGCATATACAAGACACTCAACAGGCAACCTAAGGAATTTGGTGAGGTGCTAGTCATATAAGCTCAATATGAGCAGACCGCTTGTACTACTTTTCTAATGCTCACACTATTTGTCAGCAAGTCTTTATAATTAAAATCTCAACTGGAAAGGGAAGGAAAGATCTGCCCCTCCCCCCAGGATTTTTTTTTTCTGTTCTTTTTTTTTTTTTATGAGATTCTTTATTAAATTTTTTGAGTTACATCTTTTCTCCCCGTCTT